>CM060833.1:130275000-130610000 GCA_030762175.1 Metallyticus violacea | reverse complement strand
TAATGCAAATTTGCTCATTTTCCCCACCACTTCCGGAATGGAATAATTGGAAAAGTCGATATGCATTTCTGTGATGTGATGATGTACAGCACAAACATGATAAAGTACATAAAGCAAAAATAAGAAAATATTATAAAGGAAATAGGTTAAGAGTATTATATACTTTGTTAATATATAATAATGTATGTTAAACACGAAGTATGTGAAAACATAAATGCACATTTTCTGAAGAAGTACACACCGCCACGGGTGATCGAGATTCGTTAAGGCGCGAACGCGTGAGCGGGAGGTCTGGGATTCGAATCCCGCCAGGACTGTTTTCCCTGACTGAGGTTTTTTCCAGGTTTTCCTTAGTCCTCATAAATGGTAAATGCTTAGGCCTCGTACGTTTCCTTCCTTAAAAGATCTTTCCCCGATATATCATTTCATTTCATGTATCATCAGTGTCCACCGCCTGTGGTGCCTCAATAGTAAAAACGGGCGTTAAACACCATTAAAAGAAGAAGAAGAAGAAGAAGAAGAAGTACACATCAAATAACATAAATTAATGCTCAATAGCAGCTAAAGCGAATAAATACAGAAATAAGAGAGTAAACTGTTAATATAAACCCTAAATTATACTAAACAAAATAATAATGTATATCAACAGTTTATCTATATAATTAGTGTATAATAAAGCACGCTTCCAAAATATACACTAACAATTCCTATCCATTGTATTTAACGTGAACGTTTGGACAAAAAGGAGATAAGGTCGTAGTAAAGTTATGCATTATAGAATATTTTTATAAACATTTAATTTTAGCTCAATAAACCAAACTGCTGCAATTATAAAAATAGTTCAAGGGTAAAAAATCTTGATATATTTCCTCTTTCATATTGCTAATCTCCCTGTTGGACAAATTAACTACGATGAGTTCAAATAGAAAAATGTGGTACAAAATTTATATCAGAAATAGCTAAAAATATATTATATTAAATACAAGCTTAATTATTTCTCTCTTATATCATCATAAACGGAAATGATTTTTTGCATGTACAAGTGATTCATCTTTTCAAGTTTTCCTTTTGTTTTTGTTATTATTTTGAATGTTCATGGCATTGGTTAAGTCCCATTCTCTTTGAGGAGCTTATTTCAGGACCGTTTTATTGGAAAGCTGTATTTTGTGATTAAAATTAGATTAGATCGCATTTCCGTTCTCCTTAATTTCCAACGGGGATTGCAAACTATTTCCGTTCTACAAACCAGTTTCTCAAGTGGGTGTAAAAAGAGGGTATGGTTTTTGCATATCAGTGATTACAGATACATTTTCCAGCTCAGTACTATGTCGACATGCTTTGTGTGGATTTCGTTTGTTTAGAGGAAAACTGGCATAAATGCGTTCCTGGATACTAAAATATGTCGCACGTAAGTGATGATTAAACAACGCAAATTGGTTTACGAAAAATTTCAATGTCATAATATTCTATTGCATACAAAAATAGAGTGGAAAACATATATTTAATTAATTTTCATGTGGCCCAGTCTTTATATAATTATACTACCTAATTCCTTAATGCTTATCAAACTCGAGAGAACCTGTTGTGGATCTCTCGCTCGTTATGTTTAGTTGTAAAAGATAATAAAATGAAAAATGACGAGTCGAAATGAAATTTTATAAAAATGATGGCATTGTTGTTTGGAATTCAAGTCTGAACATTTAAGTCTATCCAACTTAAGAGTCAAACTTGCTGAAACACTGTGACTCGCTGAAGACTGCCATACCAAAAAGCATAGTTTCGTAAATATTTAAATGATAGCAAAACGTTTATAGCAATTATGTTAATTTAAATTAAGTCAGTCATATATTACAGCTATAAAAACATATTTGGATACATATTTTGGTGTTTTTGTTTCGTCCTCTGTGTGTGTTTTCCTATCTTCTCTTAGTAGCGCCTTCTACCTGTGCGAGTAAGGTTAACTACAATTCCAGTATAAACTGATAAGAAGTGGAAAAAAGAGAATGGAAAAATTAACTGCACAATAATGGGTTGTTACAAGTGTGCTAAAAGAGCTGAAGGAAATCAGCATTACAAACACTGGAAAAGAAATAGGAAAAGCATATGACTGTTTTAGTTGTACATTTTGAAGCAAAGTGCACGATTTTTTCTTCTTAAAAATGCATCATCTCATTATACAATATTTTAATAGTGTAAATAACGATGTTTGCAATTGTTACGTCATTCCAGAACTTCCTGGCTAAAACAAGAAATCCTACATTGTTTGATGTGATTGTGCAGTATTGTGACAATGGTGTTAAAGAGGAATTTTTAATAAGGAACAAAGTGTTTCGGATACAGTGAAAATAACCCAGTGGTAATAGAAATAGTATGAGCATTCATTAAAGGCTTCATAGCCAGAAACCATAGAGCATTTAATTGTAAGAGTTACTTCTATTTGAAAATTCTCAGATGACATGAAACTTATGTATAATAAGGCAAAGCAATACAGTAAACTATAGAATACCGGCGTTCTGACACATTGCAGATAACTTTGTGATCAATGTGGATGCTGATGCCGGAAATGAAGACGGCTTACCCCTACTGACAGCAACGGAGACTGATATGAGCTTGTTGCACAATTGTTTTCTAACACTTAATTTTTGGGATATGTAAAATTGTTATATTTCTTATAATTATTGTTGAATCTGCTGATTCAATAATTAATTTAACAGCAATACACCAATGTTATATAAGATTAACTAAATAAAAAAATCAAATTAACTTCACAAAGTAATTAATATAACACTTAACTTTGACAGTTATATAACAATATAACAAAGAAGGTTTTTTGAGTAGTTTTTAACGCCCGTTTTTACTACATGTGATGGACACTGGTGATACATGAGATGAAATGATAATTTGGGAAAGAATATTTTTTTTTAAGTGAGGAGGCGTTCCAAGCCTAAGTTTAAGGTACCTCCCCGGCATTTGCCATTTATGAGGACTGAGGAAAACCTGGAAAAAATCCCAGGCAGGGAGGACGGCCCTGGTGGGTTTCAAAACCCAAACCTCTCGCTCACGAGTCCGCGCCTTAACCACCCGTGGCGGGACAAAGAAGGTAGTACATTATATGAAGTTAACGGAGAATGGGATCGAGACACCCCAGAAACAAATGGGCTCACAGCACTTAGCAATTCTGGGGGACTGGACGAGTAGAAATACATAATACCTAAAGAATGTATATATTTGGTTTATTACTGGACACTTTTTAACATATTAGAGCATCAGGGTTCCATTCAATTTAGGGTGTGAAGTGACCGATATATGTTGCTCTTACTTCAGGCTTGAAATACTTTTACATGTCGTAAGTCTACGACACTAGCTTACGGCTTTACTTACCTTACCAAGGAAGCCATTACTAAGAATTTTACAGCCGATAAAATCCATCGAACCTGACAGGGATTGAACCGCCGATTTCGTGTCTATGAGGGTCTGTGGTTATCACTAGGGCTGATTGTATATCTAAAAATGCTACTATGACTTAGAAAATCGCGCGTTGCAAGTTTGTGTAAAATAAAAGGTAATTATCTTATAAATACCGCTAGGGAAACGTGCAAAATAAAGCGTGATTGGTCAGGTCAAGAGAAAAGTTACAGGTCACCTTTCACCTTTTATAATGTTATTTAGGTATATGGGGAATTTCTTACATTACATTGGATAATTTGTGCAAGCGAAACTTGCCTGAAGCCATTTTTGGATAAATCATATTTCATGACGAAATGTTAGGAAAAAGCATGCATTCACCATCTGGCCAGAATTTAAATTAGCAAGAAGGAATGGTAACAAAAGACGGTCTGTTCGCATTCATTGACTAGCGCAATAAATGACACTCATGTTCCATAGAAACAATTCAAACTTACACATGGCTTTTTTCAAGGAAGGTTTAACAAGTTATATGTTGTTAATGTTTACCTATAGAAAATATTTTTATGAAAATATTAAGTGGCTTCTTGTTCGTTTATTATCAAACATACGTAGCAAACAACCCCTCCTTTTTCCATTTTGTTTTCTCTCTGCTACAGATTAAAGTCTTCGATACTGGAAAAACTTTCTTAAAACAGTTAATAAAAAAGCTGCTCTTATTTATTTTTTCTTCTTCATTGCGGAATGGGATAAAAATTACTTTCCCCATAAAATTTACAAGAACAACAGTTTTCTTACCTTGTATTGTACATTTTTTTTACAAGGTTTGTTTCAAATGAAACAATGATTTTTCACACAGTTCACATTATTTGGACACCAATTCATAGATGAGAGAAGATAATTGCATAGTGTGATATCGTATGATGTGAGTGCTTTTTTCGCAACAAATGGCAGTTCCATTCATAAAATTACTTGTTTAAAAAACTAATCTCTAAACATAGTGAGAAGGTGCTCCATCTTGTTTTCTTATCAGGTGTAACTGGACAAAAGGGGGATGTTTCCAAATTCGGAAATAATCATCTATTTTAACACCCCAAGAGAGCGTTTGCTGGTGTCTGTTGCTTCAAACAAGAATAATCTCATGGCCCTACCAATTCAAATGCTACCAAAACACACCCCAAGAATGTTTAAAGAATCCATGATGCTTCAAATGGGTTTTAATAGCCTATTAAGAACAATTGTGCCAATTTAATGACCGTTCAACTTAAATGAGGTTGGCATACTTTAGTTTCAACTTCCATTTCGGTAATTTTTTCTACAGAACCTACATAAAATAAGGAAATAACTTTGAACAATGGAATGAACATTTTATGTTGTAATGTTTCTTGGTCGACAGTTTCGTTGCAGTCTATGACAAATCCTGTTGACTTAAAACGTTTCAAAATTGTCATGTGTGTCGGCGTTGAGCAGTAAGAAGTTGTTGTTCATATTCACTGTTGCTGATAAAATCGAACTTGACAATCGAACATGGCAGCAAAGCAAAACACCAACAACGAGGTAGAACGCTGTGGTAAGAAAATAATTGTGGAAGAGTTTATATGTCACCCAATATTTTAAAATGTTTTTAAATTAAATATATTTAATATGACAAAATTCAAATAATATCTATATATTATTGTATATGTTATATAATTGAGTAGAAAACGCACCCAATAGCTGTTGAGATCTACCGTGAAACACGGATGCATCATATCCCCTTGCCCTTTAAAGTAAGCCTGACTTTTCATTAGGAATAAGTAGTGGGAAAACCATGTATTTATATAAATATTGTTCCATTTCTAATTTTAATGAAGGGAATTTGCGAATATGCGCATAAATGGACACGACACATTTGAATAATACATTTTAACACCCTGTGCATTTCTCGTTTGGCAACGTCTTAAGTAGTTGTTAGCTCTATGAAACACAAACTTGCATAACAAGCGTATTTAAACTAATAAAGTATTTGTCTTCATGGTAGTGTAACGTAACAGATTCACTAGCACAATGTCTTCCCCTTCCCTGGTGACTCAATTCCAGAGAGAACATCAGCGAGATAAAGCCATTTTCTCTTATGCAAACACAAGACGGAGTTAGAGAATCGGAACGGAAATGTATTCTTTCGTAGAAGAACTGATTCCAAGGGAAGCCGAGCGCTTAGGGGCGTGTGCTTTATCGGAAACATCTAGAAAGTCGATTTGCTAGACGTACATGGGTTGTGCCGTACTCCCAACAGCAAACTTTTATATTATTTAAATGTTTACAATGTGCGTTGCATTGAATTCTCTTAGGTCTGCAGTCATTCAGTTCCTTGCAGCAGTAACAGATGTAAATTCTGAAGGCAGTATCTGTTACGTTCGATCGCAAAAGACATATGAAGCACAAAAGTTGTTTACAACTAATCATTCATGTTTTCTTGTTCACGTTTGTCAGTTGTTTCAGGTGCTCCTGCGCACTACGCATCGCCGTTACAATTCAGTGGTTTTTCAATTTTTGATTTATAAATACATTTATACACAACTCTGTGCTAATTTTGCTATCAACTGCTTGTCTTTCATCACTCAGATTTTATCAGCAGTATGAATTCATTGGAAAATATGAAAGAAAAAAATAGTAATAACAATAAAATTATAATATATTCTGAAAAGAATTGTGTTTTAAAGCTCGGCTGCTTTGCGCGATGCAGTCAATGGCGCTCATATTTCCACCCAGCTTCCTAAAAGGTGTATGCAATCCGACATTTTTGTTGAAGCTGTTGTCCTTTGGTTAAACAGGTACTGCATGATAAATTTCGGCCAACGTAATGTTTCTGATTTCATTATTTCATTGCTAATGTTTCACTTTATATTCCGACTCCCCACCCTTGGGGCTAATTTTAAATTAATATGTTGGCGAATGTTCAAGATTTGCGTTGGTATAGTTTTTCCTACATTTAAAATATATTTTTCTTATTTTTTTAAATATTTTATTTATTTTCTCTTTGAGTGTATTGGTTTTCTCGCGACGTCCGTAGATTGGACATAAATACTATAAGGTGTAAGTCTGTAGCGGTTAAAGAAATGAATTAATGATGGTGCAAATGAGTTCCGAGTCCTTGGTACTTTAAAGCTATCTGGCATTCTCAGGGTAAGTAAAAACTGGGAAAGAAAAATCTTATCCAATGTAACTTTACTTGACCAGGATTCGAAGGACTTCTGCATTAGTTAGTAGCCGAAAACTAGACCACTGAAGCAGTCTATTTTGGTTCTGAACCAGAAGCTTAAAATGTGTTTATAATATCTTGAATTATTTATTTATTGCTTGCCTGTGAACTTATTGTATACAAGTATAAGCATTCAATAAAGTGTTAAAGAAAACATAATATATTCACTAATAGCAAAATACAAACGGTGAGAAATACTTTACAGTGAAAATACAATATGAAAAAAAGAAACAGTAGCTAGTAGAATGACAAACTGATGAACCAAATACTGAGAGCATACTTTTACATGAAATATATTAAAGTAAGTCTTTCACATAGTCTTGAATGAAGTAGTAGGGTTTATTAAGACGTATATTCAACTGATTTTTTAATTTTGTCATGTCCTTGATTTCTTTTAAGCTGTTAGGCAGAATGTTGTATAATTGTATTCCAGTGTAGTTTCAAACATTATGCATAGTGCTCAATATGGCACAGATTTAATATGTTTTAGTATAATATGTATAAAATATCTATTTGTTTAAAACAACTTGCCGTGCTTTTAACATGCTTTTCATTCTCAATGAAAAACGCAAACGTACGCATTAGCCAATCAAAAATAAGAACAAGCGAAGATCAACTAACAGCTGATATAAAATGGCTGCTTCTGAGCAGACGGCGGTAGCGTTTATGCATATGCAAAGTGCAGTAACTAATTTGCTTGGAGTAATGTGAGCAAGGATAGCTTACTTATAATGCAATTAATCTTTTGTCCATTGACGTAATTCTGTCTACAGAGCACGAAAATCAAGTGCAACTCTTGTTGTTAATTGCTGCAAGTCCCGAGCGACATCGGAGAGAGCCGAACTTCTGTGCGTGGTCGCAGTGTAAATGTTGCCTTTTCCCCGCAAAATTCAGTGTATCTTTTCCTATCTTTGCTTTTTCTCACCAAAATTTATCCTATCTCAGCCTTTTCCTTTTCCATTCAAATTTTGCCTATCTTTGCCTGTTCCTCCCAAATTTAGTATATCTCTGCCATTCCCCCAAAATGTAACCTATTTCTGCATTTGCCCCAAAAATTTAGCCTATCATAATTTATTCATCCCAAAATGTAGCCTATTTCTGCCTTATTCCGGAAAACGTAGCCTATATTGGCATTTTCAGCCAAATTAAGGCTGTGCTTACTTTTTTCTTCAAAATTTAAGGCTACTTTTGACTTATTCCAGCAAAATTTAGACTATCTACTAATTTTCCTACATCTTTTCCGTAAAAATTAGCCTAACTTTTTGTTGTTTCGGCAAAATTTAGAATATCATTTCTAATTCCTAAATAATATAGTATATCTTTCGCTTTTTGGGACAAAAATTAGCCCATATATATCCTTATTACGGCAAAAGTTAGTCTATTTTTGCTATTTTGTGACAAAATTTTGCCAATCTGTACCTTTTCCCCCAACATGAAACCTGTATTTGCCCTTTTTCGGCTGAAATTAGCCTATGTTTGCCTTATTTCGGCAACAATTATGCTATATTTGCTCTTTTAGGCCAAATTAAGCCTATATTTTCCTTTTCCTAAATAACTAATAGGCTAAATGTTGCTGGAATAACAGTGGCAAATCTTCTCTTATTGGAATTCGCAATTGGCTCATTATAACATAGCCTAACACTAGCCTCGGGTAAATCTTAGAAACCGATGAACCCAGTAGTTTTTCGTAAATATAAATTGAAAGGGGCTGTTAAATCAGTGTAATGGTGGCAAATTTCCTTTGATTGCAACAGTATAAAACCATAAACATCAATTTATAGCGCATTCTGTGAGTGGTACTATTCGCTTGAAAGCCTTAATATCTACCTGTGTCTATGGAATGACCTGGCTCGGGACTTGCAGCAGCAAATAGCAAGCAAGAGTTGCATTTGATTTCCGTGCTTCGCGTAAGGATAAATTCTACCATAGAGCTCTACAAACAGAGCAGCTGTGTTCTCTTTGGCTGATTTCTTAAGCTTAAGTTAGACGTATGCGCAAAACCTTGGACCTTGTAAGCTTCTAAGTTTACGTCTAATTGTACGTTATTTTTATGTTTACGTGATTCATTTTGAATGGTTCCATTACAATATATAGCATATAGCTTTTACATTTTAGTTTAAGTTACGTTTAATTTTCATTGTGAAGGGGGTCATAACGTGTTTCAGTGTTATAACGTGTTAGCACTGTTATAATACCAAAAATCCGCATACTTTAGCACATAGATTCTTCATGAAATGAGTCGGTCCTGGTGGTTTAGTACTTGTACCATACTTGTCTCCTAAACCCAAGATCGCGGGTTCCAACCCGGCCAGCATTGATGGATTTTTTCGGACGTAAAAATGCAAATTCTTGATCCAAAAAAAAACTTTCCTTCGGAAAGGAAGCAAGCCGTGGGTTCCATGTCGTAGATTTATAGAAAAAGAACCTCAAGCCTGAAAGAAGAGGCCTCTGAGCAAAAATTGGAGGCCCATTCAATTGAATGGGACGCTGATGACCTGAGATGTTAAATAGCGTCCGTAAATAAACCAAATCAACAACAAATTTATGTAATGATTGGTATGTGCCAACAAACTCTTGCAGAAAAGTGAGACGGCGATTTATAGACAGATTCCCTGCTGTTCGTACGCCTCACAGAGAAACAGTAGTCTTGTGCATTCATTTAGGAAAATGGGTTCTGTTCTTGATAAGAAATCTAAGGGAAAACTCCGTGTTCTTACGGAGAAAAAAATCCATGACATCTACGAAAAGTTAGAACGAAGTCCAAAGAAATCTCTGAGAAAGCTTGCACAAGAACAAGCAATTTCTCAAACTTCGGCTTGGAATGCTACTAGAGTTAATTTCTGAAATTGGGTGTTGATAATGTTAATTTAATGTTCGCTCTATTGACTCGCGTATAAAAGTTTTACGGACGAAGCATAATTTTATTTGCATGGCCATGTAGCGATACAACACAATAGATGGTGGAGTGCTGAAAAACCCAATCTTTTACACGAAATGACATTGTATAATCAAAAAAATTATGTTAGGTGTGATGTGAATGCTTACAGAAATCTATGCGCCTGAATTTAAGGCGCTGTGAATATCCGACTCTGCCGGCAAAGATCGTACCTCTCAGTGCCAAGCAAATCCCTGTTAAGTCGGTCGCGCGTCTAAATGAAGGCTCTGTATGTTATAAATGCAATGTGATGTAGCCTTGAAAAAAAATGAGTAGTTCTAAAATTAGCTTTTATATCCAAATTCTAGTCATCAACAGACAGGGAGGTGTAAATATCTGGAGACCAATTCTTAAATAATTACATCATAGTTCACAAATATTATGTATATTTTAGGTTTCTGGAAAAAATGTTATATTATCACTACTTAAGATAAGCAATTACTCAACCCTATAGCTGTGTAACAGAGAAATTTGCTTTTAAACTAGTATTGCTTTATAGTGGTGAAAAAATTAGTTAACTGTGAATCAGTGCAAATTAAATATCCGTAGAGTTTGCCACTAGCACTAAGTAAAAAGCTGGTTCTACTGATACAGCCTTCATCTCTTTTCCTTTCCTTAGGTTTTCTTTGCAACTACACCTACCTAGACATCGAGTGAGAAGCTTACTACAAATAGCAAAATGCCGTGTATAAAGCAAAGCCGTTGAAGGTGAAGGGCGCGTTGGGATTCATTTTGGAGACCCTCCCTTCCAGCCTCTCCCTCCTATCTGCTCCTCTCCCCTTCTTCCTGCCGACAAATGGAGTTCTAATCCCGCACGGATTGGTTACGGGGATTAAACATTTTAATCCTGAGTGCACACCATCACTGCTAACACCAGCACATTCAAGAACCCGGTTCTCGAGAGCTCCAACTCTTATTGCAGGGCACTCCTGCGCATCAGGGTTTTCCAAACTTAGGTATTAAAAAAAGGGGGTAAGAAAACTCAACAATTCGTTTTTTTTTTTAAATTACGACAAAGTCACATTTGAACAAATATACTCCTTAAAATAGAAAGTATAGAAAAAGTAATGTAGGAGGTAATATGGCCTCTGCTTGTAATATGGCACCCCTGCTTTTAGGTCTTGTATTATGCTGATATCTAGTAAGTGATATTTTAAACTATTCTTATCGTGACGTTTACACCAGCTGTTGAGCTCTTCTTGCAAGTATTGTGGACACATTGTGCGACTTTCTGTTTTACGGATTAACGAAGTTATTGTTTATACGTAAAGAACCGTATGTTATACTATTATTTGTTTAATACTGAGATCCTTGCTTCCAGAAATGTAACATATGAACTAGTTTTATTAACATTGTAACTTGAACGCCTGCATAGCTAGTAGAAAATATATTTTTTTTTAGGTTATTGTATAACATGGCGGTGATGGTAATATATTCATATTTGGGAATATAAAAGAAATTTTATAGAGGGGGTGAAGAAACGCAGAGCCAAGAAAGACAGACTTCTTGATGAACAGAATAAGGCGAAAATGCAAGAGGAAGGAAGAAAAGAAGGCTTCTTGATAAATATGACGAATCTGAAGTTCCTAATGATCGTGCGTTCACTGCTACTGTCAGCACTCATGCCGAAAACAGTCGCCAAACGAGGAGGACGCAGAGTGTTTTTCCTGCACTGGAAATTTTTCGGAAGACAAAGAGAGGAATGGCTAAATGAATATTTGTGATTACTGCAAATTATAATGAAATAGTTCTATACACTTCATGTTTTTAATATTTTATGCAGTTTTAGATAAATATGTGCGTTAGCAAAACATAGAAATATAGTTCTATCGTTCAATTTAGTCTTACTTGTTTATTTCCCTTTCCGGTTCAGCAACTGTACTTAAATACACCGGGGGCCATATTTCCAATATATTTGGTCGTGAGAGAACGATTACATATGTTCACCATAAATAAAATATTTATAAACTACTTAACATACACTCTTTAAATGATTGTGCGCGATGCAAAAATATACTATTTATCTACTAATGATTTTTTTTTTTTTTTGGAAAACGGGTAAGGATTATTCTCAAAGAGACAAAAATAAAAGTGGGTGTCATATTACCACCATTTCCTCTATATATATTTGCAGTTTAAAATTAAAACTTATCATTAAAATTTTGTCTCTTAGGATACTAAATACAATTGCTTACTAGACAAAAATAGGGAGCAAAAGAAAGGATTTTTCTGATCGTTGCAAACCATAATTGTTTTTACCTGCTCTTCCGCTACTCCATTGGTGCTATTTTTTGAAAAAGGATAAGAGTAGAGAATCGTAAGTCCGCCCCCCGTGACGATGGATTCCAAAACTGCCCTCTCATTATAAAGCAAAGTTAAAAAACGTCTGACAACATTCCACGCATACTTGCATTTGAACTACAGAAATAATTCGGGGCAATCCTCTTGCACGAACCTTATGCTTGTGCAAATCTTAGTGCAAAGCATTCAGGTGTTTCTTGTGCCTACTACTGGCCTATTCTTAGAAGGGCTATTTCGAAGACTCTCTTCCCAAAAGAAATCATTTTTACCGCTGCTCTACAGTGCAGTACAAAGGACTTTTACTACATATTTTAAAATAACGGTGGACGAAGACTCACACAAATGATGAGACTGAAGCTGAGACAGCCGCTTATTTTTCACAGATAGACAAATTTTATTTTACTGCGGTTATTTAAAAGATGGGAAGTCGTTGGACTAAATGTTTTGATTTACACACATAATCAATACAAAAGTCCTTATTTAGTAAAAAATTCAATTTTGAACGTTACGCTGGATTATACAACTCGTTAGCCGTAAATGAGTTTCGCCATGAAAGGAAATGCATTGTTTACACTTTTGAAGTATGTGAGTACCAGAAAGCTGAAATCACAACAATGAACCATGGGCTTACTATCTCAGGCCGGAAACTTACGGCCTGTGCTTCAAGAGTTAACATCTCTAGATATTCGAAAAAAACTAAGCCTTCTCCTCAATTCATGTTACAAGCAAGTACTTTGAAATGATGTAATCTGCACCAATGCTAACGAACAATTTTATTTCAGGAATGCTTTGTCAACATAGCTGTTTACAGGTTCCGTTTCACTAGAATCGTGGGGATATAGACGATATCCAAAATGGAAACAAATTTATATAGCACAAAAAATAAATACCAATTGCACGTTCCTAATTTTCACACCATATGCCAGTTGCAAGCTTCATGCAAGTTTTATATTTATATTTTATATTTCGCAGCTTAAGATGATGTAAAAAGAATGTTCAAAACATGCATATACCAAAAAGTATTCAACGTAAATCATTTTCTTAAAAATATTGTGTGTGTGTGTGTGTGTGTGTGTGTGTGTGTGTGTGTGTGTAATGATCATGGCAATACGACCGAAATATCCATCGTACCAGATGTTAAGTTCAGGAGACATTGTGGCCTGTTTCCTAGGCATTCGCTTAAATAATTGAAATGAAAACCCTTGAAAAAACACAGATAGGAAACGCAACGCAACTTAGAATCAAACCCTCCCCGCCACATGGGAAGCACAAACGCTACCGTTAAACTACGGCAATGTGTTTGATGTATTATCTACTTTATAATATAACGTAACATCAAAAAAATTTAAAGTGTTATAAGTTGCTAATCCTTGAAACTGAGATGTTGGTGGGGAATGTTTAGTATTGGCACCAAGTCGCGAGGGCCAATTTGAAGCAGTTATGCGAGGAACATCCTTTCGCAGTTCGCAACCAAATTAACAAGTATTCATGCCCAGAACTAAAGAAATGTACCAAAAGGGGAACATTTATCCACAGAGAAGGCTCATTGCTTAAAAATAAATCTCATCGCATTTGCCTTGCAAAATCTGATATAACGGATGGCAATAAAATCGCTCTTTCTTTGCTGCAAGATGGAAAAGAAATGACAACATCTGATCGCATTCCCCTTGCAAACCTTGATACAACGGACACTAACCCCACCTCAAATTGAGGGATAATATCCCTTATACATTTACGAATGCATGCAAAACTTATACTGCTAAAAGCGCATGCCTTTTCCCGTTTAATTATCATTTCCTTTCTTAGTTACATTGCTACTTTACAGTTACCATTTTCTTTCGTGTGATGAACTACGAACATGCTTCCTACTGAGAGTTTCGTGGAGTGTGAACAAAACTCAGTTCTCTCCGCTGTCGCTCGGGAGCAGCAAAGGTTGCGCTAGCAGCCAGAGATGCACTAGTAGTCAAAGGTACTTCTGATTTCCGTCCAACATGTAACGTCAAGTAGTTGAGAGCTGTAATTGCAAAATTGCATGACCTTCAGCTCCAAGCGCTTCCACATCCGCCATATTCGCCGGAGTTAGCTCTCAGAGATTGCTTTTTGTTTCCAAATCTGAAAAAATGGCAGGGTGGATGAAGATTCACCTTAAATGATGAGTTGAATTTGATAGAAACGCTTATTTTTCACAGTTGGACAAACCGTATTTTACTGAAGGTATTAAAAAGTTGGGAAGACGTTGGACTAAATGTATAGATTTACCAAGTGACTATGTTGAAAAAAATATACATTTCTATTAAATCTTGTGATTTCTTGGTAAAACCGAGAACTTTTGGCACATTACTCGTATATCTACACATTACAAAATATATAATTCTTCAATGGAACGTTGCTATATTTGTATTCCTTTATGAAAAATGTTCCCATTGATCGCCTCTGTCTTTCCTGAAAGTTTGTAACAAAGTCACAGATAAACTCTGTATATTTTATTTTTCACAAAATGATTGCCAAATCGATATTAGGACGGATTTTGTCATTAAACCAGGGTTTATTTTCAAAGCTTTTTAATGTAATTTAATAATTATTTGAGCTACTATAATATTAAATATTTTAAATGAATTTATCCATCAGTAAAACAAAAATAATAGTCAATTCAGCGACGTGGCCTCAATTCATTTTCGCAGTGAGAGGGCGTATAACTGTTGCTATTATTTTTGTGAATGAAGATAAATTGATTATATCCATAAACATACAATTTTACTAGAACGATTATTTATTTCTTAAATTTATATTCAATGCTGAAACTACAATTTGGAACATTACGATATATTTATAAATATAAATACTTATTTAAATAAATATAATATCTTGTAAAGATAGAAAAAATAATTGAGAAATTAAATGTTTCAACATTGTCAATTTATGTCTCTTGGTTTTTACAGTAAATTCCCATTCAAACAATAGAAGTTTTTATAGAGAAAGAGCAGCTTTCTACCCCCACTCTTTGCTATCACATCCAGTAAATGTTGCAGAGTTGTAATTAGATAAGCCCCAGTTAGGTAGACTCCTTATTTCCCATTTTGTTTTAATTCTCTTCTTTTTTAAAAGAAGGTTCTTTGGGCGCAGCAATTGAAACAGGTAATATTACTACCACATATAAAAGATGCCAATGCCATATCCTTTTAGATTATTTTTAAATTAGATATATCTTTTTCGTGTTTTGAATTTATATTTTTGGAGCAGAACTTCAATTATAGATAAAACGTCGCCATTTTTTGACAAAACGATCAGACCCGAAATGAGTTTGTCTAAGCAAGGACTGAAGACGGCATATTCCTCATGCCATTGAAATTTTTCTTCTGCCACCAGCTTTTGCTTTATATGTGTTCTAGAGCACATCTGTACATCACATTCACTTGTTTCTGATTCGCGTAATTGTTAAAGTTTCTTGATGATCTCAACACATTGGAGAGCATATGATAACCATCTTGTAGATTTTGCAAACAACTTGAAAGGGGCAGCGCTTTAAGGCTAGCAACTATGGCAGGAAATATCTCAATTGTGATATGCAATGAACCTTATCCAAATGTATCTCCTTTGATTTTTAATTAGTTGTTAGCTTGAGCATTATTCCTTAAATGTTTATTGTTGCACTGATGACTCCAATGCAATTTCTGATGTAAGAACCTTCCAAGAAGTTACTAGAGATGAATTTCAAACAATGAGATGCATGTACACATAGACAATTTTAGAAAAAAAATATCGTGTATTCTTTGTTGAATATCTCTTGTATTGTTAAGGAAGGGGGCGGATATTTTAATACCTAAGCCTTGCTTAAGAATTCGTGTTTGTACCTACTCTCCACTGGGGGCATCTCCGTTAGGAAGGGATGAGATGTTAGGGACATTGGCGAATGTCCCTATACGAATATGGATATATATGAAAATAGGTCCATAAGTTTCTGGCCTCGCCGATGAGGATTATCCCCTTTATTAAATATTTATCTGGTGCCATAACTTGTCTGTTAAGTAAACAATTGCAGCTGTAACTTCCGCTCCGCTGTGTTCAGTTGTTCAGATATAGTCGTATAAAGAAGGTTATGTGTAGAAGATTGTAAAAAATGGAGTTTCGAGCTGTTATTAAGTTCTTCACAAAAGAAGGACTTACTCCTAATGAAATTAAACAGCAATTGGACGGTGTATATGAGTCCTCATTCTTCAAAGAGAAAAGGCGAGGAAAGCTGAGCGGTGGTGTGCGCCTTCTTCACGACAATGCGCCTGTGCACACAGCTCTTGTTGCAAAGGAAGCTGTGAAGAAATGTGGCTTCAAGGAGATCGACCATCCAACCTACAGCCCAGATCTAGCTACCAGTGACTATTTCCTCTTCTCAAAACTCAAGAAGGGTCTTCGAGGAAGGAACTTTAAGTGTGACGAAAAAGTGATGGGCGCTGTTTATGCCCATTTGGCCAACAAAAATTTTAACAATTTTGAGGGGCGGGGATTGAAATGTTAATTCAAAGATGTGACAAGTGTATGCGATAAAGGGTGACTATATTGAAAAGTGAAAGTTTTTTTCTTTTTCATATCTATAAAATGGTTAGGCCGGAAACATATGGACCTACCTCGTACGTGGCCTCTAACATGTTTCCCACATAGAATACCCCGAAGCCGGCAGAGTCTTCAACTCCGAGAAACTCGAGCCTCTCGGAAAGGCCCTTCCAAGTAGATAGCGGGATAGAAAACGTTCCAATGCACAAGTCCCATCAGCCCACCTCGCTCTAGCACTCTCGACCCTGAAAAGTACCAACAGGATGGAATAATATGAGAAAGTGGAAAGTAAAACTTCGTGGAAAGAAAATATCCACCCCATCATTCACCTAAGCGACCGGGGAAAACCCAAGGGATTTAAACTCAGAACCTCCCGAATACGACTCCAAACGTTAACGCCTATATCACCTCGATCGGTTGAAACTCTTATGTGGTCATTCAATTCTGAATATTTATCATATTCCTTGACCTATTAGCTTATCTATTTTTAAATCTTAGGTTTATTTTTAGTTTCCACTGTAAACTTCTTTGTGCAGACATATAATTAAGTTAAATAAAGAAGATCAAATATGTTCTTAATATCGGTCTTTTTCCTGAAACATGTGTTTCTTCTCCTAAAGTAGGAACGCACTCTGTATTGTTCACTTCGTTTTGCATTAGATGTTCACAACTATTTACAGTTTAGTTTTGAATCTCTGGTCCCATGAATGATTCATTTTTGTAAAAATTAATATATAGCCTTATAATCAGCATCAGTGGTGGCAAGATATCTAAACAGAGTTCGGAATTTATTATCATCTGTAGTTTTCTCATATAGAGACGCACTGACATGATCTCCTTGCAAACTGTTCTCTTATAATGCTTACTTACCAACGTCCTTATTTTAAGTTCATCCTTTCCAGCACAAGCTTCGCTGAAACTTCAGTTTCGATTTACTAAATTCATGATTCATTTGGTACAAACAAGTCAATTAAAACTTTGTACTTTAATTCAGAGATATTGAATGATTTATTTAGTTGTAGATGAATTAAATAGCCCATGTAAAATTAAAAGTCGTTTCCAGGCCAACAGAAGCGCTTTTTATTATATAAGGAAGTATTCACTGGAGATGTGGCGGAATCTAAAACAGCTGATAGCACGCTTACCATTGTGTCGGTGTTTCTTTAAGTCTTTCAAATGCCCCAAGGAAGAAATACAACAGATAATAAAATAGACTTTCGGTGCCGTAAATACGAGTAGTAAACCTTGGTTGTAATAATGTAAACTAGTTAGCAAAACAGGCTACTTCTCGTGCATCCAGTATGCAGGATGACTAATGACTATTTTTCTCTGAGCAATTTCAAGCTTTTTAGTACATCTTTCTTCATTAATATTTGAATTTGGATTTTCATAGGCATTTTATTCATGTATTTAAACCATCAAAATTACAAAAGTGTATAATGGGAGCTTGGGAATAATTAGAAATTAAAAGCGCCGTACTCCTCCTACATGCAATGCAGAATCAGAGTGCCCGCTTGAGTATTCTGCATGTTGATTTTGCCTCACTCCTCCACCTCCCTCCTCCAAGTAAAAGTCTCTAGAAGAGGCGTCGTGTTAGCAGCTGGAGGTTTAAAAAGCTTTCTATTGAATTGAACTTGCATTTTCTCATTTCGCTGTAATGTACAGAATCACCAACTATTCCATAAAACCATAATAGCAATGTTAAGAGTCCAGGACAAACAACCTCACCGTAACCTCACCATAACAAACCTCGTGCGTTGTTTGCTATTTGTCAGCACTGCATGGTTCGTCTTTAATTCCGGAAAATAAGGTTAATAGGGCTTGTCCTGCAAAAATGATATAGGAACCTCAAGGTCAACATAAAAATTGTGCTTTTGTATTGACAGAGCGTGAGGTGCGCTACTGAATTTTGCTGAAACATAATAATAAATAATATAACATTATTTTGTTTCGCAACGTCCAGACATTGGTTTTATTCTGAATAATATTATTTAAATTATTGAATTTTATTTAGCTAGCTGACTTCTTCAAAGCAAAACCATGTGATATGTTTTCCTTTTCTCGTGCATTTCTTGTATGGGGGGGGGGTAGTTGACCTCCCGTATAAACCTGGCTACTTCCCTAAGTCAAAAGGATAAAAAAAAAACTTTATATAATTGTAGAAACGTAAGTATACTAAGTAAGTAAAATAGCTTAAAAATTAGATTAAGAGATTGATCTAAGCTAAAAAAAATGGATCTATACAATAATTTAAAGAAAGAAATTTTAAAAGAGGCTCAAATATAAAATTCTCTAAAGTAACTAAATTCTAGTTTTATTATTACTGGAAAGTTTAAACAAGATTCCTGAAATATGTAAAGAGCTTTAATTTAGAAGAACGCATGCAAAATCTGATTTAAATGTTGCTTCGGTTACAGGTAATATAGAGGAATATTACAAAGCTGAAAATATGTAATAAATATACACGAGAACAAAATGAAAACAAGCATCTTACATCAGAGTGGGAACAAAGACAGGAAGATGTTGACCAATAAAACTGAGAAAAGTGTTTCACGTAAACCATGAATGGAGGAATATAAAAAGGAATTCAAATTATACGCCCTGTATACCATGAAATAAATGCAAAATTTAAACTATAAACGTTGTTATTTCAATATGTAAATATAAATAAAATTTAATTCGAGATATGTTTCCATCAAAACTGTAGAACCCTCCGTTCCAATTTCACTTTCTATGATAATGTTAAAGTTTGCATTTATCTTCCAACTAAAAATGGCTGTTTAAGAACTGTAAATGTCTTCGCTTGGGGAAACTAACAATAAGGTTTCCCATAAATGTCATTTCTAAGAACAGCGGCAATAGGAACAAAATGATACATTCGTTAGCTGTCATAAGGATGCACAATTTGCTGCCCTTTTTAACTAATTAAATCATAACTGTTCTATTTTGAGCTATGAGTAAAAGAAATTCAGCCACTGCCTGTAGTACATCGATAAATGCTCTTCAATGCTATTCACTTTGAAGGCCACTGTCCACCCTTCACAACTCTCCCATCTTCTTTTCTAGTCACGTACTCTGGGAAGTAGCTGAAGCAGTGGAGTGTTTTACCCGAAGCCAGAAAAATACAAGCCCGAGAGGAAAACAAGAGCCGGGCTGTAGAATTCCAGGCAATTTATACTTTTATTTCACAGCAGCAACTCGAGGAGGTTTCCGCAGCGTCGGTAGCAAACAATCTACCGGCAAATCTACGTGTCCGAACGAACATAAAACAATGACAACCTGTACTTCAAAATCCTCGTTTTAACAAAACGTTTAGAGGAATCTTCCTCACAGCGACCTTATAACCTTATTATTCTTTTTAAGAAACTCCATTCTTATAAGTTTTAGCAATCACACAGTGCTAAAGGCGACTGGAAACTAATTCACCAATGTTAAAACTCAGTTATCTACTGGATGAAACTTCTACCTTATATACATGAAAGCTTAATATTGATATACCTACTGAGGGTCCCGTAATTCACGTATCCTGTGATACCTGGGCAGAGACGAAGAAAATGTTAGTAGCAGAATATTATCCGACGAAATTTTAATTGTACTATTTGGCAACTTTGCATAATGTAGCATAGCTTAATAGTAAACAATATTACATGCGATTTACTTGATATTAAAATGGCATAAAATAGACTTGGTGAGCATGCAAGCAGATTCGCTTCTCTTTCTTTATAATTTATTTTTGTTTTAATTACTGACTAACGTTTTTTGTCATGTAATTAACCAACTTCATATAAAATAATACATAATCTATATACTGTAAATTGAATTTCTAAGGGATATTTTATTTTCCATATTTCATTTGATACGAAATAATGTAATGTACAAAAACAATCTGTAATTTGCAGCACATTGAAAATTAGATTTACATAAAATGTTCCGAGACTGGAAAGAAATTAAAGTAAATAGATAAAAAAGCATAAAAGATACCAGTTACAAATGAAGCGCAAGTAATATTCTAAGACATTCTGCGTTATGCAATGTTCTCAAATTGTGCAATTAAAAGTAATCGACTGATATTTTCCCACTAACATTTTATTCTCTCCTTTGTCCGGAAATCACAATATGGGGTCCGTGTATGCGAATTACGGAACACCTGCTATATTTGGGAGTATTGTGTCAGGCACAGGTGTATCTGTGATATACTTTCTTTATTATTTATTAGATTTCAATACAAATTTATTCAGATTCCACAGAGGAAAATTCGTATATTTTATTTATAAATATAATATTTTGTTATAGGTTGCAAAAATAAGAATAAAATTAAGCTCCTAATAGGAAGAGTTGAAAGCAAACAGTATGTAAATTCTACTTTTAAAATTACTCATCTCCATATGAAGTTCATCATAGTCTTCTTGCACTCCATTCTCAAACTGGCTATTCATCGCCTCTTTCTTCTAACTTTGACTTATTTCCATGTTTTGTTATTTTAAATAATGTAGCATTAAGCTTCTTCACAAATGAACTCTCAAGTTTTTTACAGCAAGAACTCGTGCAAACAACCTCAAATATATGTGAACTCACAAACCTCTTTATCATTTATTATCCTTCTATTTTCTTTTTTAAGTAAATTTAAATGTTAGAACTGAAAATTTTGAGCTGTAAAACAAAATCAAAATTTCTGAATTGAATTGTAGACTTCGAAATGGTAGTTTTGCATGTTTATATTAATTTACTCTTAGCTGCCATTTGCATTTAATATAAACATTAAAAGTAAAAATGTGTTATGTAACTTAAAGGCCCCTTAGCTTAAATACAGCAGCTTAATTTAGACATAAAATTGGTTTTATATTACATTTTCAACTCTTTTAATTTAAGAATCTTTATTTAAACACGTTTATTTAGAAATAAATAACATTTTTAGAGAATAACCACCAAGACATAGCTATAAAGCAGAAACCATGAATATTTATCGGAAGTATTACCTGTAGGTATTCGCAATTTCGACAGTTAAAAATTGTTGTTTATATTTTTTCTCTGTTTCTATTAGTTATTTTAATAAAGTTTTATCCGATAGATATCTAAAATCCGCCTTTTAATAAACTATAAAAATCCCTATGTAATGAAAAATTTAAATGATTGATTTTCAAAATATTCCTTGTTAGATTTATGTTAAAATTTTGCAAAATTATCCCCAATATTTTGAACTCCTTTGAAATTCGTTGTTTAATTATAGAGATAACCTTTAAATGAAGAACTGAATCTCAATAGTTAAGTTATGTACGTTGCAAATATAGGGAATTTTAATCTGAATTTTTAATTTTAAAAATATTTTTATCACATAATATTTTTCAAATTTGTTTCTTTTCAACACAAGATAAAAGTGAGGATCATATTGTTGGGTTCAATAACAAAAATGTCTATGCAAAGGTTCGTGCAATTTTTTTGAAAAAATACGTTACGAAATAAACATTCTGAAAACTGCAATTTTTAGAAAATAAGCGACAAACTTATAGACTGGTGTAATGACAATTGCAATTTTAATATAAATTTTCAGTTTTCTTTTCAGCAGCAGTTTTTCTGTATTTGTTGTCTTTAATTTCATGTTTTTATTGTGATATTTTACCTTTATTTTGCCCATATTTCATTATACTTTCTGGTTGTAGCAGGTCAAGTACGGCTCGTCAAATTCAGCGACAAAGCAAAATTTAAGTTAATAAAAGATTAATAAGTTTAAAGTTGTCAAGTATGGAAGGAGCAATGGCTGAGGTTTATTTACATGCACGCTAAGATGTTTAAATGCATAACTTGGCCAAATTTACTTTTAAAAAAATATTTTAATACGTGCAGCTAGAAGTTTGTTTCAAATTAATGCAAACATTTTAAATAGAGCGTGTTTTGACCCCTAAAGATGCTTGTGGTTCATAACTTCTTTTTGTCAGTTGTTCTCTACTGATGGTGCCAACTTTTGATTTGTTCTTCTTGGATACCACAATCTACATGAAAATCTTCAACGAGTTTGTGAATCCGTTGGACAACAAGAAACTCCTTACTGGATATTTTCAGCAGGGTGGTGCCACTGCCACAGGTTCAACGTCAGTAGAACTGAAATTGTTTCCTTTTTGGAAAACTGTGTCATTTCTACAGAACTATGGCTGTTAAAATCGGCTTAATTTTTAAGAAATGTGCTGAAAAGGAAAATATATTGCATAAAGTCACGAACTCTTTTGGAATATTTTGGCTAGAAATTGAGACTGTGACTTCCGATCTGTTAACGAATACCTTCCATAATATGGAGACAGATGTACTGGCATTTGTATGAAATCATCATACTATTGCATTCATGAGTGTATATATATATATGCTTTTACCTGGATTTAAAATCATTTCTCATGTTATTTCACATGAAAGAGGAAAAAAGAAGCTTTTGGTAACTATAAAATAATTTGAGCTATAACAAGTGTAGGTTCATTAGTGTAAGTGTAAGTCAAAAAGTGTACTCTTTTCGGAATTTAAATTTATCTTAACTTGATTTAAATATTGCTATCTTTTATTTTTTTTTATAATTTTAGTAAGTATTTCGCAATATTTAGTTAAAAATCAGCAGAAACTTCTTTTCTGGTTCTTTGCTGGATTAGAATTGTTACTTTGCTCTAACAAGTAAAGAATAAAGTGTTTTCTTAAGAAAAGGTTTCGCCTGAAAACCAGGTCATTTAATGAGCAACGTGCATACTATCAATTCGTCGGCGTGTATAGACTTTGAAAGGAACGGAATTTCATTATGTCTTCGTTTAAGTTAAGTCTATAATTATATTTGAGAACAAATGACCAAGAAATTCCTTCTGTGTATAAATATCGTACCTAGTGCATGTCAGAAACGGAAACTTGATTTTATATTGGAGGCCTTTAATGCCGACAATGTCATAAGAGGCTCCGTAATTAACACATTGTAACACGAGAATAACTGTGGAACTTCTATACACTCTTGCTTTCTAGAAAATAGCTGCAAACCGTTTTCAACATTTCACTTTATAACTAGAGGATACTTGAAGCTAAGGGTTAACACATCCCCAAATCACTTCAATAACGTAATATTGCTTCCATAATGGCACCTGCATGTTTTCTTGATTCGTAAGAATAGCTATATATGTTGCTGTCTGCTTGCGTTTCCCTTGACAGTGACCTTTTCTTCTCTATTACTATCAATAGTTCCAGCGGTTTTCAATGCATATCCGTAAATAATGGACTACACATGGTTCTCCGAAGATTTTCAGCACCCCAATTTCCAGAAACACCATAATATTTGAACTTATAAAAATTCTCTTACCGTGCATGAGCCATCTGTTCATGATTTTAAAAAATTATATTTGGTCTGCTATGAAACGGCAAAGCACTATTGACCTTTTCTTCTTGGACACCACAACCTACATGAAAATCTTTCACAAGTTTGAAAATGTTGTTTTATTTCTGCACCTCAGACACAGTATAACTCACATTTTGGGAGGCAATTGCATTTCCCACTACTAGAGATGACAATTCCCTTAGTGAAAGAGTTCGGTGGACACTTCATTCACTACTATGTGATGTTCTAGCTCTATAGTGGCGTCATTTTCAGGTGCAGGCCCGAGTATTTACTCTGATGCTGATTAGCGCTTCGATATTACAAAGGAAACCCCCAGCTTGCAAACAGTAACAGTTGGTATTGCACAATAATTCAGATTCTTTACGGTTAAACAAAGAGTGGAAGTCCTCGAAACAATATTGCGGTAAGGAATGAAATGTCCTGCCCTCGTACTATTTGCCAATGATCTATATAATTCATGTCTGTACATGGCGCGTTTACTCTGTAAATGGTTAAAATTTTCTGCGCTCGTAAGAACGGCATATTGTATGAACAGTAAACAAATGAAACTGAGCATATGGCTTTTAGTTAGGGGTATGAAAATGCAAGGGAGAAGTGTGCTTTATGTCTATTTCATACCTGACCAAATGTATTTTCTTTTTTAAATTTCACTTGTATATTTAATTATTTATTTTATAGAGAAATGCTAATATACAATACAAAAAATACGTTAAGGTTTTGAAAGGGATGATAGAAAAAAAGGGAAATATTGTTAAAGAATCTATATATATATATATATACACTCAAAGAAACAAAAAAGTAAATTACTCGTTTCTCAACGGCACTAGCGTATATTACAACTTTTTTTTCTTTGGTCAGCAAACACATGTACAGTGAGATTATTTGATTTATGGACCGGCAGAGCGGACTGCGTACTGGAAAAAGTCAGTGTTCAAGGCCTATAATAAATATGCTGTTAGCAGTTTGTGCTTTTTTGAGGAAGTTGTCCGTTGGTGTGTTACTCAGTGTTTTAACTGTGTGTAAATTGGGTGCTAATTGTTTTGCCAATATATATATATATATATATATATATATATATTGGCATAACTTGTTTTGAACCTCGTATTCCTAGGTAAGAAAAGTTAGGTGAAATAAAGAAATTTTTCTACGCAGATGTCGGCAATGTATTGCTACTGAGAGGCATTGTTTTTAACATTTCGTATGACATATATTAAGGTTTAATTGCAATATCATTTCATGGTACCATCTTCAGACGCAGCGAATATATCTCACTTTTTCCGGTTGTGACTGCTTCACTTCCTCAGTAAGCAGCCGGGCTCGTGCAGACCATAACTCAAATAACCTAACTGTACATATGCTTTACCAATGAAGTATAGATATGCGAAATAACAATACCCTCGTCATAATGCATTTATGAAGTCGTTGAATAAGTAATAGAACACAATTTAGGAAAATTCAAATTTTTATGTTCGCCATATTTGCTTTGCACACTATCTTATAGTTTCATCTTCTTCCGCTAGGTGCAGTTAGTTTTCATAGCGGGGCCTCTAGCTAGGTGATGCAATAATGAAAAGAGAAGTAATTAATTATTTTTAACTTTATTTATTTATTTATTTTTAGCAGAAAATATCATCATCAACGTTCAAAGAACGTATAAGAAATGTGTTTGGAGAGATAGCGGTGGATAAAAGCAATTTCAATCATTGGACCAAAGTGATGTCATCATCGCAAGAAGATCGAGGCATTCTTATTGACCGTCCACGCTCCGGGAGATCTCACACCTCCAATTAAGGAAACTGCCAGAGACAGTCGGCGAATAACAATAAATCAACTCATTGCTCAAATTGTTTTCTCTGTCGACTGTGTCAACGCAATTATTTATTAGTTTGAATATTTATTGATTTGTGGCAAATGAGCCCCTCGAAGCCTAACAAACTAATGGTGATCAGGAACGGAGATCCATCATCTATTCAATCTGTTCATCGAGACGGTAACACTTGGAGTTCGCATTCTGGAAGCCCCGTGTTGAAAAGGGACCAGCAATTCTTACATAGGATTTTTTTCATTGTTTCCCCTGATCTCTTAGGTGAATGCTGGGACGGATCTTTGTTCCCCACGAATTTTCCGCTCTCCCATTTCATACAATTTAATTGTAGGTTCCTTTGTATGGTTGACAGTACCAGGCGAGAAGGCTCTGTGTTTTCTGCAGTATGGCGGTGATTCTTTATCCGGCGTTTGGTGTCGAAGCGACTCTCTGAGAGGATCTTACTCCTTGGAGAGGAGGCTTTAAATAGGGTGGGAATAGGGCTGTATGTTTGCTGCGGCAAATAATTTATGCCCGCTGATTGCAGTTTTCGCCACGGCTGCTACAGACTACCCCACTCTTGTTCAATGAGACTCTCACGAGGACGTTTTGCTGGATTTTGGCGGCTGTGAGCCGGCCGGGCCTGAGTGAACGGAACTCCGAAGGTAACGACAAATAACGCTTCGTTATTTACTTGTTGATGTCGTTTATTCGCTTAACATAAATATTCAGCAAACTCACGTCTCTCGTCGAACCACAGGCAAGGTGATCTTGGCAAAGGCTAAGTTCATTGCGTTGACCAAATGGTGCCGAAAAGCGAGGAAATTGTTGATTTAACAGAATTCTTAATGCAGCTCAATGTTGTATCGGCAGCTCGCTTGGTGACTGACACACAAGTTTCGTCGCCGGAACTAATACTTGGTATTAGGCCTAAGGGCCGCTCTTCCGTTGATCTCCGGACAACGGCAGTCACACGTATTTGGGACTGGAAAATTCTGAGTCTGCCCCCTTTTGGGCAAAATCCATTCCCTTTATACACGATACAAAATGATGCTGTCCATGGGCAACGGCGCGAAATACTCCCGCCAATTTTGTGTTAACGTGTCTCATAGGTCAATGCTTACCTCACTGAATTTCATTTCTATTCGCTGGAAAAATTTGGTCAAGTCAAGTCAAGTGCTTCGCTATTTGTAAGTAAGATGACTTTAAACATATTTCGTACTTTACTGTCAATGACTCTTTTACTCTGACACCTGCAACTATGCCGCGTGTTTGCCCTGAAATAGGAGGCATTTCCAACCCTAGCTGCATACAAGCTTGGATTACCTTGCACTGTCTGCCTTTTGCCAAGTTTTTCTTTGTCCGGAGAAAAACGAGAGCTTTTCCTTATCTTTTTACATTTTATATACGTTATTTCTTAAATATTACAAAAAGTATACTTTAGAATCCATTTAAGCACCATCCAATAATAATTCTACATATACGAGTTATGCCATTAAAGCTCCTTTACTGTAAGAAAATACACAACATACTTGCACATAATTACAGGGTTTCTGATTCTAAAATTACAATTACTCTGTAATTGACGGGGAGCCAGGGACAGCTTCAGGCTCCACTGACATCGGAGTGTTATATCTGGAGACCCCAGTCTATGTCAATGCATCACCGCTCCCAGATCCTAGTCGCACATCTTATCCCTTCGTCCTGGAGATCAGACTTAACAAGGCCTTGAACACACTGCAGTACCTCTTCTGTCTCTACTTATTCAGTCCATCCAATCACCTGTTCAGAGTTGTTTACTAATTAAGAGGCCAAACAATTTTGCCCACAATTGTAGCGGGAGATGAAATATGGTTTTATTAATGCGAACCTGAAACTAAATGACCATCTATGGATTGGCATCTCAAAATTTCTCCTCTTTACCTAGACCGGTGAAGCTATTGACCACATTCTGAAGTTAATTTTAATAATTGCATTTACTCATAGTGAAACAGTTAACTTCGAAGATATGTCAAACTTCTTCGAAAGCTTAAGAAGCGGTTCTTGCACATTCATTTTCGCAAAGATGTAAACGAAAGTTCCTCTCAACAGAAATGGGAAGCCACACACAATTTTATCACTTAGAAGAGCAGGAAATGTCACTAAACTTTGGTGGGCCGTCTTTTCTCATTCATTCATTCTACAATTCTAAATTCTACAACCTTCTGGTTTCCATCTCTTCCATCCACTAAAAGATGCAATCCGCAGGAGGAGTTTGAGCCGATGATAAAGAAAATGTAGCGTTGCATCAAAAGGGTTGCAGAGTAGCTCGCGATGATATTTAGGTTTTGATATGTAATTAGGGAACTCAAACCAACAGCACTTACTGACAGTCCAACATTACTTAAACTAAAATAAAATAATAAATAAAGTGAACAAATATATTGCAATGGTAATTGGACTCACCTTTAATTCTATAACCTAAACTTAATATTCCTAGCCGCAAAAGCCGGAGTAACCCTTCACAAAACTAATAACTTTGTATGTTTATTCATTGCACCTTTTGGCCAATATTATTCAAGTCAAAACAGCAAGAGGTGCAGACGTATTCTGAACTTAATACAGTCCTTTGATTTGTATAACTGGAGCAGAAGTTCTTCTTCTGCTTCTTTTTATACTCTATGAGTTGAATGCTTCTTGTCGGTTTTCGAGGCCCTTCAACACGATGAATGGAATGACGCTAGGGAATCTGCAATCCATTGGAGCTTAACATTTCTAACATTCGCTTTTTAGGGTGAGTAAAATCTAGAAAAAAACGCGACTAGCGGATATATATCACCTGATTGATAGTTAGCAAACAGATGTTTACTGCCTAACAATGCGTTGATGCTTCTATGAAAATAACTTGCTTAAATTTTCCTTTCCCTATTTCTGTCCTTCAAAGTATTTAGAAGTAAATGTTACAGAAAGAAACATCCAAACCACAACTATCAAAATGAGGTTTCTGACACTTGCGGCAGGCTACCAAACGCGTAATACAAAATGAAGGGAAACGAAAATCTAGCAATAACGTTAAGCTACAGTGTGAAGAAGTTCCAATCAGCTGCATCTCAACAGTGGAGTAGAGTCTAGAGCGAAATGAAGCTCTAAGTGGTACAATACATTTAGTTGAACTGTTAGTGAAATGAAATTAAATAATTGCATTTATTTAAAAATTCAGTGAATATTGTGTTTGTAGTCATCAGTGCAGAGGCACAAGTTTCAACTGAACCATCAACCATTGTGTGCCGAACTCGGTTTAAAACGTGCAAGTGCTCAGTTTTCATAGCGCGCACACCCCTTGTATTCAAACGCGTTTGGAGTGAGTACCAGGTCAGGGAACCTTCAAGCTCCCCCAACTTTCCACTGCCAGGCAATATTGAAAAATCGGGCTACAGTAAAAAATTACGATTTGTATAAAATAAAAACGTTGAACTTTGGCGAAAAGAAACACTTTTGGAAGAAACTGAAGGGGATAAAAATGCTAACCAGTTGTGTTCTATCATGTCTTTTGAAGTGTCTTGTCGTAATTATAAGACTATTTAAATTCATTTCATGATCTAAAATTATAATTATTTTTCTTTTGTTTCTGAGTGTGCATCATCTATTTAGCTGATGACACGTATGCCTCTTCCACCCAATATATTTTTATTAATCAAGTTTCTTCTATGAATCAGTAAAAAAAAAAAAAAAAAAAATGTAATGTAATGTAATGTACTATAACGGAATTTAAACCATGTATTATTTTTAATATTTTATACACCATCACCAAATACATTAACAAAAAGGATACTTTTTATGGGAATACAAACTTTAATGGACAAAATGACACTTTTAAATATTGAAAAATTGAAAATGCAGTTATATTTTTATTTATGACAACTGTTTTTAGCATTCATATAAAAATTTTAATATGTTCCATATTCTAGCTGAAAACTATTGTATGAATTTCACTAAATGGAAATAAATAAAAAGAATTCAGTTAATTAGTCATTAAGCTCAAAAATTCAATTACATAGCAGCTGCGTAAACTAAGTAAATTCCTCAGTAAGTAGAGTAACTTTAAGAAAGAATGTAACTTCAAAATTATGGTCTAATTAATTAATTAAGTTATGACAGTATTTTGTGGCATTTTTTTTTTTTTTTGAGTAGTGTTTAACGCCCGTTTTTACTACTGAGGCACCATAGGCGGTAGACACTGATGATACATCAGATGAAATGATAAACTGGGAAAGGATTTTTTTTTTAAGGGAGGAAGCGTTCCAGGTCTAAGTGTAGGGTTCCTCCCCAGCATATGCCAGTTATGAGGACTGAAAAAAACCTGGAAAAAATCCCAGCCAAGGACGACGGTCCTGACGGGATTCGAACCTCAGGTCTCCCGCTAATGAGTCCGCGCCTTAGGGACCTCGGTCACCCGTGGCGGTCTTTGTAGCATTAGCATGACAATTTCTAAAGCTAACTAATAAAATAAAAACTGAACCTATAATACATTATTAAATTAGATTTTTTCCCTTCAGAATCACTATAAAATAAATGTCTATAGTGAAATTACTCTAATTTTTAAAAGTAAGTGGAACAAAATTAGAATCCTTGCAATCTATAAGTATTATAAAAGAGAAATCACATTTTATAATTATAATTATTATTATTATTATTATTATTATTATTATTGAGATTAAACCACAAAAATTAATGGTATAATATTAATTAAATGCAATGTATGAGCACTGACATATATAGCTATATTGTGTGGATATTTTAAACATTTTTAAACGTAACTATGTTTATGAACTGAGCCCTTTGTTTCATATTTGCATCCACTAAATTGGAGAAAAATAACAGAAACCTTCTCTATTTAAGAAGAAGTTTATATGTGTCAATAAAACAAAGAAAAATTATTTCATGTGCTAAAAACATGTAATGCAAACGTTTTCTGAAAGTTATTACAGAGCATAAAATTGCATAAAAATATAATTCTTACACACATATTAAATTAATATTTTACAATTGCTATCTTTATAACAATAATTTTGTTAAATACAAAATATATGCATGTATAAATGCAGTTTATATGCTGAGTTAATTTGTCCCTTTATTTTGAAATAATTGAGAGAAATTAAACGCTAGAGTGTTTTTAAATTTTGGTTTTCGGGCATACTCTCACTCCAAATGGTCCGATTTCCTTGATTTTCAGAAACTATTTTTTTAATTTTATTAAATGCTATATGCCGTGTTTCATTGCGCAAAAAAGAATTTTGGTGCAGCTAGAGCAATTTTTAAATTTTGATTTCAGGTAAACTCCAAATTTTAATGGTCTGATTTCATTGATTTTCTGAAACTGATTTTATTAATTTTTTTAATGTCATATACCAATTTGCGCCCGCTAGAGCGTTTTTTTTTATCCCGAACTCGACGAATTGTTTGTTAATTGATGGTTTATATGCTGACTTTCGTTGAGAAAGAACAAAAATTGCGACCGTTAATAAACACACAGACACTTTTATATATATATATATATATATATATATATATATATATATATATATGTGTGTGTGTGTGTGTGTGTGTGTGTGTGTGTGTTCGTTTTTTGTGCATAATAAGTAGAATCTATGGAGATTTGAAGAAATTTTTCAAAAAACCTTTCCATGGGTACAAACGCTATAGCTATTTTCCTTTTGAATTCGCTAAAAAAGGTATATTAAATAAGAAATTGCCCTTATTAAATAGTAGAATGGTTGTCAGAAATATTAAAAAATATAATGAATAAAGTTACCACCACAAGTAATGCAAACATACATAGAAACTTAACTAAGTAAACTAAATGTCTTGGAACATGCATACAGGATGTTTAACTATGAACACTACCGAGGGAAGCACAGGATCACTAATTTCAATTATGTGACACTTATTTTCATACTGCATTGTGATTTATCAAATTATTTCAAAGAGAGAGAATTCAATTTTAATACTAGGAACACAGTGGTACTGGTAAGTGAATTTAACGTAAGAGACTGAAAAATGAGTACCTAATGAGTGTTGGCCTTTCTAAGTGAATTAGAACATGAGAATGGGAGAATGGAAGATCTTTCTGTGCATCGTAACGCTAACTTCTCTTCGTTCCAAATTACAGTCTATGACCTGAATAGAAGGAGATCCACTCTGCCAATCAGCCGCAACATGTCCCAAAACTTTCTTTAGTTTTTCTTTCAGCCCCGGCCAGTGACTTCCTGAGCCGTTCTTTCTCGATCCCGTTAAAACAGAAGATCACTTGGTGGCTATAAAACCATTCCCAGCTTCTCGTTTCGCAGATGGTCTCTCGGGGAGGTTCATCTTCCCTCAGTAAACTTTGATAGCCAGCCTTCTTACGGTAAGCTTACTTCCTACTTTGCCAGCAAACTTTTAATCTTTTCCATCGATATGTAACAAAAAGTTCCTCAACTTCCTTAATTTGGAATAAGATATAGGAATAAAAAAAATTTATTTCAGTATAAATGAAATATGAATTTGTATTTAAATTAATTAACAGATGAATACGTAAAAGCAATCGAAATGAATGCTAATGTTCTTAATGTTTCTATAAAAGTATATGTTGGGAATATCTCTTCCAGCATATGTAATAATATTAAGATTTAAATTAAGTTAAAGCATTTATATCGAACTTTTCAGAAAATTCAGTACCATTTTATCAATTGATGCGTACTCATTTGCTTTTCGCTAAAAATATCGTTCATTAGGGTTAACCCCGAACTCGTTTTTAGCCGATCTAAAATCGTTATTTCATGGCACAATAAATCCATGTAACTATAAACGCCATGTACGCAATTTTTATGCGATGTCTTGTTGCATTATGTTATAGCAGTTGTTCATATTATAAGTACTCTATGCCTAGCAAAGAGCTGTATGCAAATGAAGAGGATATCCCTTTTAAAATGCCAATACAACTTTAGAGAAATGTAAAAAAGAACATGTCGTGAGCTTAAAAGTGGTAGGATATCCATGAAAACGATTGTGAGGGTAGTCCATAGAAAGTTGTCACAACAAGAAGAAAAGTAAATAAAGAGCATTAATGGAATGCAGGATCAACAAGTGACCATCCGGGATATAGTATAGGTAACAGGCATCTCATGCCATGCTGTATATAGAAGTGGTCGTTTCAAATCAAATCCGAGTTCTCCTACTTTGCTCCCAAAGCTCAGCAGCAAAGAACCACAGTGTGTTATTGATTGATGGCGTTATGTTATGCAATTCTGGATTCCTGTGCGCTACTTAGAAATGAAGTCATGTATATTGAAGACCTCAAGTTGAATGCAGGGTTCATTAAAATTGCAACACATTGTGTTCATAATATCCATGCGAAAGTATGTCTGTCTTCTCGTTCTATTGTTTGACTAGACCGTTGGGATTCTTAATGTCTGTGTATTCCCTACCTCGATCCACTGATGTCATATTTATTTCCTGCGAACGCATACACGAACACCAATTTCTCTAAATGGCAGCCCGTACTCTCGACATGCCACAATTCTCCCGCAATCAATTTCAGACACTTGCTGGTATTTCGAATCGTATTCACTCCTTCTGAAAAAAGTGGGGTAGATTTAACGCGTCTCTTATGACCAATTTAAATGGACAGCAGTATATAAGAGTTTAATTAAAAAAAATGACAACTAAGGATTTTCGTCGCCTAAGAAATGTGTGTACAGCCATTCAGCAGCCGAGATAAGCATTTATGTGCAAATTGTTATTATGGTTGATTTTTTTTAAATATGTAATACTCATTCTGACTCCTTATTTCTTATACCAGGGCACGTACTCCAAATTTTCACCATTTATTTCCAAGGAACGAAAAGAAATTTGCAATTTTACATTATCATTGTACAGAAATATCAATGTAATAAAATAACACATAATATAACACTACTAAAGAACATATCTAATGTATTCTTAGTTAGAACTCCAAATTTCGATTAACATTAGTGTTAGTTATAATTTAATCTATTAATATATTTTAACAATTATATATTTGATAATTTGTATTATTATTATTTCATTAAAATTATTATTTTAACTTGTTCTTTATTTACTTATCAATATCCTATACATCCATTATTACAATTTAAATTAAAATCAAAATAAAATTATCATTACTACATTAAAATTAATTTTAATTAAATGTAAATAATACTAAGTATCAAAATTTCTAGTAGCCAGCCATAACTACTAAATGTAATCCACACTGCTATTCTAAATTGCAGTCGATTCCCGGTTGTAGCTATGTACTGGTATCCAGATTCTGGTTGATTACATGCAAAAAATAATCAACTATAATAACTTATTATCATGCAAGTTTAATTTGAAATGCATATAGTGCGATCAAATATTAGCATGGCAGAAAGTTGAGGCGAGGTGTGACTGCTTCAAACTAGAAGACTTGCATTGCAAGGGTTACGATAGAATGTGAACTGCTGGAGTATTGTGCTTACTCTTTCATCAACTTTAGGCTTCCATAACTGAAGGAAAACTTTCGAGGGAGGAAATTTTCATTACATAATGAATGGAGATTCTAAACCATTGATTTTCAAGGAGTTAGATAAACTTTCTTCCAGAGCTGCAGAAATATAAGAGCGGGGAGAAGTGTATCTGTCTTCAAGGTTAGTATTTAGAAAATGAAATGAAATAAAAATGTTATATCAAGTATAAATGAGTCAGGAATGAGTTATAATGATCAACCATGGTAAAATTACATATTTGGCATCATCATGAATCCTTAATCATTTTGTATATAACAAAATTCCAGAAATGTTGTATCTTAATGAAATTATCTTTTAAAAGAGTTAACAATACATTTTAATTAACATTAAGAAGTAGAAATACAAATAGTGAGAGATCCCATTTTGTATCTTCCTTAGTTACACAGTTTTCATTTAAACGAGTATTAATATTGATTTCAGATTTAACAAATTTTCTCCGAGGGTAGGAAATTTTCTTGACCACATCTGTACTTAGTTAGAAACATGCATAATTGCACAACCGAATAATTTTTAAATTATTGTTAAAAATAAGCTCAACAAAATTTAAGTTTTTCCTGTCATTAATTTTGTCTATTTTAATTCATTGTCAAAATGTATGATGTATATAAAATCTTTAGCTGATTTACATTTTTCTCTGAAATTCATATTAATCGATCAACTATAGATGGTATAAACAATTTCATATTTATTAATTTTGTATGAATAGTTTATATTGTAACATTAAATTAAATCATAAATTAAAAAAAAAGTATTTTTACTTTTAAGCATTTTTATCCTTTGTATTAGGCTTATATTTCTAAAAAAATGTCTAAAATTTGCAAAATTTATATTATTTATATTTGGTTTGGTTTTTGAGTTTCTGTCTTTGACATTAGCAAGTTATTTTGTTGGTTATAAACTTGTATTTTGGCTAATTGTTGTAAACTAATGCTTTCATACAGGAATTAAAAAGACCAATTTATAACAGAGCTGCGATAAACAATGTTTCTAAACAAACATAAGGATAAATGTGCACCTTTTAAAAACTATTTTCAGACATGAACGAACCATGCGGAAGCTAATAACAAGTAAGCATCATTTTAGTCATATTATGAATATTATTATTGGATTCCAGTAGTTTGTATTTGTTCACTAACTCCCAGAAGATCGTAATGGATATCCCGTTAGCGTGTGTGGGGTGTGCAAGCTCAACACTTAATATACACTTTGCGAAAGTTAGCTGCATGCATATTAAACTCGGTAAGAGAACCAATTTTTAGCACGAAGGCTTTAGAAAGAAGGCGATAAAAGAAGACGTGGTGAAAGCTGGAGTAATGCAGCGATCGAACCGGAGGAAAATGGAAGGGTGAGGTGCGGTGAAGAATAGCGGTGCTGTACATACACTGTTAATTACAGAAAGAGAAGATGAAGAGAGCGGAGTCTGTAGCAATTTATTCACCAACTTTACAACTGCTCAAAGAAGAACGCACGTCTTTTAAATAGACTCTGAGGTCCGGAACACCGACAAGAGATGTGAATTACTTCTCGCCTAAGAAGTGCTGCATTAAGAATACGGGAGGTTATTCTGAACATCTAAACTTCGAGGGGGAAAACGAAAATACAATGATAAAGATAAAACTCCAGCACTTTAATTTTAATTGTATTTTGGTGAATTTTTTTTCTATAAAGCTATCTTTATTTTTACTCATCTTCAGGTTAAACAGCGGAGGGCTAGAATATATCTGTGTTTTGTTAATTTACCTTTAAGATTGTGCAAAAATTATTATTACTATGAATACTTTTATAGTTAGTATTTCTGTGATATGTTTGAAAAAATTCAGAATCCCTGAGGACTCGTTATGTACAGACAAATACTACTTTCGAATGCTATCTAAAAGATAAACGAGGTCCATCAACTTCACTTATCATGTGAGAAAATGTTTCTGGCAGCACCTGCATGGTACAAAATGCCCCATTTTATAGGTAAATAGATGCGATTGCTAGAAAAGGAGAATTTAATAATATTTACGCAATTTGAAATTCATTCAAATACTTTACAAAAGTATTCTCTTGGATCTGTGAAGAAAATGTATATCTATCGAAATATCGTGCAATTTCTGTACCTACTTTGTGTTTTAATTATTTTAAATGTGTCCCCTTTTTGTTTTTCACAGTTGATATGTTGTATACACGTCATTTATGTACTACACCATAATATTTTCAAAGATGTTTAAAAACTATTTGAGATAGGGAAATTGTGATCTGCCTATTAAAATTTCAAATTTATGACATTAAGTTTCTAAAGATCTAGAACTTTACTTTTATCTTTACATCATATGTGTAGCATATTTCTTTAAATATTATATATTAAATATTTATTATATTAAAATATAAAACAAATAAAAAATTTACTCGACAGGACTCAAGCTGTTCTGTCGCCTTACCCATTAAGACACACATTCAGATGAATAAATTCCTCGTGACTAAGTATGGTACAATTGGGAGCTGGAGAGATGGCTAGCGACGTATGCGGGGAGATGAGGGTTTTATCTGCCAAGTAAAACATTACGCACTGCATATGTATCATTTATTCAATTACTTACGGCGGATGGGAGCTAATGACCATAGCAGTTTTGCGCCCCTTAAGCCATCATCATCATACTTACGGCGGTCCTTTCTCATTGCGTTAACGAAAGCAACACACACACACACACAAGCCTATTAACATATATTAGGTCTATATTTATATTGACTACTAATTATATATACCTACAAATAATAGAAATAATAGAAGTACCACAACAACGAAAGAAAGCAAAAATTATGCATAGAAGCTCGAGGAATTGAGAATATTGATAGCTGCAAATGATGAGTCCAAGCAATAAAATTCATATTAAAACAATCAAACTTACGGGTGTTCCAGTGAGAACAAAAACCAGGGTAAAAAGAGAAGGGGAAAAGCCGGCGAATCTTCTCTGTCTGCTCCAGGAAATAAATAGGAGCGTATAAAAGTGAATTCGAATGTTTTTGACAAGAATGGGATATGTTGCTTTATAGATGAACTTTATTTAGTGAGAAAGGAAATTTCTACATGTCCAAAAATTTTATATGATATTCGAAAAAGAAAGAATTTCATTTTCTTAAGCGTTCCGTCTCTGAGATGAATTCTTAAAGAAATGAGCTGCAAATGGAAAAAGTGCCAAAAATTAAAGAAAACATGAATTGAAAAGTCAAACATAAATGAAATAGTGCTGTAAGTATCTGAACAAACAGAATCGTAAAATATTTACAGATGAAAAGCACAATCTAAAAGAAGTAAAATTAACCGTTTACGAGATAATGACATTAATTTTTTTTTGGGGGGGGGCCGCTACTGCACCCAGCACCTGGATACTGTAAATCAGCAACATACACATGCATGCATTTGCATGTCGCACTTTCCTCCTACCCTTCTCCTCGTTTATTAAGCCTTAGTAATAAATAAAAACCAATCAATTGATCAATGGTTGCTATGCATATTGCAAATAGAGGCTATGTGCCTATCGCGAACTTGTAAACATGGAAAAGAAGTACAGTAGCGTAGAATACGCCGACATGCACTCCATGTACGCCAATGCAACGATGGTAGATAGAGGAGTATCTGTACCGTCGCTTGCCGAATCATCGGATTTAAATCCTTTGGATTTTTGTGTATGGGTTTATGCAAAAACCTCATTAATACAACGGACATCACCACGCCTGAAGAATTGCAATGTCGGATTGTTGATGCCTTCCAACAAATGAATAAATGAATGATTGCAGATTGCTCAAGTGCATTCGCAGATTTTTGCGCAGAAGACTACAGCGTTGCATTCAAGACATGGTCGCTATTTTGAACATCTGCAGTGAAAGTGTTCACTTGATGTTCATCAGCACAGCAAGTTAGCACAAACTTCACCGTTGTTTCTTTTATGTATGTTCAATCACACTTCTGTGCTGAAGTTATTAATTTTGCTGTTTCTTCATTGATAAATGAAATAAAATTGTCACAGCTTTAGATGAAATTCGCCCTCGCATAAGCAGTATCCATGCGCTTCAGTGGCGGCCCCAACTAACAAAATTAATGCCATTATCTCTTTTTTTTTCTCTCCCTTTCTTTAGCTTATGTTTCTCACCGGTAAATTTTTACCGTCACTTTTTTAAACATTCTGTTTATATTTTTCCATATTTTTTAAAAATGTTCATCGTTCACGTTATTCAGAGGAATATTAGCAAATATTATCTTCTCACAGAGGTCTTTTGAAAAGTCGAACGATTTTGATGGCATAGTTTTAACTGTCTCAAATAAAAGAAATTACCTGCTTTGTTGAGTGAATTTCAGTTATGTTTTGTCGTATCATAATGCAGTTGCACATTAAATCGCTTACCTGACTTTACTTTAATTTCACACAAGGATTTTTCCGTCGGTACTGAAATATCCTCTCCAAAATCTTTAACATAACTTCTTTATTTTGCACTCTCAAACTTAGTTTTCGGCCTACTACAAACTCTTTACGTTCGTTTCCACTGAAATGTGTAGGACAGGGGACATCTCCTGCACCAAAGGAGTCAATGCACATTTATCCATACCGTGCTTAATTGCTTCCAGAAAGTTTATATTCCATTGACAATCAAACCAAAAACTTTCCCAGAATAGGCAATTCGCGGAATATATGTGCATATTATTTTTAACCATCCAAAATATTTTAACATATCTGAATATAAGATCATGTCCGCAAATGTATCCAACATATGACTTTAAACGCCAAAATCTGTACAATATAACTTAAATTGAGAGAAAAAAACTAAAGATACAAATATATGACACTCAAAACTTCTCTAAAAGTAATCAGAAACATTCAATTCATGTTTTATTTAGCACTATGACTGAAATTAAAGCCAGAAAAAAATATGACATTCATAAACATCCTAACCCTAGTTATAAGAATGATTTCTTTACTATTTACCAAAGTCCATTAGGATTACGCAGCTACTGTACCTAAAAATCACCCTCAAAGTTTAAAGGTGCTCTCAAAGGTCCACAAGCTTTTAATAAGTTAATTGGCTACTGAACCTCCACAAAACCATTTAAACAACGGGAAACTTGGCTTTACTTTTACTGCATCACAAGTGATATATTCAAATACAAATAAATATCTGCAACCTTTGCTGGGGGTTCTTGACCATAATCTACCCGCCCGAATTTCTCTCTCTGAAATTACCACGTCTTTGAGCAGCTGAACAAGATTTTCAAGCGGCATCGTTTCACCTGTGATCAAAAGGTATAATATTAGCTGAAGAATCATTAACGGTAGTTGAAGAGTTTTTATTGTGATGTTGATGTTGGTTGCACCCGAAGGTCCCACTTCATACCCCGGATCTTTCAGGGGCTTGAAGTCGTCTTTTATGCTCCTGTAGTCACAGGAGGAGGGAGATGGAAGGAGGAGGCTCAAATCACACGACAATTTGTTTCGTCAAACGGCTAGAAGTATTTATAAACGCGACACTTTTTGTCAGCCACCTGGTTTGTTATCTCTATTATTTTAATGCCACGAGCTACACACGCTGATTGAAGTTGCACCTGTATGCCTCTTGTCTACACTTTCCTACTGTATCTGGGGCTGCGTCCTGGTAACTGTTGTACTGTACTGACTGGAGATGCCTTCTGGAAATACCTTTACTGTCCTGTTCTGCCGAAGATGAGAAGACGAAGATAATGCCTGGGACTGCGACGACCCCTACTGTCCTTCACTGGCTGTCTCAACCCCGGGACGGCGTCCTCTTTTCCTTATATACTAAATTTAAAGTGCCCCCGCGTGGTCGTAAGAACTCACGGGGTCCACATCCTAGCACCCATGGAGTCTGGGCCTTCAAAATATTAAAATATTATTGGTGAGCTCTTGTGCTCCCAAACGCACTCGCTTTAACTGCATCAACTCTTTGACTTCTCATTGGGGAGCTCATGATCACTCGATGTAATGACGTCATTGCCTACACCTGTTCTCTCTCTAACTTTAACGATTTCAGAGCATCTCCTGCAACTAAAGATACAAAGGACCTATTGTCCGGTTCATGCTGGACATCTGCATGCACTTAGCTTTGTCACAATAGAGAGACTTATTGCTCGAGTCACTATCAGTGAGATCACAAAAGATTACAATAGGCAGGCTTTTCCCTCTCGTCAAATAGTTATACTTCCAGGTAGCTATAAATCCACTTTTGTGATACATTAAATGTTCCTGCTTGTTACTACAGGCTATAAAATATTTAATAGTTGTTATTATTATTTAAATTATATAAATATGTTCACTCTCGGGCATGCGAGAATGTGAGGATCTGTCACATGGATCAATATATATGGCTTTGTGACTGCTGCATAAGATTTAAAATTTACCACTTTTAGGCTCAGTAGTTGAATAACGAATGAATATATTTTATAAGCCTATGAGTAAGTTAGTAATACAATGTAATGTATTGTATATGCGTATACGCAAACTCATTTTTGTTATATTTGAACTGACTTTACGTTGTTTTTATGTTTGTTTGTTTGTTTTTTTTGAAAGATACCAGTTACAATTCACTTACTTACAATAAAATATTAAAACAAGTGAAATATGAAGACAGATGTGTTTTGCGACACGCCGTGAAACGTGTTTATATACTGTAAGCAAAATTGAGCTCAATTTTTTTAATCTTAGACCGTTGGATTTTTAAAGAAGTACAACATTCAGAAAAGAGTATTCTTCTCTACTACAAATTCGTAATCTTGGCGTTTAGAAGCGAGTTTTACTGCATTTCTAAAAAAATAGTAACAAGCTCAAAATTTTAATAAAACTGTGACTATAAACGCAAAGGCATGTTCAAAACTAAATTTAAAAAACGATGATTGTGGATAAGTGGATAATTCTAAAGAATATAAATGAAACAAACTATTTTAGTTCTCATTTGTAGTTTAAAGCATTTTTATGTGGCCACGCATTTATAACAACATATAACTTAATTCAGATGCAATATAACACATTGGTCTTAATTTTTGTTTATTAATTGCAATTACAATTCTAAATTTGGCTATAAATCACTTTAGGATATTTAAATTATTGAATTTGGAGACGTTAAATCATGGCAAATATTTACATTATAAATGGGGAGAACTTGTCCCCAGATGGATTATTCACGATGGTCTCTCAGGATAACAATGTGGAATTCTAAAATCGGACGAATGAGTGTGAGAAGACCAAGAGCTCTTCCTTTAGAAAGATACAGCAGTGGACGCGGAGAGTTAGAAACAGACAGAGATGGAAGCAACTGAAAAAAAAAACAAAAAAAAAAAAAATTGTCAGTGTATATAAACATGAAGTAATATAATATTACAATGAAGTAAATAAATAGCCCGCTGGAAAATGTGTTAAGATACAACAATCTAACGTGTGGAATATGATAAGAGAGATATAGATTCATGTGGCTTGCCCCCTATATGAGCTCAAATTAGCTATCCTCTGCCTTAGCAGGAGGTCATTTGCTTTTATGGTTCCCCCGTAAGGCTGTTCATTCATTCAAATAATTATATCAATTTGCAGGAACACTAATAAACAGGAATAATTATGAAACCAAATGTATTTTAAAAGTATTATTAAAAATTTAATTATTAAAATCATTCTATAATATGTTATATTTTCAGAAGGAAAACGTTGAGCAATTCATCTAATACACAAAAACTATATAATTTTCAGGTTTACTCTATTACTGATTCACTTTAATTTTAATTATGTTTTAATTTAAAATTCCATTATTAATTTTAAACTGAAAAGCTATCAGATATGAGACGAAATACAGTGTCTTTATTCTGTCGTAAAGTTTTAGTTAGTGTCGGTTGTTTGTTTCTCTATGTGTGATTAATATTTCTTGATATATGCAAACACTGATTTAACAGTCCCTTTCAAAGACCGATAGTTTTACACTGGGCTTACTAAAGGGAGCAAAATCTGCGAAATGCGGACGAAAGGTTGTGGGAGGACCAATCATCAAAAAATGTCAGCTCTGCGGGGAACTACCTTCTAGGCCGCCATTTTGGTTCGCTCATTGTTCTAGTTGATGAAATAAATTGTTACTTGGGTGTGTTTACCCAGGAATTTCTACCTGCAATGTTCAAATGTTTACATTTGCCAAATACTAACAACATGTCTACCAACTAGTTTCCATGAGAGACCACTCCATGTCTACAGCTTTGAATGATCCTCAACGAAGCAATCTTATTGTGTAAGCCTGTAGGGATTGCACAAAACTGTCTTTCACGTAATTCGATAAATGTTTCTAATTCCTAAAGACTCTGCAACCGATCTTTAAGAAATAAACTCTCTTGCAATGCTTGAAACATTAACCAACGTTACAGCCATACACATTCTACGATAGAACAAACTTAATAGGTATTGTTTTCTAATGAACTTCTGTCTTCACTATTAAGATAATTTCCTTGTTGTTTTCTCTGAAATATTATACAAAATCAAAAAATAAGGAATTACCAATGGTAAAAATTAAAGGAAAATATAACATAAAACTGTAATAAATTGATATAAAAATCTTAATAAGAGTGTTATGATTAGAAAAAAAGAAAATACATAATAACCATCAAAGAAAAAAAGTCAAGAAAACAATAAAATATAGCAAAAAGTGTGTAAAACGTACCAAATACAGGGAGTTAACTAGCTCTGGGGCTCTAATGTTGCCTAATAACTTCTTAACTAATTGATGTCATTCAGTGATATTTGACACAAACATATCTTGATGTGATCTTAGCAAATGTTGAAAACGATTATTAGTAGCATCTCTGCACACGCCTCTTCAATATACAATGACAGTTTCAATCTCCCTCCAAATACTTTATTGTAGTTCCATAAGAGTCTTTGGCCTGTTACAGTACACTTTTCTTTTAAGCTTGAACTCTCTGAGGAGACCAGGTGAAGTAAGATCATACGACATTGTAGGAAAGTCCTTCAGAACTGAGATGATCTTTAGAGAAGGAAACCATATCATCTAAGTTGACATTCTGATAAGTGGCATCGTACCCTAGCCTTCCAACTAATTCCCATATCATTAAAGAGTTTGCGTATAGTGTGATGGAGAGGTAAGAGCAAATAATGTGACACCGCTATAAAACACATAATATCGTATTATTTTCATCATGAACAGGTCCCTCATGTACAATGTGTAAAATCTTACCTACCGAAATGCGGTATCTTGGGAATTGACGTGCCCATTTATGACGATCTATGCCTTGTCGGATAACCACGTTCCGGATGTGCATTGACAAACTGATGGAACCGGTGACTGTATCTCTCTCTCTCTCTCTCTGTTCGTCGGGAGATTTCAATTCTTGCACAGGAGTAAAACAGTGGCTTAAAGCTTTGTTTTATTGCATCTCGTTGACACACTTTATAACATCTCTTTTGATAATTTAGGTAAATCCTTATGCAAGGAGACCTATAGTCTGTTTTTCACTTCCTGTATCATCTGGCAGTTCAGACGTCCTTTCTTTCATGTACATGTAACAGTTATTTTCATCTCTTCCTAACTTACGAGGGTAGGTCCACTAGTTTTCGGCCTAACCATTTTCTAGGTATGATAAAGACAAAAACTATATTTCACTTTTCAATATAGTTACCCTTTATTACAATATACTTCTCACATCTTTGAATTATCATTTCAAACCCCCTCCCCAAAAATAGTCAGATATCTTGTCTGCAAAATGGGCATAAACAGCATCCATACTTCTTCGTCATGCTTAAATTTCCTTCCTCGAATGTCGTTGAGTTTTTAGAAGAGGAAATAGTCACTGGGAGCTAGACCTGAACTGTAGGGTGGATGGTCGATCTCTTTGAAGCCACATTTCTTTACAGCTTCCTTAGCAACAAGAGTTGTGTGCACAGGCGCGTTGTCGTGAAGAAGGCGCGCACCATCACTCAGCTTTCCTCACCTTTTCTCTTTTAAGGAAGCAAGTAGTCTGTGTAATAGGCCATCATAATACTTTCCATTTACTCCCCTCTCCTCGAAGTCAATGAAGAGTATTCCTTCACAGTTTCAAAAGATTATGGTCATGGTCCTGTTGTTTGACTAGCCTGAAAGAAGAGGGCTCTGTCGGCTGTTTCATGCCCTGAATGGAATGGGATACTATGCTGACCTGGAGTGACCTTGGACTTTAAAGCCGGTACTTCGCCAGGTTTACGCCATTCCAGTGATTCTCTTTTGGACAAGGGATCATAGTAGAGAACCATAGTTTCATCTCAATGGTTTACAGAACTTCCCCCTCATTGCCACGGTAGAACTCTAAAAATACAACAGATGACTTGTTGCTGCTTTCGGACTGAGGAAAGAAGTCTGTGCACCCTTCTTGCACTAACCTTGTTCATGCTGAAATATTCATGAATAATTCAAAGGACTGTTGTTTTAGAAAAGCTCAAACTGGCTACGATTTCTGTAACGTTGAGCCGCCGGTCTTCCATAATTTCTCCTTTCACAAGAGCAATCGATGTTTTCAGCAGTGAGCACCTCCAAGGGCCGATCTGCACGCTCTTCGTCTTCAATGCTTTCTCGACCCATTCGAAAAGGTTTGACCCATTCTTTTACGGTAGAATATGAGGGGATGCTTCTCCATATACACGGTTCAATTGTTGTTTAATTTCATTTGAAGTAGATACTTCTTTTGTGAAGAACTTAATAACCGCTCGAAACTCCATTTTGTACATGTCACAATCTTCTACACATAGCCTTCTTTATGCAACTATATCTGAACAACTGAACACAGCGGAAGTTACAGCTGCAGCTATTTGCTTAGCAGATAAGGTATGACACCAGATAAGCGTTTTGAGAAGGCGATAATACTTATCGGCGAGGCCGGAAACTTATGGACATATCTTTGTGTTTAGCAAATACTAAATGGAAGATTATGACGTTTGTTTAAAATTTCATACTACGAAATAAATTGTTTTTGGCACTCCTTTGTCGACGCAGCTTTCTAGTGAACACTGTTATGCTATTTAACAGTTTATTCGTGTATACGTTACTGAACATACTGTATTGCTCATAATACTGTTTACGATCGATAACAAGAGCACACTCATTTGCGTCACACAGTTACACTATTGTAATGAGCAGCAGTCAGTCTGCACGGGCTAGAGAGTAGAACTGCAATTTGCGTTTTTTCGTATACTCCTGCTTCCGACACACCAAAATATTTTATGTCAAATGTGACAATAATGCATATTAATTGTAAGGAAATTATGGGACCATAAGCGAGTGAAACAACTTATTTTTATTATCACTGTATCGGAAACAGTATAATAAATATCTGGCATCTATTATTTAGAGAAGGTGTACAGTTTGTTATGCCCCATATCATATGTGTTCCAACTTTGACAAGTGCTTAGAATTTTCATGATAATAAACATTGATATTCTTACTGAAAAGCTGCGTTCCAGACCAATTATTTTTGCATCTATTCCGTACACCATAAGGAGTCTTACTTTACTCTCTTGTAAGGATTTTGAACTAAACATTTAGTTTCTTGACCTCAGAAGTGCAAATACTGCATTCAATCGAGATCACAAACAAAATGAACATTAATCAATAACGATTTATTTTCACAAGAATAGAAAAGTGTAATGCACCACCATATTTCTAGAAGTTTTATTTATTTATTTTTTTGATTGATTTGTTTATGGACGCTCTTTAACAGCTCAGGTCATCAGCGTCCCATTCAACTCAGGGCGTGAAATGGCCGACAAATTTTGCTCAGAGGCCTCTCATTCAGGTTTGAGGTTCTTTTTCGTGTCGTAAATGTACGACACGGGACCCACGGCTTTTTCTAGAAGTAGAAGATGCAAGGAAGTGGTAGAGAAAATGTGCAATTGTACCAAAGCACGTACTATGTTGATACTAATGTATAAGATAAGGTTATTAAGAATAAAAAGGTAATAATGGAACCAATGAAGAAGCAAATATAAAATGATATTAACAAAAGAGGAAAAGAACGAAGAAAAATAAAACTCCGATATAAAACGCCTCGTCATCATTTACCATGTTCCAGACTGAACAGGAGTAAATCCCTGAGACACTTGGCCACCTGACCCATTTTTCTTCCTTGTTAATCTGTTCTTCCTACTTCACTCCTTTCCTTATCTGCTCCCAAACTCCTGCAGAACACATCTTTTGCCCTCCCGCCCCTCTCACAGAACTTCAGCAAGAAATACTGCGTTTATCGCTCTCCAATTCTAATTAGATTACTTTGAAAATTAATTGAGCTGTTGAGAAACATTAGAAACTCCAACCCCACCAGCACATTTCTCACCCCGCTATATCTTTTTCAGCGCCTTTGCTGAAATTGAAACAGAAAGGATCTTCGTCTTTGAAAGAGGAATTTAAACAAACATTGCACAAATGCATTATAGTCCTGTAACATAGATTTTTAACAAAATAATTTTGTTAAGTCTAATGCAAATCACGATCATTTCATAGTTTCTACGTAATATAAGAAGCCTGCAATAAGTAAGGCAACACTTTATTTTCTCCCTTTCATCGTTTTTATTATTTCAGTTCCAAATATTCCGGATTATTCCACAATTATTTAACTATGTCTGACATTTTTTACGGAAAAAAAACTCCTTGCAAATTTATGGCTTTGAGTCACCAACATACCAGCCTAGGTCTATTTGTCAGCCATTTCTTCCTAATCATCGTCAAACATCCTTCTTCAAATTGTATCTTTTAAAGAACCGAAAAGCGGGAAAATAGAAAATGCAGCATTCGGGCTGTAGAATGAAAAAGACAGTTCGCCGAGGTTTAATATTTTCTTGTGCTTATGTATGGTCTCGCGTTGTAGTGTAAAAGGAAATGTTTTATCACTTTTTTGTGAGGACAGATGCTCTTGAAACCTTATGGTTTATACTTTGGAGTTAACTGTTTTACCACTGGGCAATGCAACTTTTAGAATATTCCTTCAGAATCCCAGAGGAATTTATTCATAATTACAGTCTAAGGGTATTTTCTTGTTCAATTTTAGAGAAGTTTTGTGATGCCATGGATCATCTTTTGTTCTCAGGCTCGAAGTGTAAATCTGTGTACCCCTTCCGTTATAAAACTGAACATTAAATCATCTTCAACTGGGTAACGAGCAGGAAACTCTGAGCTGATGACCGTTCGATCGTTAGGCAGTTAAGCTCCGAGGGATTCATTTAGCATAAATCTCTGAACATTCTAGCTAGTGGATAATTGTGTTCACACTGCAGGTAGAAATATCGAGTAATAAGGATATTGGCATGTTCCATCATTGCAGGTGTGACTGCAGTGGGCGATGCCTTTGTTGTTAATGATCATTGAGTCTACATCGATTTTGCTGGGATGCTGATAGCCTTTTCACCTAACAAAGGACAGCGCTTTTTTCTACCAATATTTCTTCATAAGTATTTTTTTATCGCCTCTGAATGTTAGTGATGATGTCATTTTTCCGTTAAAAATGCAATATTTATTTTTATTTATGATACAACTCACTTAGAGTATACATTTTGAAATCGATTTTATAATAAGGAACAACATATTGCAGCTAGAAAATTAAGCAGGACAACGCATAGGTTACATTACGTTTAACAAAAACTAATAAGTGCAACATTTACAGTTTTACAAGCGGCCAAGCAAACATAAAAATATCTACTCTGCCATCTCTCTTTCGGAATTGAGAAGTCCGCCTCTCTCCGCTGTCGCTCGGATCTGGAGCTCTAGCAGCTCCAAGAATTTAGCTACGGCTAAGAGTAAGTGACTTGGAACCCTTGGCTTGGGGACAGTCCAGAAGAAGCTGTGGGAATGTTAGGACGTAGTGTTTCCGATATGCCTAGGACGTCAAGGTAATCAAATAGGATTATTTACTTAATGTAATAAAATACATTAATCTGACTTATCAATCAATATGTGTTTCAGTTAACTATTTATTTTCCCAATTGTTACTTCCCGGTACCTTAATACATTTTTATAGAATGTAGGGTGATAGTGTTATAAGCGGTTTTAGTTAAAGAGATAATAAGTTTGAGTTGAGGTGGTTATCTAGTGGTCATAAAGGGATTTGTAACTTAATTTAATTGTGATATGGTAGGGACGTCACAATATTTACCCAAAAATGTTAAAATGTTTAATGTTCCATTTGACATCTACATTTTTAAATTATTGTGTGTACCAGATATCATTCGTTTTGCTTTCTTTTGTAATATAAAAATAAGTTGAATTTCCCAAGCGTAGTAATCCATATTTCACAATTGTTGAGAAATATGCATAATAAAGAGTTTTGAGGGAAGCTTCGTATCTCATGTGATGCAATGAAAGAAAGTTATAGATTATATAATTATGTGCAGTATCCACTAACATGAATAATTAGAAATTTGGTATTACTTTATTCAATGTAGTGTATGATTATTATTAATAACTAACAAAATATTTTGCATAAAATTATTGCTAAAAACGTTACATTGGTTTCATCAACAAGGAGAATAGTAGTAGCAATGTGTTGTATTGACAATGACAGATCATGTATATAAATTAAAAAGAGCAATGGGAGCAGGATGCTGAAACGTTGTGATTGATTGAAGGGGAGGTCATGGCTCCCCTTTTGGGAGCCCCTCTCGGTTGGTAGGAGGTTTACCCAGTTGTTCATTCCCTGTCAACGCCTATTTTACACATTAGAGGTGAAGCAATACATTGGGGAAGAACATGAACGGCTACTAACAATATTTGAGCAGAACCCGGCTCATTTGATCTGAATTATAATTATAAAAAATATGAATACATTATAGCAATAGTGCATGAATATTAAATATATATATATATATATATATAACATATTTTTGACCGTTAATCACTTAATTGTTTATTTTAGTACTCATATGTAGCAGTTAGGCCTTTTAGTAAGATGTAAAGAATGAAAATAAAGCATACAAAAGAGTAATGTAGATAAAACCTTTTCTCCCCATTGTAGGTGATGCACGTTTGCAAGCCACCGTTTATGTCAGACACAACGGAATTTAACTGTAGTGATTGTAATTTAGGTACGTAACTTTTAATTGTATTAATTTCCAAATTTGTCCTATAGCAGTTTTAAATCTGCAGCATAGTGTCCCAGATAGAAACTTCGATTATTGACATATAGAGACTTTATATATATAACTGAAAGTACCGTTGATAAAAGTTTTCATTTTGAACTAAACGAACTAACATGTGAATGTGAAGAAGCATAATTGTTGTTGTTGCTGCTTGCCTTCAGTAACAGTCGTTGCAATACATATAACTAGTACGTACTCGCACAACCGAACATTGAACTCAAGGGCGGATTCTCTAGGAGGTTAATGGTTTGTGCTACCCTCAAAATGTCAACATTTAATTTCCCTTAACTATTGTTTTTTATGCGTAAAATTTTCCTGTAGGAGACTTCTATCTATCGCCTGATGTATTGCCTGTGGTGCCTCTGTTGCAAAAACGGGCGTTAAACACTATTCATTCATTCGCCTGATGTTTCTATTGTCGTTATTATCTGTAGGGGACTTGACCCAGGGCTGAAAATATTTGTGACAGTAATACATATGTATATGAGTACAGTGTCCCATACACAATAAGATCAAAATATTTAAAGGAATAATAGCAAACTTACGTTTAAATTAAATAAAAGTCTAAGCCACTAAAGAGATAGCTACCTGCTGTTAAGTGTGACAAGGCTTATCATTGATATGACAGAACGGTGCGGTTCAACAGGCGATCACCGAGGAACTTTCTCTGGCTCTCTAAGGAGTAGTTTGTTATGTTCCTTAAGAATGTAATAAACAAGTTTATAATCAAATCCAGTTTGTGCACACTAAGTTGAAGAAGTAGGCGAGGAACAGAAAGTGTGATCTCCGATCAAATCCAATCCTTCGATACTTTTGGCTGCGTTGTTCCCGATTCTAAGAAAACTCCGGAGCTTTGCATTCGGTGAACAATAAAGTAACCTCAGTGCAAGGTCGCTTCAGCACCAATATGAACGTCCGCATAAGCAGAAAGCTCTATTATTCTTAACGGGATTAGGAATTGCAGATATTTCCAACTTCTTTCATTGTCTCTTCGGTTCTTTAACACGCGTCAATCACGAATTAGCTGAGGTGTAAACATAAATGTGTTACAATGGGCTTGTTCTTTATTAATCAACATTTCAATTGTGTAAATAAATATTTATATATAATAACATAGTGATTGTATTTTGAATACCGCAGTAATCGTTTTCAGCATTATAATATTATTATTTAAATTAAAAAAATGTAAGAGTGGTCCTGGCTATGTTCTTGGGAAAAAAGTCTGGCCTGTTACTGAAAAACTGTTTGAATACGCTAACATATAAATGTGCAGTTTTTTTTACAAAATCTTATTTCTGGTAGTTCGATGGTAATAAAACACGTAGACCTAAATAAGTTATCTCACTTTTTACGAGTGTTTTTCAATTCATTTCATAGAACTAATAATAAAACAAGCCGTTAAATGCCGGTTAAATTTCAGGGAAAATTATATTTGTATTCTGAGTATTGTTTATATTATAATAAACAACCTTTCTTCACTGCCACATATTAATATAACTTTAATTTACTTTGCATAATAATAGTAAATCTATGTCACTCTCAAGTTTTATTTAAAATTATTTAATAGAAGTTTTGTACAATATTAAAGAATATATAAAATATGAAAAGAGCAGGAAGTAATAATCACTGTTAATATATTTTGGATTATTGACTACCAGTCCAGCATAAAAGCTTAGCTTTTGTTATACCAGAGGTATACAAATTATTTTTTTAGTCTAGTGCTTTAATGTTTCCTTGTGCTGTTTTTAAATTACCAATGTCCTTTTTTAATATTTAATCCCGTACTAAACCTTGGCACGTTTCCATTAGTCGTAGTTTTTTGTCTGCTATTGTGTAATAATGAATCTCAAAATGGCGGCAACCAACTCCATCAATTATTTTCAACAATATCATCTGCACAGCTAGGTGTGGGGGCTTGAGCCTAACGCGAGAATGCGGAAATTTCAGAAGGGCATATTACAAAGCTGCCTAGAGAGCAGTTCTTATCAATATAAATGTGATCAAGGCATGCGTAATTTGAAAGGCTTTGGAATGCCTGTAATTGAAGATCAGAAATGAATAAAGTAATTTACTACTAAGGTTGAAAACAAGATGAAAAAAAAATTACTCTGTTCCTTTGAGGAGGATTTAATGACCACACATTCCCATATAACTAGGATAGCCCTTTTTTGGTACCTACCGTTTTTGTTCCGTTTCCCTACTTATCATAAATAACATTTATTTTTTCAACGTAAGATACTATCCATGTTATGGGTTTCATAACATGCAGATGTAAAATATAATAATCTTTCTTGTTTCTTCTTTTCTTAGGTATATGGAATATATATTTGTTACCCACTATCGCATATGGCAAGAATGTACGCTACCACCACTACCACTTAATAATACCGGGAGAGTGGCTCAGGTGGCAATACTTGATACATCAAGAGATCCCCAGTTCAAATTCCTGGAACTTGATATTCTGATCTTTAGTTTTCTTCGGGTTTCTCCCTTTCGTTTAGTCAAATGCTGGAATGGTTCTTAGACTAGTTATCCACGCACTCCAGGAAATGCAGCATAAGTCACACCACCAGCACCTCCAAAGAACACTACGGCTTCATTCCAAGAATGAAGACCACAACACAACCCTCCAAGCTGTAAAGCCGCTACAAATGAATTCATCCACATCTCAGCTTGGTCACCTCGCAATTACTGCCATGGGTGGCCGAGGTCGTTAAGGCGCGAACTCGTGAGCGGGAGGTCTGGGGTTCGAATCCCATCAGGACGGGTCTCCCTGACTGGGGTTTTTTCCAGGTTTTCCTCAGTCCTCATTACTGGCAAATGTCGGGGAGGTACTCTAAAGTTAAGGCGGAAACGCTTCCTTCCTCAAAAAATATCCTTTCCCAATATATCATTTCATTTCATGTATCAAGTGTTCACCGCCTGTGGTGCATCTATAGTAAAAACGAGCGTTAAACACGATTAAAAAAAAACTCGCAATTGGCATCACTTCTGGAAGCCATAAAACACCTGACAGCTTCAAGTAAGTATAGGAAACCGCCTTCGAGATCTTAGTGCCTTGGAGGAAGCATTCATAGAACATCTCAACTCCACCTGAAGCAGCAAAGAGGAATACAGAACTAGCACAAGACAACTACACTTCACGCTAGCGCAGACGAGCGACACTCCACCATAGCATCCAAACTGGGCTACATCTCCAAAGAAACTAGAAAAAACACAGCCTTACCAGGCCTCAGTAGCTCTACTTAATGGATAACATCTGTTGCAACTAACAGATGCCGAATACATACAATGGCAGAAACGTCCGTTAAAACTCAATTGTTGATTAAAATAATAATTCCCCTGAATACACTCCATTAACCTCCCCATGTGTCACTCAGGGCTTTGGTCATGTGTGACATTGGAATCAAAAAAACTCCTCACCTGCTCCCGGCCATCGATTGATAGTCCTACATCTTCCATCATATAACGAGGTTGCATTATGCGAAGTGTCGAAACTTCTTTCCTAAATTGGCTACCCCACCTTCACCTTAAATAAATAAAAAATGACTCGGTATGGCGGTGGTTTGCCCTTTAAAAAAGTTTCTGCTTCGGTCCCTGGTATGCAAGCGGCACTTCTGAAGAACACGAACTTCTTGAAGCGAGGGGGACTCCGCTGGCTTAGGCATAGACAAAACAGTCAGACATTGAGCAAGGCTAAAATATCGAAACACCGTCCTCCGTCTCTAAAAATCCACTACTAGTAAACTAAATTCCTAAAAATTTTGGATTACATTCCAACTTCTAAAATAAATTGCTGGCCATTAAAATTGTAGCGTTCATAATAGCTATGTGGAAATTATGTTTGCCTTTTCACTCGTTTGTTTGCGGAACCGTTGAGATCCTTATATCTGTGTGTTCGTGCTACCTCGATCCAATGATATATTCGTTTTGCTGTGGATGTATTTCGTCCAACACTAGCACCAATTTCTCAGAATGAAATCTGGCATTAATGCATCTCTTATGGGCATTATTTTAATGGCTAAAAATACAATAAACAATATTTTAAGGTCATATGTTTTTGAAAATTGTTGTTTTTATTTTGATTTTATAACTTGACATATGCTTTTTATCACATGTACTTTTGTAAAATATCAAATGAAAGCCTGTTAAAATTTGCGTAAACTACATTTTATTTCATGCTAGTATCTTTAACCAGGCCAGAGAAATGCTATTTTTATACATTCATGACCAAATTTCCGCAATTTTTAAAGTTTATAATTATTATAAATCAATGGCGGGATGAGATAAAACTGTGAAATTGTGGATTTACACCCAATTCTGATCATTCTAATGGTATAAAAAAATTTTAAAATCACAAAGCTAAAAGTAAAAATTTGATCAATTGAAATGAAATGTATGCTTTATAACGTTAAAGGGTTTATTTTGCTTTTTTTGTTTTTACTTTGCTTAACCGTTGTAAATCTGAAGCAGTTACTACTAAACAAAATTCGATTAGCGGCTCTCGGCTGACTTATGAACGTGCATTAAATGAATGTAAATTGCCATTAACCTGTCATGGAGCAGTTTATATGATGGAACTACCTGAAAGTGAGTAGACAGATAAAGTAAAAGATTATAGATTCTGAAAATATTTTACTTTTAATAATGAATTAGAATTATATAGCACACGTACATACATCATATATGTAGGTATCTACAAGGGTAGGTCCATAAGTTTCTGGCCTAACCATTTTCTAGGTGTGATAAAAACAAAAACTATATCTCACTTTATTGTAATGCACTTCTCAAGTCTTTGAATTAACATTTCAACCCCCCTCCCCAAACAGTCAGACGTCTTGTCTGCAAATTAGGCTTAAACAGCATCCATCACTTGATCGTCAAACTTAAATTTCTTTCCTCGAAGGTTCTTCTTGAGTTTTGATAAGAGGAAATAGTCACTGGGAGCTAGATCTGGGCGTAGGGTGGATGGTTCATCCTCTTGAAGCCACACTTCATAGCTTCCTTTGCAACAAGAGCTGTGTGTACAGGCGCGTTGTCGTGAAGTAGGCGCACACCACCATTCAGCTTTCCTCGCCTTTTCTCTTTGGTGGAAACACGTAGTCTGTGCAGTAGGCCAGCATAGTTCCTCATTTACTGTGGTGTTCCTCTCCTTGAAGTCAATGAAGAATATTCCTTCACAGTCCCAAAAGATTGTGATCATGATCTTCTTGGTTGACTGAATGATCTTGACCTTTAGATGGGATGTTTCGCTAGGTTTACCCCACTCCATTGATTCTCTTTTGGACAAGGAATCATAATAGAGGACCATAGTTTCATCTCTTGTAATAATCGTTTGCAGAACTTCTCTCTTGTTGACATAGCAGAGGTCCAAAAAAGCCTGACAACAGATGACTCGTTGCCGCTTTTGGACTAAGGAAAGAGGTCTAGGTACCCATCCTGCTCTAATCTTATTCATGTTTAAATTTTCATGAATAATTCAAAGGACTGTTGTTTTAAAAAGACCCAACCTTGCTGCTTTCTGTAACTTTTAGCTGCCAGTCTTCCATAGTTTCTCCTTCCACAAGAGCGATGTTTTCAGGAGTGATCACTTCCAAGGGCCAACCTGCACGCTCTTCGTCTTCAATGCTTTCTCGACCCATTCGAAAAACTTTGCCCATTCTTTTACGTTAGAATATGAGAGGGATGCATCCCCATATATTCCGTCCAATCGCTGTTGAATTTCATTTGGAGTTAGTCCTTCTTTTATGAAGAACGTAATAACAGCTCGAAACTCCATTTTGAACATGTTACAATCTTCAACACATAGCCTTCTTTATGCAATTATATTTGAACAACTGAACACAGTGGAGCGGAAGTTACAGCTAAAATTATTTACTAAATAAATTAGATATGACACCATTTAATTTATTTATTACTTTCTCTGCTGTAACCATGTTAAAATCGTCTACTTGCAGTATTGAAATATGTAAACATTTATTTTATACAGGATGGTACTGCCAAAAACATGTTATAATCGAAAGAAAGATAAAATACAATTTTAAATGTTTCTTGTAAAGGACTATTATAATCTGTGAATCTACAGGTGAAGGCAGAGAAAAAAAGAAGCGGGAAAAGATAGGATAAAACAACACATGTATGTAACTGTATGGGTGTAACTATTTCTAATTGTATTGCCTTCTAAACGCTTTGGACATAGGGATTAACACTCCGGGAGGGTTAAAACCAAGTTCTTGTGTGTCTCTTTCATGAGGCGTCTACAACAATCTCTTATCTTTGCCATTCTACACCACTGGCTTTTTCTTTAAACTATTTTATCAGCTTTTTATGAATAACCCACTTTTCTGTGGCCAGTTCTTGGATCCCAGTTGTGAATCGGTAGATGCGTCAATAGCAGTTCATCTTAACATGTCCTGCTCAGTTTCGATGCCACTATGGTAGCATATTTTATGTTTGTTCTCCTCGGCTCTTGATTGCTGACTCTCTTTTATACTCTGACGCCCATTATTGTTCTTTCCATCTTACGTTTGCTTACTTTCAGCAGCATTCAGAGTAGGAAATCAAATTTGAGGTTCATACAGAGTCATTCTTGGTACCTATTATTTCTTCTTTCCTTCTGATATTGCAGTTTTATGCATAAGAATGAACAGAAAACTCCAAAATGTTGCCCACGCTACTGATACTTGCTGGAGAATTTCTTTCCTAGGGAAGTGAAACATATATCCCAGGTGTGTATATTTGTGGAACATATTCTGTGTCTTCATTGTTTACTATTGTGTCTTCTTTGATATTGTTTTCATAATTTTAGTTGTCCATGCATTCAGATGAGACCCGCCTTTAATACCAAACTTATAAATTTCATTGATTGCTTCATCCAGTTCTTTTACTGAAGTAACTAGGAGGATAAAGCACAAAGGATATTGAATATAAAATTTCTATTTATATTTATACCATCGTGCTATTAAAATACCGAGGGAGTGAAAAAAATGTACATTCACTTTCACAGTAGATATCTATTTAATATATTTCAAAGTTGAACCAATAAACAATAGTAATGTTTAGTATGATGTTCTGTAAACAGATGTGACTCACATATATTCTAATAGTGTTACTACGTGACAGGTAAATCAATAATGAAAAAATAAAGTCAAGATTATCTATCGTATGATGTTCTGTAAACAAATATGACTCACATTGTTATGCTAGCTTTGCTACAACAAAATGAAGCCAAGATTATCGTTTGAACAGCAGAAAGCAATTTTGAAGTGGTATTGGAAAACCGAGAATGTTGTTGAAGTTCAAAGGCAATGGAGATGTGTGTACAGAACAGAACCGCCAACGCGAGTAACAATTGCACGCATGGGGAACTCTTAAGGATGTTATACCATAGAAAACCAGCTACACAGGCAGCACTTCGGGAAGAGATTGAAACAGCATGTGCTGCTATTGCTGAGGAAACTTTCACAAACGTTGCTCAACCAGTAGTTTAATGTACTCAGAAAGTCGGTTCTGGTGGTGTAGTGGTAACCATACTTGCCTTCTAAACTCTAGGTTGCGGGTTCAAACCCGGCCATGATCGATGTTTTTTTTTTCGGGCATAAAAATCCTAAGTATGGTTTCCTTCGGAAGAGAAGCAAAGCCGTGGATCCCGTGAGGTACATTTAAGGCACGAAAAAGAACCTCAAGAAGAAAGAAGAAGCCTCTGAGCAAAATTTGTCGGCCGTTTCACGCTCTGAATTGAGTGGGACGCTGATGACCTGAGATGTTAAAGAGTATCCGTAAATAAACCAAATCAACAACAACGTACTCAGAAGTGTATTGACGCCGATGGTGGGCATTTTGAGTTACTGTTGTAACTGTAAAAGTCTCAGATGATTATTGCTCACCATTTTCTGTTTGTATGAATTCAGTTTCGTTATGTTAACATAGTTTTTCTTTGCTTGAAGTGTGTATAGATTTTTGGCACCCTCTGTATATCTCTTCAAGAAAACATATTTATGGTTTTACAAATATAGTTAATCCTCTTTTATTATTAAACCCCTATTCTTTTCGGTTGAAACCCGATTTTGTTTCTGTTATGTATTAACTATTCGTCTAATGCAAGGATGTCCATAAATCTTAGGCAACATAATTCTTATAAAAGAAAACGTTATGCATGGTGTTCCATGAGCTGAAGGAGGCAAACTCCATAGCACGTGCACGTGTTATGTTCAGTGTTTATCAAGATCTGTTGGGAAAAACTACAAGGACTAGTACATTCAGAGAAACTGACAATGTGGACAACTGTGTGTTCCCACGTCATCGTTGTTCCGGTTGAGGATGCACTTGGATTCAGAATTAATGTCACACCAGAAATTAACAAGGAACAAGTTATTGAACGTTCTCAGGGATATTTGGGCACATTTTGTGCGCTGAACAACCTATACGCACAAGCAAGTGTTTCAACAAGATGGGACGATTGGTACAGGATCGTACAGTACCAATAGTTGTTTACTGAATGGTTGATTTCTAGACATTCAGATTTTTCACATGCTGCACGAAAGCCTTGTCTTTGTCTGATGCATTTTATGGGGAATACTAAAATGCGTCTATTGCTCGTAGTCTAGACGAACATTATGAAAACAACAAACTGTTCTGCAGAGTATAACAGGGGAGCAGTGTGATGCTGTGGATGACAAATAAATGCAATGTACACAAATGTATAAAATGGCGGAAAGTATGCATAGATACGAAATAAGTAATCATTGTATGCGAAATGTTACTGCAGTGTCTCGGTTATTTTTTACTTGGGCCTACCTGTGAATTTTTATTCTAATCCTTGATTTTTGAACGCTATCAATACAGAAGCTTGTTTAACCAAGACAATTGTCTTGGTGAAGTCGATAAAGGCTGTTGCATTTTTGATTGGATTCTGGTGTGTGGGTTTGTGCGTATTCTCCCCTTTATATGATCGGTTGTCGAGGAGCAGATTTTAAATTCTGCTTATTTTTCTCATTGGTTTTCCTCTAGATATTAGTTAATTCTTTTTGTTATGACTTTAAATTTTGATTGATTGATTTATTTATGGACGCTGTTTAACATCTCAGGTCATCAGCGTCCCATTCAACTCAGGGCGTGAAAATGGCCGACAAATTTTGCTCAGAGGCCTCTCTTTCAGGCTTGAGGTTCTTTTTCGTGCCGTAAATGTACGACACGGGACCCACGGCTTTACTTCCCTTCTGAAGGAAACCATACTTAGGATTTTTACGCCCGAAAAAATCCATCGATCCTGGCCGGGTTCGAACCCGCGTTTTGGGCGTAGGAGGCAAGTATGGTAACCACTACACCACCAGGACCGACTATGACTTTAAAGAATATATGTAAGAGAGACATATGCTATTACAAATGTACATACCCTAGCATTCCTCGTGAACTAAAGGTCTGGGAATAGGATCGAGAAAATGTGTGAGGCTTCGGAGTTAAGAGAAGGGAGCGGTCTCTGTAGCTGGTACGTGAGATGCCCACAGATATTTCAAACTTCCTTCATGCGAAACTTTGTACCTGAAACTTTCGTGTGTGGTTTTACATGCCAAGCGTAAGACACTTAGCATTTAACTCCTCCCTCGTGTTCCATTATCAGTTACACCCCTACCTCTTTTCTGACAAACGATTTGCTTTCCCCCATTAACTACCCTTTCCGTTTGTTCTTCAATAAAAATGCCAACGTTAGCTGCAGTGGACTATGTGTTAGAGGAAATACGTTTCGAGACTCTAACACAATCTGGCTTGCAGATAAGGTGACTATATTATTTTAAATTACTATTTCGTGTTATTTATGGCCAACGAACATAATATCACTGGCTACTAAGAAATAAATGGAGTTAAATGTTACAATATCTGAACAAAATTTTCTACGAAAGTTTGCTCATATGTAAGATGTTATTAACTTATCTTTTGTACTTTACTGTATCTGTGTTCTTCTGTAATGGTTGCCCGTAGGTGTTTTCGAATTGCTAACGACTTCTAATTTAGCGGGATACGATAAATTGACAATTTTCCTGACCGTTATGCCTTGTCGAAGTTGCATTTTATGACCAAAGCTTTCTCTAACCGCTTCGATTAGCATCATCAGTGGAGATGTGGAGCTGAAGCAGTCCCGATTAGGAATAATATTATCATTAACGCTGGCCGTAAAACCATAAAAAGTCTTATACGATGCATAATATTAGAATTTTATTTAACCAATATTTCAGTATATCTTAAATGTACGCATTGGCTTTGAGCATTTGCTAATTTGTGCTTGTATTAACATGTCACAGCAGAGAGCCTTGTTTATATTAATTTCACAATAATGGAAGTGTGATGTTAGTTTCATCTTCTTTTAAAATATCCGTAGTACTTTTCTAATAAACAGATGATCATGAAGAAGAAGTTAAATTACTTACAAATTTATACTTTTTTTCTTTTTCTTTCCTTCAGTGCCATTAAGTGAACTCAAAAACTTTTCCATGAAGTAAGAGTGAAAAAGTAAAACAAAATAATTAGGCTATAAATCCCAAGCGCAATGACTCAAGTTACTCACATTCGGGAGGTCCCGAGTTCAATTCCCTTGGGATCGGCCATCCCTACTTTCGATTTTTTCGTGGTTTCTTCCGGTCACTTAGGCAAATACTGGGATAGATATTTACATTCCACGAATTTTCCGTTCTCTCATTTCCTTCCATAGGATCAGTTACAGGGTCATAAGCGTCAGGCGAGGTGGGATGATGCCTTGTGGTGTGGCGGTGGCTTGCGCCCTGAAAAAGTCCTGTCCTACCGTGTGGGGGCCTTCAAGGGGGACCTGGGGACACCTCGAATGTGTCCTGGGTGGAACATGGAAGGACTTTGGGCCCTCCGTAGTCTGGGACGTATTATCAAAGAAAACGCTAGGAATCCCGCTCCGCCATGCATCTTCTCCTCGGATTCCAGGCTGCCCCATGTATCCTCCATCTCCTCTCTTGATCCTGGATATACAACAAACAGTGACTGCGGTGCGATCTCCAGCTGCGTAGGATAGAAAGCTATATTTACGCAACCAGATAAATGTATAAATAATTTGCGACCTAAGGTTCCAAATTAATAACATAGAAACAAGTAATATAAATTTTGACTCATTTTTCTTGTTTCTTAATGATTAACACTTTATTTGACAAGTTAGTAACTGATAACTTTTAGCTATTTTTATTTTATTCATTCCTAAATCAGAAAATTTCATTTTATTATACAAGTAAACCAGTTAGTGACTATATTTGTGGCTAATATCAGATTTTAGGCTGATATAGTCAATTTTAGAAAACTAAACTACATTTAAATGTGACAATATTTGTGAACTAAATTAATACTGCTGAAAAAATGAACTCTAATATGTGGTTTACTATGAAGCCTGGGCCACAAACACTCTAAGGATTCGACTTGTCTCTTAGGGATAAATCTCTGCAATGAAATAACCTTAGAACTCCCTAGGGCACAGAATGAAATAGGTGAAGTTCGCGACTAGATAGGGATAGGGATAGGGTTTGGTAGCTCAGATGTTAACAGCGTCGGCACGGCAAACCAAAAATTCGCAATTCGAGTCCTGTCCGTGACCTCGAATTTTTCCTATCTGATTCTCTTCCAAATATTACGCTAATTTTTATTCTTAAAGTCCTAACCAAAAAGTAGTTGCATGGAAACATCGTATACGCCGAATAAGCGGAAGTCTTCGGCTGAAAATGTGCAGCGCACGTGCCGGGAACAATCTGTGAATCTGGCACCCTTCTCTTAGCGTGGTTTGCAGGCTTCTTTCCCGTCTGCTTTCCTCCCACTCATATTACATCCCATAAATCGACAGTCAGGCCTTGCACCTTCATTTTAAATATAATTGCACTCCGTTTCTCTTTCTCGACATTTTTATGTACGACTCACACAATCGATTATAAAGGCGCGAAGGAGGATCTTGGATATCTAAAAGTATTATTTCGTAGTCCATTCTGACCTGAATGTGATCTCTTAAAACTGATTGCATTACTCTTCGTAAAGCAATTTTTCAAGTATGTAAAACCGAAAGTTTGTCGCACAAATTGCACCATTTCAATAATATTAGGTTTAGATCTATAACAAAAGTTTACAGGGAAGACAGTTATAGAGCAAGCTGGTATACAGAGGAGGTCAATTAATAAAACATTTGCTCAATATTTCACAAAATAATCATATGACACTTTTTCCAAAATTAAAGAATTTTACAATTTCGAAAATATATTAGCCTTCTTATACCCCTTTGACATTTTAAATAAAAAATCTCTCATGTTTCCGTAGTTTTGGAATCCTCTGTCAAAAGTAAACAACTTTAATACTAACTATTTTGGGTGTAATTTATAATTAGAAAACTCTTTTAAATGGAATGAAGAAAATCAAACTCGTGAGTCCACTTTCTTCTTATACTGATATGATGTACGACACTCTTATCTGACCAAAATTAGCACCTCCACCAAAATATTTCACGATCCTTGGCTTCTTTACCCACATAAATCAGATTCTATGACTAGCTAATATGGCAGCGTAATTCAACGGTTTTCAGCTAACTAAAAGTCGCACACACTGGCTTGACTATGAAATTTTTTAAATTACATATTTTTATTCATAATAAAATCATATTATAAAAGTTATTGCATTCTTCCCGGTTATCAAAAAGTGAATGTTTCAAATCTGATGTAACTTTCTGAGCTGGAGGAAAGTGAGGGAGATCTGGCAACGAACACTTTCCTGCTAGATAATTTGTCTCCAAGTAACTATTTATTAAGGTCTCTACACTTCTCTTAGAAGGGAATACTCTCAACACCAATCAGAATACAATAACTAAATTATCCCGTATAAATTACTAGTTGCTCCCTATGACTCTGTTAACCTCATTTCGAAATAATCTACAACTTTCCTACAACCTTCCAACGAACACTAAACAATTTATCCGAGTCGTCTAGCGTTATTTCTGTGCTAATAGACATATTAGTAGTTTAAAATGCGCTATAAAAACTGACACAACTTTTACTTATGCGGGAATAAACAAAAGCGCAGGATGCCTGAAGCTTGTACGCTGGTAGAAATTCAAGTGTTTCAACTTTTCAGAGTTTATTCACTAAAACAGTATAAAAAGAGAAAAATCCAACTGAAACTGCAACATATCAGTGTACCGAGATTGTTTTAGCATTAGAAGCCCACAATCCGCACTTCAGTTCCAAACAAGTACTCATAGCAAGAGGAGCAGGAATCTCAAAAACAGTGTTTTGCATAACCTGAAACGTCACAAAACATTTTCTTGCGCCAATAGTTTCACGTTGATGCTTTTTAAAAGTTTGTAATTTTTATCATTGTACTTTAGCCAGTATAGAACTATCCACTATCCTATACAGTGACGAAGCGCATTTACAAACTATGCTCAAATAAATCAACTTAATGTGTATTACTGGGCAATGAAAAATATACAATATATATGAGAAGTGTAACTCCTGGGAGCATGAAGCACCACATTGTTACCGCCTTAGCCCATTTTACAATAGATGAACTAAAAATAGTTGAAATTCGTTTTATAAAACTTGTTGATATGAACATCTAAATATTAAAATATATTTATTATGCATTTAGTTGTATAAGAACTCAAGTTACGTGGTTTAGAATAAAAAATGATTGCCTCCGTGCTCTAGTGGTTACGTTTCCTAGTAATCTCGAGGTTCTGGGTTCGATTTCCATTCAGGTCAACCTGTCTGGATATATACACATGAAAAAGAAAAATGAAGTAACATTATTATAAATGTAACAAACTAACAGCAATAATTAAAGTTTTTAAAAGGATAAAACACTAAGATGAAATCGCTATACTTCGAACTACTAGAGTTCTTCTATGGCAAGAAGACAAGCCTATATATATTCAAATTTTTCGTTACTCTGAGAAGATGAGTGCCAGATAGCTTAAGGGCGCCAGGGACACCATTATTATTTCATTTCATTTCATTCATCCCTACAGATTTACATTTACAGTTCACTTCCACAATCTACAGACGTCGCGAGAAGACCAATGCAGTCAAAGCGACAATAAATACAACATTATAAAAAATAAGTTCCTTACTTTCCACAACACATATTTTTTGTAGAATTGGAATAAATGTGCTCATACATTTTGAAATAGTAAATTAAAAAATGTGAATAAAAATGTTTTAATTTTCACAGAGGATTCTAAAAGTGTAGTAAATAAATACATAAATATAATTGGATTTTGCATTTAAAATTTCAAAGATTCTTAGCGCCAAAAATTTAAGGTGTGGAGAGCAGATATGAACTAAAAAAAGAGCATTGCACAATAACCTACTAGGAGAACGATTGACCACCGTGGATGGCCGAGGTCGATAAGGCGCGGACTTGTGGACGGGAAGTTTGGGGTTCGAATCCCACCAGGACCATACTCCCTGACTGAGGTTTTCTTCCAGGTTTTCCTCAGTCCTCATAATAGGCAAATGCTGGGGAGGTGTCCTAAACTTAGGCCTAGAATGTTTCCTCCCTTTAAAAAAATCCTTTTTCAATTTATCATTTCATTTCATGTATCATCAGTGCCCACCGCTCGTGGTGCCTCAGTAGGTAAAACAGGCACCATTAAAAAGGGGAAAGAAAGATCTAGCAAAAAAAAAATAATTAAGGAATAAAAATTCGTTTAATTCAGTTTAGGTTAACATAGACAACAGCGTAGTACTGTACAACAGCTTTTCGTGATATCCAGCGCTACTCTGACACACAGTTAAATTTGAAATCTTATCTATAGTTGCGCTTGCATGCAGAACAAGTTACACCAGAGGCTGACACACTTGGAAACTGACTTGTCTAATCTGTGACAACTTCTGAAGGTCTTGTCTTCCCAGAAACCCTGGAGCCAGAGAAGAGTTCCAACAGACAAACAAGGCTAGAAAACGATTCCAGCAAGTTTATACAACACAGCATTCCGTTTCTAGTACTGAACAGTCGTAAGTCTCATGGGAAAAGGGCGGGGTAGGGATGCCCCCAGCATTAAACTTAACTCTCCAACAAACTAATCCAACTACTATTGCTGCGGATTCGTGGTAGTGATGTTCGGGCGATAATTTCATTACCAAAACCGAATATTTGCCTTCTCATGCCTTTTTATGGACTAGTCTCTCAGAAAAGTATTGAGTAAATTGTCGGTGAAATAATGTAAAGTGATATATTCCACACGTTATATAGAGTTAAGGTGAATGCACTATTAAATTGTTCTAATTTTAAGAGTTTCTCAAGAATAAGGATGGAATTAGGATGAAATATATGTTTCTACATTGAAGTGCTTATAAAATCATCAAGGAGAAACAGCGTGGAAAAGTGACAACGGGAGTATTATGTTTCATTATAATGCATCTTGCCACATTTCTCAAAATACAAGAACCATCATCAAAGTTTGTGGGTACTTGGAGCTTGAGCATTCGCTTTATAGTCCACACCTGGCCCCTAGTGATTATTTTCTCTTTCAAAAGGATTAAATCACTGCAGGCAAAATGGACTAAGAGTGTGGAAGTTTTTATCATTAGGTTTCATTTTCATTTTCATTCTCAGAAAGATATATTATTGAATGCCCTCGTTACTTGATTTATCAATTGTTGGGCCAATTTATACCTGCAAAATTGTCTGTTATGCTGGGATAAACTTAGGATATGTTGTTGGTTCTGGTGGTCTAGTGGTAGCCATACTTGCCTCGTAGACCCAAAATCGCGGGTTCGATTTCGGCCAGAATCCTTCGGAAGGAAAGTAAGGCCGTGGGTCCCGTGTCGTAGATTTACGGCACATAAAAGAATCTCAATCCTGAAAGAAGAGGTCTCTGAGCAAAATTTATCGGTCGTTTCACTTCTTAAATTGAATGGGACGCTAATAAACGAGATATTAAAGAGCAAACGTAAATAAACAAAATCATCAGATAAATAGAAAATTCGATTTTAATATATAACAAATATAAACATTATAACATGCTTTGTTTTCAATTTATACCTTAGATTATAAACACGATTCTGTACTATCTGCCTTTCTCATACTTTTAGGTTCAATGGATAAACACAAATGTCATCATTATTAATATTGTATTGCTCTTAATATTTTTATACTAAAAGTGGAGAGAAATGGAAACCTAAATGCTGAATTTCCCTCTGAAATATATTCGCTTTAAGTTTCATGTTAACACATCACAATGATTTATGATCGTCGGCTGATCGGTAGTAACCCCCATATTTTAACCGCATCAGGCCGTTATCGCAGGAAAATTAGTCCTTTGATGTCCCACATTAATTATCTATCTTTTAGAGTTGTAACCGGAGATAAGTTTAAAATATCGAATGATAAACAGGTACAGCTAGTATCGGTCTGATGAAGAGCTTTGTAGCTTTAATTTTCAATGGCGATTTTTACCAAGTCGTTGGTATTTACTCTCCGGTTTCTTACGACAAATTTCGCCATATTGCTACTCGAACAATAACTTGCGATTTAGCGGTCGATAATTATAATTAATTTACACTCAATAAGGCAGATTATAAAGCAATTTATGAGGCCACAACAACTATTACCATAACATACCTCGCAATTGGTTCAATATATTTGTTGTTTTCTTTTCCTTCTTTTATCCATGTATTTAATTTGTATGCCTGTTGTGCCCCAAGTCAGTTATTTACGTATGATTTTTCCTTATATTTGCTAAGATTTTGTTGTAACACTTAACGTACAAGATTACGGTTTCGTTATTTCCATTTCTTGTGTTTCAGGTTTATAAGAGACTCGTTCAGATTTGTTTTATTTCAATTAATAAATACGCTGGATACTTGGGCTGTACAGTGATATTTATCAATATAATCATCTAAACATTTAGGTCCGACTTCATAGTAAATCTCTCCATCTGGCTTGCGGTCTTCTCTTTTTCCGATTGGCTTCTAATCAAGTGCAGCTTTTGCCAGTATTTTATTTTTCATTCATTTGATCGCATTAAAAAATTAATTTCTGCTCTTTATATTTTACATATATCAAAGTTGAAGATTCGCTTTCACTCAGAAATGGTTTTGTAAAATTTAATTCTGGTATCTTTTCTGGTTTTATTTTTTAAGTGTTTATAAAGGATTACGCATATGATTTTAAACTTTGCCAATTGAATATTTATATATCTATTAGTTGCTCTTTCTGCAATAATGTAGAGATCTAGGTATTAAAATATTGAAACACTGTTTAAAATTACTTGCTATTAACATAGTGATTTTCCACAAAATAATAAATTATTTGATTGCTAGTCATATTTTAAAAATGTAATATTTACAAACTTCATTTAAATTTATTAACTAAGTGCTTTAAACAAAATTTAAATTTTTTGGAACCGTGTAGTATCATCAGCATTGATTAAAATTTACACACAGAGGGCCAAAAATTGTAAACACACTTCAAGCAAAGAAAAAAACTGTGTTAACATAACAAAACTGAATTCATACAATCAGAAAATGATGAATACTAATCATCTTAGACTTTTACAGCTGCAACAGTTGCTCTCCATCGGCGTCGATACACTTCTGAGTACATTGAACTACTGATTGAGCAACGTTTGCGAAAAAGTGTCCTCAGCGATAGCAGCACATGCCTTTTCAATTTCTTCCCGAAGAGCTGCCAGTATAACTGGCTTTCTACGGTATACAACATCCTTAAGAGTTCCCCATTGGTAGAAGTCCAACGGCGTTTCTGTTTGTACACACGTCTTTATTGCCTTTGAACTTTAACAACATTCTAGATTTTCCAATACTACTTCAGAATTGCTTTCCGCTGTTCAAACGACAATCTTGGCTCCAATTTATTGTAGCAACTCTAGCATAACGTAAAATGAGTCACCTCTTTTTCCAGAACATCATACTTACACATTACCGTTGTTTTTCGGTCCAATTTAGAAATATATTTAATAGATATCTACTGTGAAAGTGTGTACGCATTTTTTTGACACCCTCGGTATTAACATACCACATGGAACTGCTCTATATCTCATATTATTTTACATTTACATAAATTGCTTGCTCTAAATTAATTTGGAAAAAATAACTTATTAATTCGTATTCAGACTAAAATGCATAAATGCATAAAATGCATAAATTCTTGCAGTAACATGCAATGATATTTGTAGAATTGCAAATAATGGTATACATAAATTAAAGAATGATAAAACTTTCCTTTTTTGTATTTCAAAAACTGTTTTAATTCCTTCTATTAAGGAAATCAAGCTCAGACATAAAAAAGAATGCGAAAGACATTATATAATTTCATAACATTCCAAGATTATTTGCCTGCCGTTACTATACGCTTGATATATTTACATTTTATTCATTATGCAATCATTGCATGGAATGATAGTGAAAAAAACGATCTTAATTCACTCTTCTTTTTACAAAAGTGTATATTAAAACTCTCTTTATATAAAACAAGTAGTATAGGCATGTGATGCTTATAGAACCCAAATTTAAGTACATTAAACTTGAATAGATTTAAGAGTGAAATTAATCATTACATATTACTCATGTATTACACTTTTTCTGGTCCATATTTTTGGTGTTGTACAATGCAATAAATCATTTATTATGTATACTTTTTTATTGCCACTCGAATAAATGTTTAGTGTAATTGTGATTTCTTAACAAACTTCTTAACTACACTCCGGCCTTTGTCTAGTATTAAAATCGTGTACATCATACTTTAATCTGAAGATCAAAAAAATATACAGTAAAATATTGAAAAAATAGAACACAGTCAAAATTCTCTGTTATATTAAAAAGAGTTTATGAAAAAAAAATCTAATTTTTGTTTCCTAGTTCTAATTTCCTTATAAATTAAGTACATTTTTTCATAAAATTTACTTTGTTTGTTTATTTCATTACTCTCATATTTCCAGTTTAAGAAGAAAAGTATGTTATCACTACAACTTTCAAAAAATGTGATCAAGTATGGCAAAGGAGAGATTTTAGAGATGGATAGATTCTAGGTTACTAAATTGTTGAACATAAACCTTATTTAAACACAGTTTGCAAGAAAATGGAATTTCGGAATATTTGTGTTGCCTCTGAGTTCAAGATTTTAGATACACACCATGCACTCACTGTATTAGAGAAACTCAGAAATGGCAGGATATAGCAATTTTTTCTCCAACGAGGGCCATTCGTCTTGTCAACGTTGATAAGCAGAAACAGTGCGAACCAAACAGCGCAATAAAGACCTTATTACACCACAAGCTCTAGCAGAGGAAATTATAAAATTCTTTCTGAACTTTGAGGGGAATGTGCAGGGAGAGAAGATTCAAAACTTGATTAAATCTAAGCATTAAAACTTCAACGTAGTATGTAATGAAATTCCGCAAAACTTTCTTCTACACTTTATTACACTCTTTCTTCAACGTAGGCTTTCGATCTAAACCATTATCAAAATTTCGGGGAAATGTTCTGGTTACTTTACTGCGTCAGAACGTTTACAGAACAATTGCCATACAGAAAAGTAAACGCATATAAATGTCCGGATCAATGATTTAAAAGTGTTGTCTTGGATTTGCATTAAAATAAATAATATGTGAAGTAGATTACAGCATTACCCTAACTAGGTGCCAGATTCTGAATATGTCTTGTGTGCTGAAAAAGTATGCTCTAAAATTTCAACTTGTATAATTCCTCAGATACTATCATAACATAAACTTCCATTATTAATTGTTAAGCAGTTACTCAAGTCGAAAGAAATATTGCGAGAAAGCATTCATTAATCTACAGTGTTTTTGCTTTTCTTAATTTTGAAGTAAGTATTTAATTTCGAACGATATAAATCTCTACACCCGCGGTCCAATCATATTTTAGAATATATGTACATCATTACTTGAGGTTCATCGAAGAAAAGTGTTCTTAGGAGACAATAATTATGAAGTGAACTTTTAAATTAAATCAAGCATATTGCCAAGAATAAGTTACAAAACAGATAATGAACAAAGCAGTGCAGATATTGTACCATATTTTTGCCAACATGCACGTTTGGCTTTAAAAGTCTTGCATCACTATTGCTGCATAAAAAATGTTTTCTTCCATGTCTTGATGTTTCTTCATACTTGAGCACTCCCAACACTCCTAAAGTGAAGCTTTCTTTTTTCATTATGGAAATGCCTCTTCATTTTACATTCAAAATTTAATCTAAATCATCATTTTTCGTTAGTTTCTATTCCATGCTTTCAGTTTCACAATTTATTCCTTAATTCCTTGTTTTTATTTTATCATAAATAACTTAGAAATTAAAGTGTTTCGAGGATTTTGAAACAATAAATCTTAAAGGATTAGAGCAAGAGGAAAGTAATATAACTTGACTTCCACAGGAACTGTTCTTGTTCCACTATTATCTTTTATTTACATGTGATATATAGGGTTTATTCTAAAGTCCCCATTTAGAAATGTATGTACGAGGTCTCTTCAAAAAGTATCGTGATTTTTGAATTGCCGCGGGCTACGTATATTCGATTTTCGATTGTTTTGTGGCGTTATGTTGGTATTCATGTCCCTCACTTATGTTGACAAGCTCGGTCATTTTGAATGTTCAGTTAATTGTTGACAGCTATTTTGCTTGTACGTGTTTTGGCTCGTTTTCGATTTTTGCCTATTCCTAAAAATGTAAAACAGAATCTGTATCAAATTTTGTGTTAAAAACAAAATTAAGTGCGCGGATGCATTCCGAATGTTGACTGTGGCATATGGTGAAGCTACCTAGGACCAAAGCAACGTTTATCGGGTACAAAATGTTCTCAGAGAGTCGAGAAGATGTGAACGACGAAGAGCGTCCCGGACGCCCGAGCTCGTCAACCTCAGACGAAAACATTGAAGAAGTGAAGAAAATAGTATTGGCCAATCGTCGAATCACCGTTAGAGAAGTTGCTGAGGACCTAAACATATCGATTGGCTCGTGCCATTCCATTTTTACCAATGATTTGGGCATGAGACGGGTCGCCGCAAAATTCGTACTTAAGTTGCTCAATTTCGACCAAAAACACCATCGCATTAACGTTGCTAAGGAGCTGTTGAACTCTGTCCGCGACGACCCAAATTTGCTACAGAGGGTCATAACTGGTGACGAATCATGGGTTTATGGTTATGACGTGGAAACTAAAGCTCAATCATCCCAATGGATGCTGCCACACGAGCGAAGACCCAAAAAAGTGCGCCAAGTTCGGTCGAATGTGAAGGTTTTCCTTACAGTTTTCTTCGATTGCAGGGACGTGGTGCATCATGAGTTCTTGCCACAGGGTAGTACGGTCGATAAGGAATATTACCTGCAAGTTATGCGCAATTTGCGCGAAGCAATCCGCCAGAAACGCCCGGATTTGTGGAAGAACAAAAATTGGCTTTTGCACAATGATAACGCCCCTGCTCACACATCGTTGCTTGTGCGCGAATTTTTGGGCAAAAACAACACACTTATAATGCCGCAGCCACTGTACTCCCCAGACCTGGCCCCCTGTGTACTTCCCCCCCCCCCAAACTGAAGAGGCCCATAAAAGGACGACGTTACGCCACGATTGAGGAGATAAAGACGGCATCGAAGAAGGAGCTGAACAAAATCACAAAAAACGATTTTTTAAAGTGCTTCGAGGATTGGAAAAAACGTTGGCACAGGTGTATAATACCTGGTGGGGATTATTTTGAAGGGGACAAAATAGATATTCATGAATAAATAAATACTTTTTGAAAAAGCACAAAATTCGCGATACTTTTGAACAGACCTCGTATCTTCTGTACACATTAACAGTTTCCATACATCTAACATATCAATTGATTTGATTTATTTATTTATGGACGCTCTTTAACATCTCAGGTCATCAGCGTCCCATGCAACTCAGGGCGTGAAACGGCCGACAAATTTTGCTCAAAGGTCTCTCTTTCAGGCTTGAGGTTCTTTTTCGTGCCGTAAATGTACGATACGGGACCCACGGCTATTCCCTTCCGAAGGAAGCCATACTTACGATTTTTACGCCCGAAAAAATCCATCGTCCTGGCCAGGTTCGAACCTGCGATCTTGGGTGTAGGAGGCAAGTGTGGTAACCACTACACCACCAGGACCGACATATATCAATTAAGGATTGGTTTATTTTCCTTATGCATTTGTTTAACTTTCGTTGCTAAGTAAATGTTCGCTCTTGTATAAAGAATTGTGGTTTAGAATACTGATAGCAATTTTCGAACAATAACACTGATACGCACGATTTCATTTGTCAAATTTGATTTGCTGATTTCAAAACTGCAATCTTTTTTTTTTTCTACCACGTATCAATTTTTTACTATTTGCAATTTTATTCATAAAATTTTCAATGCTGTGTGTAGAGTTCTTATTTCAAGTAATGAAATATTGTGGATTTCATTTTTGACTACAATCTAACGTATAATACTTTTCTTGTTTTCATTTAAATCCATGTATATTTAGTTTAGTTTGAAGTTGCTTTTCAAATAATGAGATCTATTTTCTTGAATGGCAGCCGCAGATGTGTTTCTTTGGAAGTGATATCTTCCGGAATATGTAAAAATGATCCTAATGTGTTTTAACATATTTGTGGTAATTTTGTTGTTAGAAAGAGAAGTTAGAACGTAACAAAATTTGTTTAAAAGGCTTATGAAGAATATTTAATGAACCTTGGAGACATGAACAAAACCATAATGGATGATTTCTATTTTGTGTAAGTGATATTACAGGCTACAACACAAAAAAGAAAAGAAATCACTTATCGAAATCTGTTGTGAGCAAAACGACCCATCTCATTTGTTCCTGGTCTTCCTGTGCCTTCTCCGTCAGAAACATTTGGAGAGGAATCCTCAGTAGATTCTGAAACGAATTCTCAAGACAGTAGCAATGATTTCGATACAGTTCAAGAACAGGACAGTGAACAACCTGAACAATTCACACCGAAAGAAAAAAAAAATCCTGGCTCCGAGAATGTCATTATTTGATACAGACACCGTGAAGAGGAATATGTTTCATGTTTCTCTCAAGAATAGAATCTTACATATTATCGTGATATTCCTGGTTTAGTGCTTACCTTGGGAGCTGCAGAATATATTCCAGGTGATTGGAGACTTTTACAGACTTCTCAAAAATTGTCTGAAAAGTATATTATTGTATAATGGAAACAAATATGCACTAGTTCCCGTTATCCACTCAGTTCATCTCAAGGAAACACATCAGAACTTTAAATTACTTCTAGAAAAAGTAAAATATGAAGAGCTTAAGTGGCAGGTGTGTGAAGTTTAAAAGTTATAGGCTTGATGCTAAGTCAACAATCAGGCTATTCTAAAATGACATGTTTCATATGTGAATGGGGTAGTAGAGCCCAATCTGATCACTGGGCAAGAAAGCATCGAAAGCAGAGGGACATTCTTCTGTCAGGAATAAAAAAATGTAACTCATGAGAGACTTGTAAACCTGAAAAAGTTTCTATTAGCTCCTCTTTATACAAAATTATTCTTAATGAAGCAATTCCTGAAGGCTTTAAGCAAGGGCAGTAACTGCTTCAAATACATGTGCAACAGGTTCCCTGGAACATCCGATGGTAAAGATAAAGAGGAAATATTTGTTGGGCCACGCATTATGAAGTTGTTTTATGATATCTTACTTGAATAAACAATGACAGATTACGAAAAAGGATAAAAATTGGTTTTTAAAGTGTCATAGAAAATTTCCACGACATTAAAAGGATCCAAATTAAAAAAAAATTCTAGAAGACATACTTGGGGTCATTTCGTACATTCTAATTTGTAATTTTTGAAAATCTTGATTCTGTCACCGAAAAGTTAAAAGATTTCACCAGGACATAAAGGAGATGGAAAGACGTTACCAGGGAAGTGGAATTTAAAAATGATAGCAGACTACTGCTGGTCAATAAAAAGGAATGAACCAAATTTTTTTCATAAATGGAACTATAAAAACCGTTCACGTTAAGATAGCAGATAAAAAATGGACTAATGTTCAAATATAAGTGATTAATTAACAAAAGAGGTAATATATAAATTTATGTTGAAGATTGCGTTGAGTTTTGTGAATTTAATAACTTGCATTTAATAATAGGAAATAAACTTGATAGGACCGTGTGAAAGAAAGTGTATTTTATTATTTCTTATATTTTGGAAAATTGGTATGTGGTGGAGGAAAAATGTGTTCATATTTATTTTCAACATAGTCGATTAAGAAATATTCACATATTAGAAGGAAAAAATTAAAATTCGCATTTCCAGTATAATTTTTGAATGATTTTTCCTTGCAAGTTCGTATTGGCCTCGTTTAATGCTATTACGAATGAAGTAGAAATACCCAAATGTGTTGAGTAAATTTAGTGTGTTACGAATTGATAAATGGAAATAAAATGCTTTCACCGTGAATTAATGTAAGCAACCTGATGCAGTAAGCGAACAAGTAGACCGAAATAGTTAGAAAACGAAATAAGTGCTGCTTTATAAGAAGTCGACGAAGTTCGTGAAAATACTGCATGTCATTTTTATAATGCTAGTAAAGTTACAAAGCTTTAGAAAGTTAGTTACCCAACAATACGACAAATTTTGAGCAGGTAGCTTCATTTACCCTAATAAAATGAAAAAGTTTTACACTTCCAGACAAGATAAGCAGATTCGCTTCACTTTCGCATTGCAAATGTCATCAGATATTTAAATTACATTGAACGGCTAGACAAAATATTGTGGACAGATGAGTCATATTTCGAAGTGAATGGCGGTATTATCATTTGCAAATAATCCGAATATAATTGTCCAAAAAGGATTATTATAATATGATGGTGTGCTTTTCCGCATAGAGCACACATTCAGTGATCGTATAATTAGTAGACGTACTCCTTGGTCACCAGATATGAATTCGGCTGATTACTTTAAGGGGTTATCCCAAAGAAAGGCCATTTCTTAGTACTGGTGAGAACTGAAGCAATCAATTTGGGTGTCATCATTGAAAACACTCCTAGGAATATAAGAATGAGTATTTGCACGGTAGTGGTCAACTTTAACTTTTATTATTTACTTTATTGTATTCTTATTGTGATAACATTCAATTTCTTTATGAACAAATTAGTGTTTGACTTTTACAGAATCTAAAAGTTTGCTGAAGTTATGGTTATTTGAAATTGGGAACTGGCTTTAGAATAAATAATGTATTCTACGATCACAAATTAGATAATTTGCTGATGACTGCATAACCCACTGGAAAATATATTGAATGTTACATCAGTAAGCTCACGTGTGTATATCGAAGAAAGCAGCTCATCGAATAATGTGGTATAATGCAATAGCATGGCCTTTGTAATATTAAAACAGGGAAGCTTTTGTCAAAATGGGTGATGTTAAAACATTAGTATAGAAAGTACTTGCATTAAACTCAGCGTAATTTTAAGGCACACAGGTATGCAAGGCCAAACCGGTAAATGCTTTTCTTTAGGTTTATTTAGTTTAGTACAAGTCATTACATTAGATATTTTACAATAAGCTATAAAACATGTAGCCTTTTCAGACTTGAAATTCAGACTCAGAAATGTGTTACTTTCATCAGAAATTCGCCTAATAACCTTTCCTCTTCCTTGCCTGCCAGCAGAGCCTCCGATTAACTTCCAGTCAAAGCATCCCTTTGTATTGTTCAATTGCCTGCTGCCTATCCATTTCCCTCAAGCTGTTCTTAACCCTCCTCCATTCGTTTTTTCTATTCTCTAGAACAACCTTCCAAGTGGAGTCCAGCCCTATTGTTCCCAGTCCCTTTTTTCACAATGTCCTCGCTAAATTTAGATCCGCAGTTTGTTCCCATTGAATGCGTCCCTAAAAGTTGTATTACATAATTTGTGCTTGTTTAATTACTAGTGTTCCAAATCGTTTATATTTAACATTTTGTTTAGAATGCTAATTTAAAGTATTTAAGTAGCAACTATTTACTATTAAACATGTTCAAGAAAGGTTTATGTTGGTCTGTAGGAATTAAAACCGAAAACGTTTTTGAGTACATAGCAATAAATCGTTTATTAAACTCAAATACTTTTCAGTAGAGAATAATATCTTTTTTGTGAATTTACAAGAACAATTAATATATTTTCATAATCACTCCATATTTATTATTACTATTATTACTATTTTAACAACTAGAGTCTCTGAGTGACATTTTCCGAAACAAACAAAGAAGTTTAACCACTTATAACTCTTTATTTCCCATAGTCGACATCTTAATTTGTTAGTAGTTGAGAAATGTGGGGGGGGGGGGGAATTGCAATTTTCCTGGTTATGAAAATTTGGAATTGTTTACTATTGTTCGTCAACATCTTTATTAAAGTAATGAAATTAAGCTACACAGTTTACTAATATTTAGTAATTAAATTTGTTAAAGTCGAACTTAGGAAGAAATGAACATTATATTTTGAAAGGCTTTTTTTTGCATACATCGAGTATTGGAAGAATGTTTGGAATTTTATGGAAAAGATATATTACCATTAATAGCATAGTATTTTAATATGTTGAATATTAAGCTATTAATCACAAACAATGTGTTTACAAAAATTGAAAAGAAAATAAGAATATGAGATTAAAAAAGACCACCACAAACCACTTTGAACAAAGCAATTAAATTCTCAAATCAGCATTATCATCGTCTTCTTCTTGTGTTTCATTAATGATGCTATTTTATGTACATTCTTAACTGCTTTCTTCATTTATAGCGTCATTGCAATATTGAAGGTTTTAGTTATTTTCGTTTTTCCCCTTAGTGATTTTTCAAAAACTTGTCAATATAATTTTTTCCCTGTTTCACTGTAACGCCAAGTGGCTTCTCATCTATATTAAAGTATGTTAGTGCTTTGGCTTTCTTGGTTTTTCCCCTAAACATGGTTATGCCACTTGTATAATTCTGCCCTCCACGAAGGAGTACCAACGATTTTCTTTCCTAAAAGCAAGACTGTAGTTTAAAGTGCCATGTCCGGTTATTTTGACGGTAGATGGACGTCTTTTCTTCGTGGACATACAGGACAATCAACATCAAGTGTATTGATTTTGCTGAAATGTTCAGCATATTTAAGCACTTTTATTTCCCTCTCAAAAAACCATATCAGAGGGACTGAAAGAATTACTCACAACAAGAAACAACATTTTGCCACCTTTAATGTGTTTTGACGAATATTATACAGTCGGCATGGAACCATTTGAATCATAGTATTATTTTTATACCGAACCCCACTACCATAGGAAACAGATACATTTTTGTCACATCTGCAAGGCCAAACATATTCAGTAGGCAATAACTCGAGGATCCCACTCGTATTGCTTCAGATTCTTTATGGCCAGAAGATTGAAGCTACTTCTATATAAAAATATTGTTTTGTTTAACGATCATGAGGTGACCCTACACATAATGTAAATACAATTATGTGGAATGACATGTCGTTTGATTTGATCATTTTGAGAGTTTCTGGCAACCATAAAAAAGCGGGGCAAACCTTATAACCTCCCTCCATCATACTGAGTTCCGAGTGTCTATTGTTATCTACAGTAACACATGCCACGAGATATCTACAAATTCTCCAACGTTGTTAACTTAATATAATTAAAAACCAAGACGACTGCAATCTCAATTTAGCTTAAGATCAGTACATGTCTTTTAAACTCATAATCTGTGTACTCTTAAATGTGTCATGTCTGTTCTTCAGGAATATAAAATTTGAAACATTTTTTTAAGAAACTCAGATCAGTTACAGTATTAAAATTGTTGCATCTTAGAAATAAATGTAAATGTTAGATTCTGAAAATAACTTAAAGAAATATACGTCGAATTTTGGAAATAAAATAAGATTTTAAAGGTAATTTTAAGCAAATATTGGATTTTGGAGGGTATGCTGTAATTTTAAGTGTCCATGGAAAAATATACGCATTTAATAAAGACGCATTTTTGAAAAAAAAAAAAAAAAGACATGCCCGACTGTACCCTTTATATGATATGTGTAATATAAAATAATTAAATCATTTTCGGAGGTCAGTACCTTATGAGTGGAAAGATTTGAATGAAAACAGAATTCTGACTGGAGTAGTTTCTTATTTTAACGGAATAATGCTAAACAAATTGCTTTTAATTACCTGTTTTCTGGCTGTTTATACAACAAAAATGCCTCAAAGTATATTTATTTATTCCAGCAAAATTAATGCCATTAGGCCTTCTCTTCCGCTCCACCAATCTCATAACAATTATAAGAAGTTATAGCGACAATATTACAATCACAACATTGACATTAAAGATGACAATACTCTTACACATACAGACCAATGTAAAACATGATGTATATAAATAAATGTCTGCTAATACATAAATATGAACAATGAAAAATATTAACTCAAGAAGAAGAAAAATAAGAAAATGAAAGAACAATAATATACAACAAGCACCAGCAATGACAATTTATACATATATCAACCTACATAAATCCTGAAAGTGGAAATAAAGATACATACAAAACATAAAATTAAACCCTGACAATACTATGAAGGAGATAGGAACATTTATGATAGTAATAAAAATAATAGAATGAATAATTCTACAGCAGGGTAAAACAAATAAATACATGTATTGTAACAAAAGGAATCTGAATATAGGGTAATAGATTATTTCTAATTAATATTAAACAATTTCTTTTTAAAATGCTCCTAAAGTTCGGCAGTCTCTGACATCCCGTGGCAATGATTTCCATAGACGGGCAGCGGTTATGGTAATAATAGTATGTGCTGTGATTCAGAACGTGTTTATGAGAGGGAGGCAGATTTTGAAAACGAGAAGATAAATAAGATAAATAAGATGAATGGATAATTTTTAAAAATTGTGTAAGTCAGGCGAAACCAAGATAGCAATATCGAGAGGGGGGTGTTATATGTATACACCATAATCTTAGCTTTTATTTTTAGAATCACAATTTTTATGTTGTTACCTTAAAACAAGTAAACTTTTTTTACTTTCCGCTCGTCGCACATTCATGCAGAACTAGTTAAAAAGTTTCGCATGGTTTTTAAAACATGGCTCAGTGACATGAAACTCGGAGTTGGAGAATAGCGGTACACAGAGAACTCAAAATGATTTACCGGGTTTTATATTTCGGTTTAACCGAAAGTAGCTCCAAGTCTCTCATTTTAAATGGAATATCCAATATACCTGTGCATTATCGATTAATGTTCATTAAGAGCTTTTCAAAAAGTACACACATACTTTTGCACAAATTTATTGTTCCTGAATCAAGCAAAATATCAGTGTAACGAATAATAAAATAATTTTTATTTACTGTGTTTTGTCGGTAGTAACATAAATACAAATCTTTGTTTATATCCATAGAAACATGCTTATTGACATAAAAACTTCTTATTTGAGGGATTAAATTTTATATCTACTGTGTTAAATAATTCTATCTGATGAGTGAAAGGAAAAAAATTCTAATTTTAATTATGCAGACAGGCAAAGATCTAAACGAGTGACGACGAATTCATTTAATCATATGCAACGGATCACAATCCAATTCCACATACCACAGTGACAAGGAAAGCAAGAAAATTTATTCAAAACTGGAGCATAAAGTACTTACCACGATCAGGTCGCCTGAAAATTGTAACTGATGAGAATAGTTCATTGGATGTACTTCCGTACGCAAGAAAATCCAAAACTTTCTACTACAAATTTGTAGGACTGAGGAAAGAAGTCTAGACACCCATTTTGCACTAACCTTATTCATATTTAAATAATCATGAATAATTCGAAGGACTGTTATTTTAGAAAGATCCAACCTTGCTGTAACTTTGAGCCGCCAGTCTTCCATAGTTTTTTCTTCCACAAGAGTGATGTTTTCAGAAGTGAGCACCTCCAAGGGCCGAACCGCACGCTCTTCGTCTGACCCATTCGAAAAAGTTTGGCCCATTCTTTTACGATAGAATATGGGGGGGGGGGTGATTCCCCATATACACCATCCAATCGCTGTTTAATTTCATTTGAAGTAAGTCCTTCTTTTGTAAAGAACTCGATACTCCATTTTTAAAAATGTCACATATTTCTACATACATCCTTCTTTATGGAACTATATCTGAACAACTGAACACAGCGAAGCGGAAGTTACAGCTGCAATTATTTTCCAAACAGATAAGATATGACACCAGATAAGTGTTTTATAAAGGCAATTTTTGGCGAGGCCGGTAACTTCTGGACTTGCCTTCGTGTCTATTTCCAACAGGATGGAGCTCCGGCTCACTATGGATAGAATTTTCATCACACTTAGGCCAGGATTTTCAACAATGAGTGGCAGGAGAGGTTACATAGATTGGGTAGCAAGTTCCCCAGATTTGTGGCCTTTGGGCTTCTTTTTTGGGGGGCCATTTGAGGTCAGTAATACTTCTAGAAAGACCTAAAAACTTAGAAAATATGGAATATTGAATAATGCAAGTGGTGCAAGATGTTTAGAAATCCTGGTTAAATTATTCCTTAACGGTCATGTGCACCATTCTCCATCAAATGCTGCTGACTGAGGGCTACTGTAACGTGATCAAGCTTTGACCGCGTTGAAATTGTGTTTGCATCATAGTTAATTCTCGTTCAACGAAACACCATCAGCTAACCGGGCGCTAGATTCTACTAAAATTACTCAAAGGAAAGAATCTAACTGCATAATGAAAGAGGTTGTACTGCAATTACAATCTCCTTGTCTATATCGATTTGTTTTGTTTTGTGTTTGATTGCCATATGTAGGTAAACGAAAATGGAAAACAAACAAATTTCCCCATTTTTTTCCCTCGACATGAGATAGCTGTTGGAACTAGCTATCTCATATTCCAATAATTTGGAAAATAAAACGATTGAATTGTGTTCTTTAAAGGAAAAGAAGAAGGCATGGAATGATTTAGCCGTGCATTTCAACATGACACTTTGCGAGTTCTATTATCAAATAAATAAATCGCTATTTGTTAAAACAGAGTGAGTCATGAAGTGCAAAACTCTATTCATGGGTGAAACAGAGTGATTGCGGTTATAGGAAACTCTAACCTCTCAGTCATTTCATTTACTAGCCACCAAACTGTATCCTTTGATTCCCGGAAATTTTCTTCAAATTTCCTGTCCTCATACTCTTCAAAAGGGTCATGCTGGTCCCGATTTAAGTAATCCACGCATATTATTTCGCTCTCAATATCTTAAAGAAAATCGAAACTGGCAGCGCGGAGTTGTTCCGTCCAACACTCACGGTTAAAGTTGACCTTAATCAACCGCTCCGTTTAACTTTGATCATTGTCGATGCACCGAAAAATCGCATTGAACGTGGTTAAATGCCGTTTTGACGAGATGCTTCAAAAATTGACGAGAATGGTGCACATGGCCAAAAATCGTTTCTATGATTAACAGGCACATGGTCAAGCGGCTAAGGATTCCCAATTTGAAAGCATAATTTAAACGTTGTTTAGCTTTTGTTAAGGAAGTGGGTTTCTTTGGTTTTCCTAATTTAGTAACAATAAATGTGGATAGAAGTATCTATTATGGTTACTTTTTGAAATGTTGTTAAGTCAGAAGTACATAATAACCGGTAATATTATTTTTGAGTTCTCCGTACATGGTTATCATCGAATTTCATGTCTATGAACGATACGTTCCAAAAGACATTTAGATGGTGCGAGACTTTTAACCAATCCTATACATTAATTTTATGGATGACGCTATGTGAGTGTAATTTTCTTCCCGACTGTACTGATGGCATTTGGTAGCCATACATCATCATTTTCACGTCAGAGGAGCTCTCTTCTGGAAATTCATCCCTGCTTCCTGTGATAGAATCCATGACATGGCACATAATATGTACATGCACCGCATCGCTAGTTTGTCCGATGGTTATTGATGTGACAGCCTCGCCGAAGTTCTTTGTGGAATTGTTTTAGAGAGCCGGCTCTCTACACCTTGTTATTTCAACGGAAAAAAACTGCATAGCAGTCACAGCTTGCGCTATCGAACAGGGAACTCATTAATCTAGTTTTCGATAACAGTAGAACAAAGCCAATCTGTTATTCTAGGAAATTGATACTTATTAGCTTAAATTCGTTTGCTAATTAGGTAGAATGCTAGACGTTTTCATCTGAAATGCACAATTTCAGAGATGCTCTATAAACAACGCGTGTATGGAGAGAAAATTTTGTAAAGCATACAAAAGAGATTTAAAAAATGGAAATCATTGACAATGCATGTAACGTTTCTCTTTTGCTAATATCAACTTCTATTCTAATGGCGATATTAGTGGCTTCCCAGCTATAACTGAAAGAAAATCCCAGGGTGATAATTAGTTAGTTTGATATGTTTACGTCAAGTAGATATGACGTCTTTAATTGTTTTAATTTGCTTTTCGTAAATGTTCTATATATTTGCGTTGGATGACGTGGAGACACCGAGAGACATGATTTTTTTTTTGATTGATTTATTTATGGACGCTCTTTAACATCGCAGGTCATCAGCGTCCCATTCAACTCAGGACGTGAAACGGCCGACAAATTTTGCTCAGAGGCCTCTCTTTCAGGCTTGAGGTTCTTTTTCGTGCCGTAAATGTACGACACGGGACCCACGACTTTACTTCCCTTCCGAAGGAAGAGGCATGATTATAGTTACACTGCTAATACATATCGAAATTCGGCCAGGTTATCAAGGAAATCAACTGCAAGTTTAATTCCTTGATATTTACCTATCAGGTGATGGCAATGTGGCGGTGCGCCGTCTTGCTGGAAAATGTAATCGTCACTGTCTTCGTCAAGCTGGGGCGACATTACTGCAGTATATAGAGATATGAACTAGTGATTACGCTTGCCTTGCAGAAGAAAAACGATAATTAATTGTACAAATTGACATAAACTTAATAGTATTGTTTTGATTTTAATATCAAAATTAAAATAGTTTATTCGCATATGATTTACTGGATTTTTCATGAAATATTCCATTGGACGGAAGCCATACCGGTCATGTGTTAGCAATAGCGATTGAAGTTTGCTGGTACGAGCTAATATACTTGTTTTCACTATTTCACAATTTTTGCCAACTGCCAAAGTGTTTCGGATTCGGTAAGAGCTGTTTGCTCGATTACCTCTTTGAAATTTCAAGTTTCACTTTATGTGTAAGACAAGAATAAACAATAGATTAGTTTTATGCAAATGAATTATCCTATGTGAATGCTACTTTATATCCAGTAGGCTGGAGATACATTATATGATTTCCTCAAAAGCATTTTGCATTAAGTTATCTCAGTGATAATGTACGAACCAGCGGACTCTCTTTATCCGCTCAAACGATTGACTGTTTTATGATAAAATCTATCATATCATGTCCAGTAAACTTTACCAGAGAATGTTTTCTCAAAGCCGAACATGTCCAATTAGAAAATGTTGTCCTTTTGTTATACCCCTGTATTGCTTCTTTTCTCCAAAGTTGGGGAGATTGCCATGAGTGGCCGAGGTCGTTAAGACGCGGACTCGTGAGCCGGAGGTCTTGGGCTCGAATCCCGCAAGGACCTTCCTCCCTGACTGAGGTTTTTTCCAGGTTTTCCTCAGTCCTCATAAATGGCAAATGCCGGGGGGGTACCCTGAACTTAGGCCTGGAACGTTTCCTTCCTTAAAAATAAATCCTTTCCCAATATTTCGTCTCATGTATCATCAATGTTCACCGCCTGTGATGCCTCAGTAGTAAAAACGGGCGTTAAACACTATTCAAGAAAAAAAGTAGGGGAAATTTGCATAATGGCATTCTACCCTCTAACTAATGAGCGTTTAATGTGTTCTTACCCTGTCAGTTTGCGATAATTAGTTCTATTACGCTTTTAATATTAGTGCTGACATGCTTGGTGCATCATATACTGCTTGAGAGTAAGTAGAGTGACTTTTAAACAGTGGTAAGGGAAGCGGCATTGAAGAAAGTAATTGTGCTTCAAGGAAGAGAGGAAGACCGAAGTCGGAAATCATTTTGTGTTGAAAAAGGTTAAATATGCTGATCCAAATCCTGAGTTAATTCACCTGAGCAGATTGCACAGGACATATTTGAGTGATACAAAGGCATTATGTTGCAAAACGATCACTCTAAGTGACTTAATGAAAGATCCCAATGTGTTTTACTCTGCCCAAGGAACATAACATCAAGATAAAGCACTTCTTCGCTTCTTTTCGGCTAATGATCGGAAGATATAACACAAAATCAAGGAATGTGAATTCCTAAAAACCGATTCCCGTGAAAAGGTTTCTCTTTGCAAGGCATGTTTTTGTTTTGCACTGGGAATTTCAAAATTGAGAGTCCTGGGAATTACAAAATTAATCAATAACGGTGAAATTCCCAAAGAAAAACTTGTTAGTAACAGATTTGCTTGGACATTTTTTACTAATTATATTATATTCTTGATCAATTTCTTAAATAAAATGCTATTACCTGTCCCTGCTCCCTTCAATTCCCTTTATTTGTATAGAACAGTAAAGTAGATAATGAATACTAGAGAAAAGAAATTATTGATGTTTACTAGGCAAAGACATTTTTATAAAAAAATCTATATTATATTTTGAGAATTAAAAGTTCTATAGACCTGGTTTTGAGTATATGATTAAAATCTCTGTAGGCTCCTTGTAAAGCTTTTCACCACAGAAAAAGGAACATTTCTTCTAGAGATATACGTTTTTTGCATTTCATGAAAAATTGGAAGTGATGGACATGTTTAGTTTTGGAAAAAAAAATCTCTTCTGATAAGCTTTGATGGATATTAATGTCTATGTGTGTGTATGACGCACGACAGTCACTTGGAATATTGAGCAATTAATTCGCTCTAATTTGATTCCAGCCTCCAGCTTCACCGAGCGAGTGACATCGACGTTAGGCGGAAGTTGTACTTTAGCTCTGGAAATGGATGACGTTTTGGTTTATATAAAGTATCATGTACTGGTGCTAATGAACAATACAAAATATTTTCACAGTATTTAGAGAAATATTAGCCAAGTAATCTAAGACAGGAAACCTACAATCAAGCTATGGATTGTTGAAGTAATTGCAACTTTGTGCTCAGAGATTCATATTAAAGGTACATAAGTTTGTTATTTGTAATAGAGGGACTTCATAACTTGTTAATAATGGAAATAACCTGTTTATTTATAACCAATGAACAGCGTTTTCACAATTAGCATTAAAATAATCTTCAAAATTTCAGGCTACATACTCGCAAGTCATTGTTTTGGTGTGAAAGTCACAATTCTGCATTTTTCATAATGTTGCGAGATATTTATCAATTGTTTCATGCAACAGTTGTTTGTAGCCAAAAGATGTATAAAATAACTCTTCAAATAAATTAAAATTTGAAGAAATTCAGAACAATTACAGCTTTTCTTAACTTAACTAACATGTATCTGATTTATGGGGAAGCAATAGGTTGTGCTGCAAGAGCTGCTGGAATCTACAGAGAACTGTTCCCTAATAGAACCAATGAATATTATACTACATTTCAATCTGTTGACTGGTGAACTGGAATGCTTCAAGGTGCAAGTAAAAGTCAGTGATGTGCATACTATTTAACATTCAATGTATATTCCTACTCGAAGAAGAGCTGTTCAGCTGGAAATATTGTTTTAATGTGTGTTTTAATACTGTTTTTAATGATAAGTCTTGTTTTATTGTTGAAACGTTCTAATTCTTCATATATTGGTCGTCCAATTCACATTTTATATTACTTTTGTACGAGGGATAAATCATAAGGTATGGCAACCCTTTTTTTCTCTCGCGAACAAGGGACAACACGAAAAATCCAAGATAAACGATTGAAAGTGCCTTTACTCTCGAATGTGCCACCAACAGAGGGATTGATAGGGGGAAGAAGCAAAAAACAGGCAACTGGACAAAATTACATTATGGTATGGGCAAAAGTACACATTCCTTTGAAGGCCTCTCTCCATCTCGCCACGTCGGTCCTGGTGGTATAGTGGTTACCATACTTGCCTCCTACACCCAAGATCGCGGGTTCGAACCCGGCCAAGACCGATGGATTTTTTTCGGGGCGTAAAATTCCTAAGTATGGCTTCCTTCGGAAGATAAGTAAAGCCGTGGGTCCTGTGTCGTACATTTACGGCACGAAAAGAACCTCAAGCCTGAAAGAGAGGCCTCTGAGCAAAATTTGTCGGCCGTTTCACGCCCTGAGTTGAATGGGACGCTGATGACCTGAGATGTTAAAGAGCGTCCATAAATAAATCAATCAAAAAAAATCCATCTCGCCACTTTGATAGGGCTGGGCTCGCGCAAATAGTGCTTTCACTCATTTCTCATGCATTCCTGGCGCAAAGAAATGATACGTTGTTCACTCTTCGTGAATTCCTTTCCTGACCAAGGTCGCTTGCCAACTGACTTGCTGAGACACGCGGCTCCGCTTACATACACCATCTGGGTGACTTCATGAGAAAGTAGATTCCATACCCTTTCAGTCGTTTATCTTACATTTTTCGCGTTGTTCCTTATTTGCGAGAAAATAAATAGTTGTCTTGATTCCTTATTTTTGTATATATGTGTGAAAATCATGGCAACTGTTATATTTTTTGTGTATTGCCTTTCCATAACATTTAACTTAAACATATTAAAAAGTAAGAACAATTTAAGAAAATGGAGTATAAATGATACTTTAATAATATGACGATGAAAAGTTCCAAAAATATATCTTGTTCCACAAGGAAGAAACAAAATACAGTTGGCAATGATAGCATTATTGTAGACCAACAAGTTACAGTCAAACTAGTGCTTTAAGAGTTTTAATTGATGCGTTCATCAGGGAAAAACGTATTTCTATTATAAAGTATTAACTCCCAAGAAAATAATAGAGTTCTCTTTATGGAGTAAGAACCCGAAAACCTCCCTCTTTTGCAGCATGGTCTTTCTAGTGCAATCGATCATATAGGCTTCTGGCTGAAACCTAATATGGAATCCTTTTAAATTTGTTAGGAATAACTTAACCATCCTGGTTACTTGATCCGGTAGTGCATCAGTCTCCAATATCCCATTACTTGTGAACTGTTTCCCTGTATGCACATCACACCAACACGTAAAATTGCATGTCAAGCAATATGAAACATTCATAATGTGAGATGTTCAGTGCACAAGTGGTGTAACTCCGTTTAGGGCAGTTTACAGGTAAAGACAAGTTCTTCAAAATGAACACAGAAAATTAAGGAATATATGAAGACATTTTATTGCAATTGTATACAGTAAAATTAACTGAAATCTATTCAGGCCTGCTAGAATAATACCATTTACGTATATAGATAATGGCATAAAAGTACAATTGCACAAAAAGATAAGATTTGCTTATTTTGTGCACCGAATAATTTAATTCAGTCAGCCCCTCCATAATACTTAAATTATAGTACTCAAATCGGTAGTACATATGTTCATCATTTACCTAGTCAAAAACCCGGTCTTTGGAACCCATGGATAGATGAGTGGAAGAAAATATTGGCAAGTTTTTAAAAAAGGAAGAATATTTGGAAGAAGATCTAACATATGCTTTTTCTTGGCCTCTGTCACAAAAAGTTTGTAGAGAGCGCCCTGTTTCACTGATGACAGAGAGTCGGTCCTGGTGGAGTAGTGGTAACCATACTTGCCTTCTAAACCCAAGATCGCGGGTTCAAAACCGACCAGGATCAATGGATTTTTTCGGGCGTAAAAATCCTAAGTATGGCTTCCTTCGGGAGGGAAGTAAAGCCGTGGGTCCAGTGTGGTACGTTTACGTCACGAGAAGAACCTCAAGCCTGAACGAAGAGGCCTGTCAGCAAATTTTGTCGGCCCTTTCACGCCTAAATTGAATAGGAAGCTGATGACCGTAAATAAACCAAATCAACTGATGACATATTTTGTAGTTGTCTATCTCTTTAGCATTTACAGAAATCACTTTCATATAATTAATCATTTGCACTGAAACTCTCTTTGAACTTCATGGCAAATTGTTCCATTTCTGAAACTGGATCCATCTCATTTTCAGCCGCTGCAACTGTTGCTCTAAATAGCCTTTTTCTAACTACTGTGGTTTAGTGGTTCAGGACAAAAACTCTTCCCTCTTCATTACATGCATAACAAAAGGATCATTCTTTATACGTGTTCTTCAATATGTACTCAAGTATCAGCAGAGAAAAATGTATTTTTTCTTATGACTAACTAATTCAATTATGTGAAGTCTGCATCGTTTCGTAGGAAGCTGTGACCTGGAACCATGAACTTGTGATTTATTACTTCCACTTTTATGTTTGGGTCATGCAGGAAACACAAACATTGCAATTCCTGTTCTGTCCAGTATAAAAATCAGAATTCTTTTACATTTTTGTGCATTTTCTTAAAAGTGTTTCACGATGTAACATCCTGGGAACCCACAACTTCTGTTTCATCTTATACGTACATATTGAAACTATAATCATCCGTATTTCGAAATAATAAAAGTAACTCCATTTCAAATTAAGATGGAGTTATGCCACTTGTGCTCTGCTACACCAGTACATTTTTATACCTTATTTGATCACGGCTTACAATGCTACTAAGTTAATTTATTCTGTTTGCCTTCCCTTATTATAAGAGCTAAAGTTAATATGAATAGAGTTAATATCTACATTTGAAATATTTTTATAAACACACAGATGTTGTATAACATTTAAAAAGAAATGGCGTAGCCGAAGTTAATATATAGTTATATTCCGGGTTTTAGTAAAATGTGGAATCACAGATTGTAATAGTTGCTATTTTTTGAGCAAGAAAGTGTTTATTTAAAGAGTAATTTACATCATAGAAATAATATACACATGTTCAAATTTGATAACAGACCCTCAAAACTCTCGGCAATTTTCTGTAAACGAACCGAACTGAAGATACAATACAATTTGCCTTGGGTTGTTATAATGTCTTAGTTATGTAATTTTGATGTTACTGTCCTTCAACGAACTGTACCCTTAGGTTAAGTTGTATCATAAGCAAGGATTTTTGGATTTACAAGTAGTTAGGTTAGGTTAGGTTTAGGCAGCAAGCAAGTATAATGTCAGTAAGTATAGGAAAGAATAAATCTATAGTACATTGCTTCCTTCTTTTCTATTTAACATTTTTTTTTTTTTCCCCTTTGTGGCCGGTGTCAACATGTTGCTTACTGGTCTCGACGAGTTTCTTTCAGAAATCGAAACGGAAGGAATTTTGGGTTAATTGATGTTCGTAGGCTCTACAGGTAAGATGTTTACCACAGTAGCTGTTGCAGTAGCGCAGATGTTGTCCATCCTTCCTCCAAACGTTTGTGTATATGCGCGTACGGGTGTTGACCCCCCATCAAGACTCAGCTCGTGCTGGTTAAAGGCCTACTACCATAATCACGCTAAATTAAGTGTGATATAATAATTCACATCATTACGACATCTAGATGATTTTGGTTTCTAATTTACTCATTTTTAATGGTTGACTTTGCAAATAAACTTGTTTACCCTTTGTCTATTCCCTATTTCAGATGAAGAAAGCGATTAACTTTTACAAACTTAAAATGTTGAGCTCTAAGAAAAATAATTCTAAAAGATATGATATGGTAATAAATTTCGGTTCTTGTTATATATTTAGGCGATGATTTCGTCAGGAATGTTACCAGGTGAGTTGGAATCGTGAGTAAATCATATTTATAATTTTGTTGATAAAATATGAATGCGCACGCTATGTAAGACAACGTAAACGCAAAGTGCAACTAATCTCGCAAATTGCGCCCAATGAAAATTGTATACGGAAAATCAGAGGCCCATAGTGAGTGATGTAAGGCAAGAAAGTAAAAGCAGCCTCAATAAAAGTATCTTATACCTCAAGTGCAACGACTCAATTATTTAAATACCATACCCACCGACTTTAATTTACAAAACATGGGTTAAGATATTTAGAGATATATCTTCTGGAGACACGAAAAGATATATTTGTTAGAATACCAAGAAGCTAGTGAAAATGCATATAAATACAAACGGAGCGAAGAGAAGGAACCAAACATATTCAGAGGCAAGATGTAGAAGTGAAAAACCGATCGGTTTCCATAGCCCTCAGGCCCAAAACTAATAAAGAAGTTAGGAAAAGTTAGGAAAGCATCAAGAGGCAAGTCTGCCTCCTATGGCGTAGCTCCAGTTGCCCAATGGATCCAAAATAAAAATGCGTAGAACTCTCCAGCTTGTTATGAAAGCTTGTAGAACCACAGCTAATAATGGGAATACTTTAGAAATCTGAAGTATTAAGCACATTCATTAAAATCCTTGCTTCTTCAAAGACAGAAGTGGCATTAATCTGGCTAGGAGAGAGGCCTTAGAAATAAAGCAGCGTGCAGATAATATAAACAAAGACAGCGGTTTTCAAATAAGCAAGACATTGAATCCGATACTAATCATTTATTTTTATTGTTTATAAATTATAAGGCATTCGATAGATTAAACATATATGAACTTTGGGAAATAATTTGGAAAATAATGCATCAAAGCAGCATTTCACTAATCATTATAATTCTGTAGAAGAATAAGGAATATTTCAAAGTCATTAAACATAGCATTTTTTTTTTTTTAATACTTGCAGCACAAAATGTTTCTTAGTAATGTGGGTTAACTTAGTCCCTGGTCTCATCAGTTTCGACCAGAAGATCTATTCCAGAGCAACAACCCACATTACTATGTGTTACAATGGGCACTTTATGTTTTTTGTCTTTCTTTTTGTTTGTATTCCAACACATGAGAACATGGCACTTTGTATCAAACTTCTGTATGACAACATTCACTTTAGTATTACTTTTTCATACACAGTTTTTACTTAGCTGTTCATCTTTAGGAATTGATTTGTGATATACCCTGGTACTTGGTGCTGGAAAATTATAGGTATTTAGTTCTGAAAAGAACTATTTCAGTAGCTTACCGCTGCTGTCATATGCACTACTGCTTTTGTGTAAAATAGGGGATTTCATATTTTACACCAATAAGAAACCATAGTTTCAGACCAGAGTAATGAGTAAATTATCCATTTTATTTTTTTTTTTTCTAATTTCTTGGAAAATATTAAAAGAGAATGCCAAATGTATCTTCATCTATATTTGCAAAGATTGAATTTGACGCTCTCCATCGTAGTGTTCGCTGATTTTATCTACTAATATGCATACAAAATAATCTCCTATTTCAACCCTTATTTCATTTCAACATTTCCAGATAATTTTCTCTCAGAGTGTAATTAAAATATATTTGGCGAGTTTATTTGATAATAAGGTTTAACAAAGAACGTCTATGTACTGGTAGAAATCAGTCATCAAGGCTATATAATACATGCATATGTATTAGCAACCTATAGTTAGTTTGAAAGACCGCTTTCTCAGGTCATCAGCGTCCCATTCAATTCAGGGCTTGAAACTGCAGAGAAATTTTGCTCAGAGGCCTCTTCTTTCAGGCTTGAGGTTCTTTTTCGTACCGTAAATGTAAGACACGAGACCCACGACTTTACTTCCCTTCCGAAGGAAGCCATACTTAGGATTTTCGCGCCCCGAAAAAATCCATCGATCCGGGCCTGGTTTTAACCCGCGATTTTGGGTTTAGAAGGCAAGTAGGTTACCACTACACCACCAGGACGGATACGGGTTCCGAACATCCGTGTTCTTACAGTTAGCGAAATGCAGGAATTTCCTAAACAGATGCCGGCAATGTATTGCCGCTGAGGGGCATGCTTTTCAACATTTCTTGTAACACAGGTTAGTAATTATTATGCTTTAAATAAAGCATCCAGCTATACTTTCAGCATAAATATGAAATTCACAAGGGGTCAACTGTTATCTCCATCTTTCTAAATGCGGCTACCATACTTCCCCTATAAGGAGCTGCCCTCAGGCGGCCCGTAACTCAAATAGCCTCACTGTCTTAGTGTTTCATGTTACATACTTCATAACCTTCCTATTCTTCTAACTAATCCGCTGATATTCGAGAAGGTTTTTTATCATTCAGGTCTATAGCTGCTAAGTCGTTATTGAAATAGAAATATGGATGTGTAGCAAATAATTTTTTCCAAATCATTCCTTTATTGCCCACTCTGAAGGCTGTCTTAGGATGATTTTGACATCTTTTGGCGTAAATTTTCGAGATCAACTACATCGCCTATTGTTCTCTACAACCCTTTATTTCTTCGCACAAGTATAAATGTTTACATATGCTGGCTTGTTGTTTGAACGACAAACTGATTTTGTATAATAGATATGCTAATAGAAAAACTCTACAAAATAATTTTGAACAATCTATACATGGGACAGTCAATTTAGGTAGAACTGATTACGTGATTTACATCTTGACTGCAGTGATTATTTCTATGAATACGGTTCTGGAATCGATAACAACAAGATTTTATCAGGTTTCGGCCAAGGGAAAAAAACATAGCTATGGTATATCAAATAAAATGAAAGAAACTAAAACGAAATATATTACTATGAGATTTTCTACCTTCTTCTTTACAACGTTGGCTTATTTCCCAACGTCAAAAGAAATAATTTACGTATTGAAAGTGCAAATGTTAATACAGGAGCTTCAAAGTGTAGAAACAGCAAGAACTCCATTTCCGTTAACGTTTCTGAAGTAAACTATTTGCTCTTACAGGAAATTGTGATTTTCTGTTTCCTCAATCATTGGAAAGCTGCTTCTGGAAATTCTAGAAATCTGACTTTCTTAACTGTAACTTTGAACCAACAAATCAGCGAGAGCAAACAGCTGACTCAAATTGTGTGCTTATGTGATGTAAGCTGTTGGCCTATGAAATGAGGCGAGGCAACATCCTTATCTGGCTGTAAACCTAATGTTGACAGGAGATTACTGAAGCATAGTCGAGAGAATCAGACAGTCTTATATTGCGTTCTACTTTCATCAGCGTCACAATGTCAGGTAAGTTATACATTATCTCGGTCTTGTAATCGTAATTCATAAGAAAAATATCAAGAATGTTGGTATAAAATGCCTAAAGGTGTTACCCTCTGCCTAACAATTACGAATGTCAGTTGCAACTAAAAAATATTTGCATACATTGTGAGCAAAGGAAAGTATTTGGTATTTGTTTTAATTAATTTTTATTCGGTTATGCCTTTTTTAATTTCACAATGTGCTTACTGTTTTCTATACTCCATCAAACAAGTGTATAGCCAATTTTCCATTCAAAATCGTGGGTTGTTTCGGTTTCGAAGTCTATTGATTTGTTTAATTTACTTTCTGCATCCGTCAACAAAATCTTTATTTTAAATTATCATTTTTATTACATTCAATATACTCTTTAATGTGAAGATTAGAAGATTTTAAGATCCCTGAAAATGTTACAAATATATGTGTATCTTCAGTTTCGTAAACTAACATACCCACAAATCAACATGTATGCTTTTGTTCTTTTTCTTTTATTTCAACAATTGTTTCCTGTTTACTAAAGGTAAATGACGAGTAATCAATGAAATACTACTAAATTACTTCTACTACTTCCATTAATTATGTTCATCACATCTTAACAAATTTCTGAGACTTAAACTTGAGAAGTATTATAGTTTTCTATACATATACGACGTCCTTTTATTTACGTTTATTTTATGTAAAGACTCTCTTTAACGTCTTTAGTCATTCTATGAATGCGTGAAATGGCCGATAAAGTTTGCTTAAAGACCTCTTTCAGCTTTGTGGTTCTTAAGTATAATAAATTTACTTCATGAAACCAACGGTTTTAATTCCCTTCGGTAGGAAGTCATACTTAGGATTATTACAGCAAAGAAATGCACCAGTCCTGGCGGGTTTGAACCCGCAACCTTAGGTCCTTGAGGCAAATAGGTTGTTACCACTAAATCGCCAAGACCGAAGTCATTCTTAGAATACCCATTGAAACCTATATATTTTTTTTTAAACAACAAAATTCTACTACCTAAAATCTTCATTTAATATTGAGAATTTCACAAGTGAAATATTCATTATTATTTTTGTTAACGTAACATCATATAGGGGTTAACATTGTTGCAATATTTAATAAAAAATTCGCTTGTATATATCCCAATGCCATTCAGTGAATCTTTGAACTTTTGGAGAACATGAGAAAAACACGTTAAAATTTCTATAATTGTTAACTTGGAGCAATATTCTTGTCCTATCAATTTCATTTTTACGAATTAATATGTACATTGCGAGCTCATACTTTTAAGTATTTGTTTGCATCTAAATCAGTAATTACTATATAGGCTTGGTATGGTTAAAATTTATGTGCAGTTGTGCTGTTTTATTTACTTTCAGGTTATTTTATTGTTTTGTAAGATTGATAATAATACTCTTACTTTAGTATTTAATAAATCCTCAATTTTAAGGTCCACGCATTGAGTGAAAATAGGGTATGTAGGTACAAGATACAATAAAGTTATGACTTGCCAATTTAGAATGATTCTTTATAATGCACGACAGATGAATTCCGATCAATGTCACCCACTTTACATATCCGAATATAGGAGGCATGTACGAACGCTCTTTCACGCGGATGACCTAATATTGATATCTACAAAAATTGACGGTTCTCAATGAGAACTAGACTGCTTAGAGGCGTATTGTCAAGAATGGAGAATGGCAGTTAATGAGGAGAAGACTAAAACAATGACGTTTAAGAACGGTGCAGTGTACAGCAGGAAAGAGAGAATGCAGGCCTGACATTAGAAAACGTGAAGAAATTCACATACTTGAGAGTCACTTTAGCTATGAACGGGAGCTGGTAAAAACACATAAGCACACAAAACTCAAGTGCATAATTAAAAATATAGAAGGATTAAAAATCTTGGTAATGTACCGGAAACATCATTGAGAACAATGGAGATGATGTACAGGGCGGTTGTGAGATCAACTATGACGTGTGCGGCTGAAATTTGGGGGCGGGAAAACACCGAAGAATTGAATTAGGCACAACCGTAGTTTCTAAAACGGCTGCTTCAAGTGCGAAGGGGTACAGCAATTGTGGGGTTCTTAAAAGTTTGGTATCTTTAACGAAAATGTAAATTTAAAAATAAGAACAATTAAGTACTGATTAAGAATAGTAGGAGGGGATCAAGCTCTTCTTCGAGCAGTTTGTGTGAGGGAGCAAATAAGGGAAGAGTGGGACGTGGGTTGGGCATCAAAAATAAGAAAGACAGACAAAATTGGACTTAGGTATATTTGGTTAAGGGGAGAGGACATTACTGGAAATATTTGGAAAATAATTAACAGACGTTTGCGAGATATAGATAGACAAAATATTTTGTCTCAATGCGCAGAAAAAGTATCACTTAACCTGCAGGATCAAATACATCTGATGTGGGGGAGGGGGATTATTTAGATATTTGTGGTAGGAAAGAAAGAAGTGGTCTCGCATGGCTCAGATTAGGAGCTTGGAAAGGAAACAAAACAGTTAATGCTCTCGGGGAAAGCGATACCTGGAGGTATGTTTTGGCACAATGCAGGGAAACGCAGATTTTAAGAAATGAGTATTTACCACCGCAATTTCTGAATTTTAACAGAAGTTTGAACATCTGTTGGGAAGTGCTGGTGCATGAGAGATACACAAATAGGGAATATTTCTAGCGAAGACCCCGCAAAGAAGGTTAATGGCCATAGAGATGAAGGGAGAGTTGGAAAGGGTGGGGTGTGTAAAGGGAAGGCGGACTTAAGAGTAAGGGGTTCTATGGATATAAAATTACCCATAGAAAACGTGTGATGTAAGTATATCGATGTTTGTATGTATGTATGCATTCAGGGCTGTATGTATGCATGTTTTTATTGTTACAAGGACGGTATTAGCATATACGACAGTTGTACCTGTATTTTAAAACTAGAACAATAAACTTCCTTTGTTACTAATTAAGTCGCCAGAAAGTAGCCAAATCTACTGAAAATAAGAAATAACATGAAAAAATACCTAATGCATTGGCTAAAAACGTAATCAAGGCCAATAAATACTCAAAACCCCTATTATAAGCAATAATATAAACAAAACCCCAAAAAATTACTTTACTCAAGCCTCTTCTTTCATTTTATTGCATTTTCTGTTATTTTTATTACACTTCAGCATTCTCTCTACAAGAGTTGTTAATCATACTATAGCAAACTACAAATTGTAAGTCTGGCTAATAAACCAGCCAAATTAATAAATACCTGCGATTGTTAAATACCTAATGCTTTTTATGTCATAATATTAAAAAGCCATGTCTTTATTTATGTTTATTGTTTGCACAAACATTATGAACTTGAAGAATATTAATGTTAACACCTATTTATTTATTTATTTAATTATTTATATAATCAATTTCATATATTAGAGAACTCTTCTTTTAAAAATCTTAATAGTGTTGCAGCGTCCAATGAGAATCCGAGTCAGGAAAAACAGAAGATTCTGTAAATCCCCATATTATGTCTGTCAGAGGGAAAATTTTAATGCAATCTTATGTAGGGCCATCTATTAAAAAGTCGCAGAAATACGAGATATGATAACCAGTTCCATTATTGCTTCATAGGTTTAGCAGGAATGGGTATTTCAAGTTCTATGGTTCACAACTTTATGATTGTTTTGAGGATATTGGTTTTGAAATATTTTTAAAGAATCTAGAAAAAACTAATAAGATAATTAAATGCATCAGAAAAGTATTCAGTAGCCAAACAGAAATGTTTGTTGCTGTGCTACAAAGTAGAAACTCGAAATTACATTAAATAATAGTGTTATTTTGTCTTTATTGAATAGATTTTTAGGGTAAAAGTTGGTTTTTGTAATAAGTTACTTTTATAAATGCCCTGTGTACGTAATTCGTTGATATTTGGAGGTAAATAGGAAGATAATAAGTTTCTCTCCATTGTTTTTGCCAACATTGTAGTTGGAAAACATGTTAGGACACTATTATGACAAAGAAGGCTCCAGATAAACTGCACTAATTTTGTGACATGCAATTTTTACCCGCAGCCAGGATTGCTCGTAAGATAATACCGGCGGTTCAACATTTTTGGGGACAAGAATCAGTCTTTCTTTCTATCAAAAACTTTTTTTTTCTTAGAGCAGATATAGTTCATTAAACTATATGCACTCTTTCGTATTTTAGTATAAACTGAAACATAATACATAATTTGCATTAAACTAAAAGTGCTGGTGGTTTCACGTTGTCAATGTATTCCTAAAGGCCCGAATGTACTTCGTTTATCATCAAGGTAGCAATATTCACACAATTTGCAGCAGCTTGCATTATCACAGGTTTCAGGAGATCAATAACCAGATAATTGAATAGTTTATCTTTCATTTCTAGTATACTATAAGTAATACTATAGTGTAAATTTGCCAATTAGAAGCATGGCGCGAAATCACAATAACTCTTGAGGCGGATGTCCAGTTTTTAAGAAAAGCAAACAACGAACAACCGTTTCAACAAAGGAAATAAAATGCAAAGTTTTAAACCCAAAATAATTATAGTAGCCTTAACCAAATTATAAAGCTATCAAACAGCTAACAGATACCTAATTTTAATGAAAATGTGAGTCTGTAAGGAGCATTTTTAATTCTATAATTTTTGTCCGTACGCTAACCTCATGTTTATATTTATGTACCGGTCCGTACCCGCCTAACTAAATTACTGGTTTACACTCATTATGAAGTCGTAAGTTACACGTTTCTGAATATAAAACTTACAAAGGGTGTATGCGACCATTGCAGCGTCACAACAAGACAGCACTGTAGTCTGCAGGTGCAGAACCAAGAATCAAATACATTGCGTTTGTTGTTAATATCTATGCACCTTCAACTGTTTTGGTGCGTGTGCTGTAATAGTCAATTTAAATTGTTTATTATCTTTTAATGTTTAACAAATGACACCAGTTTGTAAGACGATAACTTAGCAATACAGAGCGCTTTGGAATGTCACTCACTATTGATGAAATGCATCATAACAGGGCTGTAAGACACGAATCAACCAGAAACTTCTCAAACAAAAGAGCGCCGCATAGCACATTGTAGGTTAATCTCTGTCTACATAAGTGATTGTGAGCAGTTCCATTAAATAATCTGAGTTTAAGATATTATGTTTACATTATAATATGTCTAATCTTTATTGTGAATAATTCCGTAATATTTACCGACATTGACAACGAGGAAAACCTGTTAATGACGTTGCATTTGTTCAGATAGCCGCAGAAGATAAGAAATTTATAGCAATACTTTAATTCTTGCTTTGCAATACAGTTCAAAATAAAACTGTTGTTATTTCAGGAATGAGCAGATTTTTGGGGAATATTATTTAAACAAAAGTCCTTAAATAGAATAATAATTCTGGAATATTACATACATATATGTGTAAGTAAACAGGTTGAAAATATGGCACAAAGAATTTAACATAGCCATAAGAAATCAGCTGACTTTGTTTTTTAAATACGTGGACCTTGTAGGGCAGAGGAGTACAGCAATTGAATAATTTTGGTGTTCATTTCTGTTTCGTATTTAATATTATTTTATTTGCTAAAGTGCAACTTTTAAATTAATTACTTTAAAATGCTATTACGTCAAAATGTTAAACCATATTCTTAATATTACAAACAATAAACCGAAAGATGAAAATGAGATATTCCCTTGATAATGAGTATATAATCTTTTGTTTTGTTTAGAGACAAGTCCGGATGGTTTAAACTTTTATAGATAGGTTTTCAATAATTTCAAATCCGTGGTATTTTTGGCCCATATGAAATATTACGCACCTTAAATAGATCAATAAAATAAACTCTTATCTTTCCTATATAGCATTAGAGGAAGTGACTCTTAAATATAGTTACAGATAACGTTCCATTGCCCCATCTCATGGACCGTGAGTAAACTGCACAATCTTAAATAGAAGAATGACAAAGTTCTCTGACATTCTGGTTCTCCATTACAAGCTAAACAACATTTGTTTAAAGAGATTTTTTTCTAAAACGAAACATCAAGAAGCTAGAGTGTTAAAAATCTGGTATAGCTGGTTAAGATAATAAATAAATGGAAATTAACAAAAGTATAGCTTTACATAAAGAGCTCAAAATAGCCTCAATTACATGTTTTGTTGCATTTTCTTACAATACAACATATACAGGATATGTATAATAATACTATCACGAGTTTAATGCATTCGCACGCTCATATTTCTTTTGGTGGTAGGATCCGTAGATGTGGCTCTTTCTTCCACGTACTCCCATAAAAAGTAATTCAGAATGTTCAAAGTTGAGCAAGCTGGCCATGCAATAGTCCAATATTGTCATTAATTTATTCTCTAACTGTGCTAACAATTTATTTATACTCATACGTATATCTTGCAAAGTGTAGAGGTGCACCATTCTGCCGATGCCACATTTCTACTCTTACAATGAGGGCAAATCTTCCAATATAAGTTGACAAAATTGTAGTATGTTTTATCATTAAATGTGCCCTCAATAATGTAACTAATGTAAAATAAGTAAGTAACTATTAGGAGTATCAAGCCAACTATTTAATAGAAAACTAATTAGAAAGATGCATGTTAATCCATTTAGGATTTTCAGTTGCCCAATAATACATGCTGTGTTTGAAACGATTCTATATCGGAAAAAGTGCTCAACAATAAACCACTTTCTACAAAAGCATTTACATAATCAAACACAAAACACAAAGCAGAGTTACTAATTCGTTTGTGGCATATTGCAACCAGATACGATAAACATTACATTTATACAGCTTTAGTATCCGATGTTTTGCTGTCTCAGCTAATTCATTTTGACTAATCTGTGGATTCGCGAGAGTTAAAACAAAAAGGATTTGTCATGTTTGACTTTTTCATAAGTTTGCTGTTATTTATACCTTCATACATACATTGCCAATCAGTTTAAATTATAAATGCAATGTATGTACCACATGTTCATTCTTCCAAGTCAAGTCTACAATATCTCCTGGATTCATCCAGTATTAAAACTTACACCCTAAGTGTCCAACTGTGCGATATATCACTCATTCAGAACTAAAAGTTTAACACAATCAGCATTTGTAAGATATTTACATAGCTTAGGGAAAAAACAAAATGTTACTGCTGTTTTTGTTCGCGTGGCTTCTTTCTTAGCTGCTTTTTTTTTTTTTTTTTTTGTCTTTTCTTTCTTTTGTTTCTTTTTATTTTCGGCAACAAAGAACCTTAAAATATGATAAATGAACACGACAATTCAACCTTTTGGTCGGGGGTAGTTGTGCCCTAAGTTTCCCAGGCATTCACTCAAAGATCTTAGGGGAAACCCTGCAAATTTTCAATTAGGAATCTTATTGAATTGAAAATCAAACCCGGACCTACAGATGGGGAAGCACAAACCTTACCGCTAGAGTAAGGCAGTATTACAACGTATTTTCTGCAACTGCAATTTTATAAATATCCTATTTTAGAAAAAAGAAAGAAAAAGAGGAGAAACAATGAAATTTACGATCATTCTATTTTTTTTTTTTTTTTTTGAGTAGTTTTTAACGCCCGTTTTTACTACTGAGGCACCACAGGCGGTGGAGACTGACGATACATGAAATGAAATGATAAATTGGGAAAGGATTTTTTTTTTTAAGGAAGGAAGCGTTCCAGGCCTAAGTTTAGGTACCTCCCCGGCATTTGCCAGTTATGAAAACTGAGGAAAACCTGGAAAAAACCCCACAGGGAGGACGGTCCTGGCGGGATTCGAACCGCAGACCTCCCGCTCACGAGTCCGTGCCTTAACGATCTCAGCCACCCGTGGCGGTGCTTTATATTTAACGTGCTAGAGTTACCTTCTTGTCATATTGAAGCTAACGCTAGCTAATAGGCTTCTTCCTAATGAGTTTTGAGGAAATTAGCATTTTGTCTTTTGATTCATTGAATAAATATTAACTCGTAACAATTAATACGGTTCACGAGTAAAATACAATATAAAAATATATACATGAGAGGGAGAGAGAGAGAGAGGCGGACTGGAACGGTTCTTTTTGAAATTATCCTTTGTAAAGTTTGAATCATTAGCATATTTTTAAGATCATAAATAATCCATTTTTTCCCTCAATATTCTCGAAGTATGTATTCCAAATGTTTTGATACGTAAATGTCGTTCTTAACCAACTTCTCAAATGATTCGGAAAAATAAAATCGAAATATAACGTAATATTTTTAATAAAGTTAATAATAACCAGAATTTGTTCATTCGTTTTCTACCAAATCATACCCAGCTTTACCACCACGGGTGGCCGAGGTCGTTAAGCCACGGACTCGTGAGCAGGAGGTCTGGGGTTCGAGTCCCACCAGGACCGTCCTCCCTGACTGGGGTTTTTTCCAGGTTTTCCTCAGTCTTCATTACTGGCAAATGCCGGGGAGGTACCCTGAAATTAGGCCTGGAACGCTTCCTTCCTTATAAAAATCCTTTCCCAATTTATCATTTCATCTCATGTATCATCAGTGTCCACCGTCTATGGTGCCTCAGTAGTAAAATCGGGTGTTAAACACTATTGAAAAAAAAATCCAGCTTTGTAAATATATTTAAAATATATAAAATATATATTTCATGTTTTAAAATATTAACATGTATAATTATAAACTATCACTTAAATTTGAACACACTTTTAATTTACGATATCACTTTAGTAAATATTGGATAATAAGAAATGTTTTACTCCTCATCGCATTCTTATTTTCTCTTATAAATTTCAAAGAAATTCGTGTATTCATTGATACGGGCACACCTTGTATATAGGAAGCATTTAGAGAATATAGCTCATAGCGAGTGTGTAAAATGGTTATTAGTATCAAGGCACAGCTGCACAAGCCTCTACATGTCACTCATGTTCCATGACAGTTCGTAGCTTCTTGTGATGCACTTTTCCTTTCAGCAAGCCTCATAGTTGTAAATTAGATTAAGTAAGATCAAGCGACATTTAACAATGAAATTATCTCCTAAGAAGAAGAAAGTTTAGTTGAGTTTACATTTAAGTGCGGCATATGCCACCATCCTCCTGAAAACATTTATGGTGTTTCACTTCTTCTAACTTAATGAGAAACTCATGGTAGGTTTTCGTATGTAGTACTGCTGCATTAAGGAATATTGAGCCAATAATGCAATCTGTTCATATTGTACTGTACATACTATATTGCTTATGACAAAACACGATGACTTCGACAATGCTGTGAGATGCATCACTTCCAACACTGGAAAATGCAAACAACCTTCATGGGGATTATAGATCTATTATTTATAGATTATATATTTACCATTCATTTTTTTCCCCTTTCCCAAAACCATGCATCTCATATACATCTCTCATGCATCTATGTTTGTGTTAAATATAATGCAATTATGTCCTTTTATTGGAATGATGAGATGTAAAATTTGAAACCGAGAACGAATGATACACGCGTTACAATTTAACCTATATCCTTTTAAAGATACTCAGATATAAATATAGTAATTTAAATACTGGTAAAATAGAAGGTACATGACATAAAATAAAGTTCTGTATTCCGTGGTGTAAATTTTATTTTCTAAACACATTTCTAATTATCAATGAAAATGGTACCAAGTGGTTATGCTCATACATACTTCATCGGGTAATGCGTTTTAACAGGCGTGCAGTTTCAGATATATATATATATATATATATATATTTTTTTTTCAAAGAAGTGTTCCATTAAACACATATCAGTGTATATTTTTTGACTAGGTTCGCTCCCAATTTTTCTGTAATATGAAAATAGTTCCTATGGCCCGCCCCCACTGAATATATATATATTGTAAGCCAGTCATATTTTGTGCAACGTAGATATTATGTATGTATATATATATGTGTGTGTGTGTGTGTGTGTGTGTGCGCGCGCGCACACATCATTATGTGTAGCTGTAATATGTTAATTGTATGTCAAAATTGAAAAATTTATAGTGTAACTGCCTACGGTAGCTCAACAGTAACGGGACAGAACCAAGGAGACAATAAACTGCTATACAAAGGAACAGTAAACCAGAGATACAAGTGTTGTACGTTTCTTAAAAGACCCGTTGGCAAGGGTTAATAAAGTCCGCGCTTTCGAATACGGCAAGGGAATGAACTCCCCAGCCGTTGTACAGTTAACTTTAAACCCACCAATGTAAATAATTTTTTTAACTTTCAAATAGTAGCGAGTGACGTGCGTTAGCAGGTAAAGCTGAACCACCCAATAGTACATATGTTTTGAATTTTTAAAGCAAGGCGCAAGACTTGTGACCTCCCTTTGGTTTGTTGAAATATTTGAATTGAATATATAAAGAGGCGTTTGCTCTGCTGAGGCAGCAGTTTAGATGTGATATCAGTTCATTTCAGGTCAGATAATCAGACGATCAGAAAGAGTCAGACGACCAGACACTTAGTTGTAAGATCTACATGTCGCGACACTAACCTTGAAGCCTTATATTTTGCAAGAACTCACTCACCTGTACATGTACTGGCACTGGTATTTTTAATATCCACACGCGGCGACACTCGATTCTAAGTTCTATGCGCTGCGAGTCTCAAAATAAGTTTTACTTCGGACGCAGTTCTCAAATTCAGTTCGTCTCCTTGGAAGTCGCGGCAACTAAATTTATATTCGACGTAGAGTTCTGTAGTACGCAGAACACCAGAGGACGCGAGAGATATTGCGAATAATAAATCATATATATTATGTCTCCTTGCGTGATTATCAACACAGTTGATATCTTTTTCCATCCTGTTGAGCACGATTCACAAAATAGAAGAAAAATCCTGAGATATTGTCGTCATGAAATGTGGGCATCAACACCAAAGCGACCAATAGTCAATTAACGATACGTCGCTACAACATATCAGCAATTAAATCGCTTTATAACTGGGAACTAATCTGTCGCCACCTGCTAAACCGTTTCAAAATTTTGCACCCAATGTGGGGCCACATGACGAAACCGCTTCAAATACTTAGGTCATTGTATGAGTTTTCCAGCAGGCACCCAATGTTATCGACCCGAGTTGAAGAATATCCTCAACATCTACTACAAACTACTGCATCTATCCACTTCAAGTACCCTTTGAGACAGATCGTCTTCCTAAAAGGAGACAAATATTGATGTCTTATGACTCCAGGGAACGACATGAGCCCTAATACAATAACAGTACTTTAGATCCACTTTATACAGTATTGAAGTAAATGTTCAGGCATTACTTAAAAGGAATAGCTTCTGTTAAATGGATTTGAGTAAAATGTTGATAGATATTTATAATTTCCTGCCCTCTATATGCAAAGGGGCTGCCCAAAGCTAAGTAAATATTGAAACATTGCCATCAGATATTCATACTTGTTAAATTCCACTTTTATGATTCTAAATATATTTATAGACTCGCGCTTAGGTAAAACATATTAATATTTGTAGCTGCATTTCGTTCTCTCGCAGAGAATGTCGAGTTGAATTGCAGATGCACCGCTCTGTTTATTTGAAAGTCGAAAATCCTTTGAAAGTTTGCTAGACAAACCACAACATTATGTGAGTGAAAAAAGGGCACTACAAGAGAAAACTTTCTTGAATAAATTAGAGAATGTATCTGTTCGCTATTCCCCATAATTTTGCAGTTCTATCTCTTCTATTCTTAAAACTTACTGGTCATGATAGCAGAATAATAAATGCTTCTGTTCTCCTAGTATAAGAAGGAGATTAAACATAGGTGAGTGATTAAAATACATAAATATTTCTTAACCCTATCAATCTCCAGCTTGTGGATTAGGTTAAGGGTCAAAGAAACACGCTTTATCAAAGGAAAAATGTTTACTCTTTAGTTAGTTTCTTAACTTTACTGGTAGTACGAATGTATATGTATATAATAAATGGATTTAAGTTGAACATTGAAGATTGAACTAGTCATATTTATAAATAATTTTTTGGAAGCTCATACCAGCAGAAGTTTCCCAAAACAGCTCAATCATAAAGGTGTTAAAAAAAACAGACAGATACTAATATAAGAACATGCAATTATCTGATGACCGACCAGGGTGGAAACAGTATAAGTCAACGCTTACGGCCAGCAGGGCTACTCTAGAGGCGAGGCGGGAAATTGTTCGAGGTAGAAACACTAGCATATATATTCTATTGCGCTTAAAAGGAAAGTACTCACCAATGTCACTCAAGCAGATCCGAAACTGTATGTTTTCATTTGTCATGCATTACAGACATCTGCTTAAGAAATTACCAAATACACGTCTTAATTCTTTACACGCAGAAACTCAACCACCTCCTTAGATAATCTCCTGACAATAGGAGCGGATTTGGTAAAAATGTACGAATCACAAAAAAACTGGTTGTACAATAGAATCATTAGGCCTAGTATTTGCAATTTAACATTCTTAGCACACCTTCCTTGTAGCTCGGATTTATTTTCGCCTCTTTTATTCAGCATATCTAGAAAACAAATAATAATTAAATTGTAAAAAAAAAAAAAAAAAAAAAAAATTGCCTGTAAGCTGCTATACGACTGAAAGTGTTAGACATAGACTAAACATTTGTTCAAACCTAGGGGGAAAATATTTACTACACTTATTACAATAGAAAATCACATATTCGTACACAGTACAATAGATAAAAATAGACAATATCATATACACGTTTTTAACTATTTATGCAAAAGGAATGGAAACATCTATTAATTAATTTCCATCGAAAAGAATGCAGGTGCATACAAGATGTCCACAAAGTTTGGTCGTAGTGTGAATAAATATCTTAAAAAATTAAATCAGAAGCATTCATTTCATATCTAAGCCTTTAATGATGATGACGACATTCGTACACTGTGTAATAAGATATAAATTCTAATGTGATGCAATTTTGTGTTTCCTTTTTCTATTTTTAACCTTCAGAGGAGACAGGAACAGCATTGCTTTGCAACTTCACGCAGCCCGCTAAGTTTTTAGTAGCAGTCTCCAAATAAAATACTGCATAAAAACAAATTTCAGCATGCACATAATTAAAATACCAAGTTAGAATTCAGAGCCAAGCAAAGTAATGTAATGTAGAGTTAAGCACCGCCTAAGGCTGCTTCTGGAAAAGTGCAACCCCATAACGGGAAAAAGGGAGATAGACTCGCCAAACCTAAAGTTAGAATAAGCACTACCTGTGTTTTAGAGTTGTTAAAATTGATGCCCCTCAGCAGCAATACATTGCCGACATCTATATAGAAAAGTCCTATATTTCATCTAATTTGTCTTCCGTAAGAACATTGCGATCCGAAGTCCTTCATACCTTTTTAACATTTGGCGAACAATTTCTCCATCTGGAAAACATTTGGCAGGACATGTACATAAAAATCGTTCTTCAAGATTATATAATTAACAAGTAACAATTAGTACACAATGTACACACAATGAAAGCACCGAGTTACATAAAAACGCTCAACCATTCGCTGACAAATCCTCCTTCAAACTATGTAGAAGCTGCTATCGCACATGCACTATACAGCCTTTACGACTAACTTCTCTCAATATGCACTCGCGCTGTGTATGCCCATAGCTCTAATAACCTCACTGTATTTGTTATTAGAGTTTTTCTGGAGGCCGGAACACAGTGGTGCAGTACCTTCTGATGCTGTGCATGCTGGACGTGATGTAGATGGCAGCTCTATCTACATTGGAAGAGCATACCACGAAGGTGATCTTCTACCAGCTAAGGTGATTCCCGCCAAGGGTGGTGCTTTCGTGCCATGGAGTGGAGAAGAACATTCTGTCGTAAGTTATGAGGTAAGATGTTTGTTCACTTCGAGTGAGATTTATAACTAATGGAGGAATAGAAGTTCAAAATAGAAGCTGTGGAATTTTCATTGTACATTTAATTATTTATTAGTTTTACGTTCATGGCAATTCTCAATCACCTTCAGGACAATGATTGAAATTAACAAATGATGGTACAAATGCGTGTTTTGATTCGTCGGGTCTTAAACTACCTGGAATTAACATTGTTAAACAAAAATTGCGGTAAGAATGCTCACCAAGCAATTGCAGTGCTTAAAACTACACCCACTGTTCCCTGTTACACTGCACTGAACTTTAAACAGAAGTGAGTTTTTTATAACAAGGGTTATAATATTTCTCTAAGCTATGTGACCGATGTTTTTCTTTAAAAATTTAAAAATTTAAGCGCGCATATTATTTTTCCACTGCATATTATTATTATTATTATTATTATTATTATTATTATTATTATTATTATTATTATTATTGTTGTTGTTGTTGTTGTTGTTGTTGTTGTTGCTGCTGCTGCTGCTGCTGCTGCTGCTGCTGTTGTTGCATTTATTTCCACTTAATAAATACCATTCTCTCTACCCCATATTCCTTTACCTACCCATAAACCCTCAGTGACTTTTTACTACTAAAACTACCTAATATCTCCTGTCTTTCCATATCATCAATTCTTTGTTTAAATTCTCTCCTAAAACCAAAGTACTTCCTCCCCTCAGTTTCTCTTGCGTCACTAGACAATGTTTCAAAATACAATTCTCTTCTAAACTCTTAATCCTAAACCAATATTTCAAAATTTTGTCACTATTTTTATTTACTCCCTAGTCTGCCTAATTTAGTTTATGCAACCCCATTAGGTGAACTTTTTGGTGGGCCCATAATTTGATTACAGGAATTCCTGTGAATCAACTCTACATTTAGCCATCCCTCATCACTACCCCAAACATCATTTTAGCCTCTACTACCGTATATATTTTCTGCAACCGCTTTGCGTGCATTTCTGGTACTTTACACCTACAGGCTTTCAAAGCTAGCCTACCTTTTGCTTGAACCTTTCTTTTTTGTTCCCTCCATCTTCCATTCTTGTTAAGCCTAATACCCTAAAAGTAAAAAATATTAAACTCTTCAATTTCTACCTCTTCCCAATACCCTTTCTCATTTTGCGTAACATGCTTCCATTCTTAAATACTATGATTTTTGATTTTCGAATATTTATTCTTAGTCCCCACTTCTTACAGAATTTGGCGATTACTTCGATTGATTTCGCTAGATCAATATTAGTAATTGACGCCACTACCAAATCGTCTACAAATAATAGTCCCGGGTGCCCAACATCTTCAATTGTGGATACGTGGGTATTAACTTTGCTAACTTCTTCTAAGATATCATTAATAAATAAGTTAAACAGTATGGGACTTAACTTACATCCTTGTCTCAGATCTATTTTGTTCAAATTATTTGGATTCACCTTTCCTGGGGTCGGTCCTGGTGGTGTAGTGGTTACCATACTTGCCTTCTAAACCCAAGATCGCGGGTTCGAACCCGGCCAGGAGCGATGGATTTTTTCGGGCGTAAAAATCCTAAGTATGGCTTCCTTCGGAAGGGAAGTAAAGCCGTGGGTCCCGTGTCGTACATTTACGGCACGAAAAAGAACCTCAAGCCTGAAAGAGAGGCCTCTGAGCAAAATTAAAATTTGTCGGCCGTTTCACGCCCTGAGTTGAATGGGACGCTGATGACCTGAGATGTTAAAGAGCGTCCATAAATCAATCAATCAAAAAAAAAAAAAAACCTTTCCTGGGGGAATCTTAATACAATACTCATTTTTATATAAAGTATAAATTTTGTAATGCTTTTATAAACTTATCACTAACTCCTATCTCATTAAATTTTGTTCATAATACCTTGCGGTTAATTGTATCAAACGCCTTTTCAAAATTCACAAACAGCATATATAGTCTCCCTCTTTTTTGACGTAGATATTTCTCTATCACTGTATTAATAATGAAGACATTATCCACATTTCTCTTATTTTTCCTGAAACCTGCTTGGAACTCGGATAATTTATTTCCTTGTTCTGCCCAATTTTGAAGCCTTTCTGCCAGAATGCCCGTATATAGCGTACCTAAGACCGATAATGGACTAATTCCTCGGTAATTAACTGGTTTATTTATATCACCTTTTCCTCTAAAAAATAGGTACTAGAATCGCTATTCTCCAACCTTTGGAAACTTTAGTCTCTTCATATTTTGATGATTATTATTATTATTATCATCATCGTCGTCGTCATCATAATCATAGTCATCTTTGTTACCTTACCCATCGACTACTTTAGACAGCCACTATAGAAGGGAGAAATGCTGACATTCAAATTTGTGTCTTTTGTAGACGTTATTCTTCTGTTTTCGAGAACCGCTCTCTTAGATGTTGATTCTAAACTATTGATGCTGTTTGGATGACTTGAGCGTTCACGTCAAGTGTTTCTATCCACTTATACACAATCATATAAGAGATAATTTTCATATTACTGAACATAACTGATGCGTCGATGTGCCTAGCAGCAAATTGGAAGCTGGGAATCAACTAAAGATGGTATTATTCTGATACTCGTATTATTACGTACTCGACAGGAGCTGTGAAAGTTGCGTTACAAATATCATGGAGATTTATTTTGAAAAATAATACAATTTGTGGACTAATAAGATTTTTTTTTAATTTTTATTTCTTTTTTTATTTTTATTTTTATTTTATTTTTTTTTTTTTTTTTTTGTAAGATTGTTCCATTTTTCAGCGGGTACCCTTTACTCCCAATATCTAACATTGTAGAGCCCGCTTTGGATTCTTCCTACAACTGATTCCTTTATATCCATAACCTGTCTAACCTCTGCACTTATTTTTCTCTCAAATCTAGACACCCTGGCTCCTCTTCGTATGTCATCCATCTCCACTGTCTCAAATTTACATTTTTGGCGTTTAATCGAAGTCCCGCCTTGTGCCCCGTAAATTAATATACTCTCCACTAATGTATGAAGGATTCTTTTCTTTGTTTCCTTGGATATAACTCAAAGATAAAAGTATAAAAACAAAGGTAGCAAAAATCTTGAAGGACATGCATATGCGTTACATATCTTTATAATACAGATTGATAGAAGCTTGTAGAATGTTAAAAATATAATTAATTTAAATTCTTAACAAGATACATGAAGTGAAGTTCAGTTTAAGCAAAGAACAACATTATTTCAATATTAAGAACAATTCATTACTTACCGAACCGCACATAACCTAAATAAGGCACTCCATTTAGAAATTCCCTTATTAATCTGTCCTCCCGATTATTTCTTTTCTTTATGGTTCTTCCCCCCCCCCCCTTTTTGCGATTTTCGCAACTTTTAGCTTCCAATACCTAATGCAGTAAAGCCTCCCTATTTGGATCTCATTAATATTGTACACTTAGTGACGGAACCCGCTATATTCCTATATTTTAACATAACCAAAATACTTCGTACACTTCTATCCTTCCCTGTTTATGACTGAATGCATTGAATTTGTTACTTTATACAGTGGGTTATTAGCAAGGCCATTAGCTAGTACCTCCAAGGAAGGATTGAGGGCTATCCTTTACTTGTATTTTGTTTCTTGGTTCGTATGATGGTCATCAGTTATTGTTGAAGAGTAAATTATAAAAATAGAATTGCAAAAATCAATTATAAATGACTGGGAGAAAAAGTGCAGAGCGTGCAAAACAGCTTTAATGAACACTAAACGATATATTTTTGCGGTTTTGTCCGAGCAAGAATATTGTATTAAGTGAATCATTTCTGCAAGAAGAAGCAAAGGAACATAACCATGTTTTCTACCCGTAATAGTTGGTTAGCTCTTTTCTGAAAGAGATTGTTTCCCTCCATCATGGAGACCTCATTAAGGTAGACATTTTTATATGAACTTTTAATGAAGGCTGGTCTTTATAATCAAACTTGCTTGGGTTTTCTTTGAAGCGAACATATCTCACCTAATTCTGCAACCTCAAATATTTTCGCAATAAAACAAAATGTGCAACGTCTAGTTGCGCACTAAGCTGAAAAGGTGACATTTTGTATGTGATATTATCTTACAGAATTTTCAGAAGTATTGCTCAATAACTGTTGTGTACCTTTGAATAAAACTCCGTACCTTCCTGTAACATATTCTTCAACTGCATGCGAACGCCTTTTTGTTCGAGAGTCAGCAGTCATGGATCCCACGGTGCACAAACGTTTGGTTACCAAGTGTGAGTAGCACTCAGTAAAAATTTCAGAATCCTTGAAGATGTCCTTAATCTTATTTGACGATCCTCTCTCACAGCAACGGTGATAATGTTTCCCTGGGTTGGAATACAAACTGTACCTTACTTTGAAATTGATTGCTTCCTTTCTTTAAAAACACTAAATCATCTTCGAGCTGTGCTAAAGAGAAGAACAACTTCTCCATCAGGCCCCCTATAGCATTGCAAAGGTGTCAGCTGAAGATTTGTTGAGACGGAATCAAGAATTTTAGATCAGCACATTGTACGTCGCATGTTACCTCCATTTTTCTGTAAGCGGTATGATCGTGTCAGAATTTAAACATATCTCAAAGGGGAGCGGAAAGTTACTACAAAGAAAAGTAGTACCAATTGTATATTACGTATTGTGCGAACAAAATATGATCATTCTTTACTGAACGGACCTCGTACATTTTCTTTACTTTATTAACAATATGCTTGCACTCTAATAACGGTTGAAAATACATGTAAAAAGTGGACTGTATACCTAAAGAGAACTAAAACGTTTACAGTGTCGCATACGATCTCATTACCAGGTAAATGCTGGTTCTTAGGCAAAGGAAAGAACCCATACTGCATTTTGTCTCACCTAAATGCATATTTTTATATCTTATATAACATAGTGATGTATTATATGTTATTTTTGTAACTATAGGTGCTGTGCGGAGGCCCCGGTGCATGGCAGTCTTGCAGCCATGGGGCTATTCCTCAAGATGCCCTTCATGTAGGAAACACCAAAGAAGGAGAGCGCCTGTTTGTCGGGCGAGTTTGGATTGACGGATCTCTTACGGTTGGGAAGGTAATAATTAGTGATATATAACTACAGGAAAATCATCAATTTAGTTGCATGCCTTGTTTTCCTAAGGGGTCTCAGTTCACTTAGGTTAAAAATCATTAAGGTAAAGTTAGTTCAGTTTCTTGCATAATTCACATTCGATTTAGTCAGTGCTTCAAATTTATTTTACTGTAAAGTTGCAGTTAGACGTTACTATACCCTTATTAAAACTAGAAAGGGATTGACAGTTGCATATTTGGATTGGAGTGGGAGTCGGTAGCCATGGCGACAGTCAATAACAGAACCTGTTCTACGGTGACGTCACTGCAGTGTTGCCGGCACTAAATGTTAAAATGAATGGTGACATTTGTTTTGTACAGCTAAGATGCGAGTTAACGCTTACCAGAGGTAGTGGGGTTGATTCACAGACATTGGCCAAGTGCAGGGACCATGTACTGAAGGGTGGAGCCAAGGATAGTCAGGCCAAAATATTGAAAAATACGTTTTGTAAATATCTTTTTTTTTTATATCCAGGAAGAAATGTCTTGCTCTATAGTACTAACATTGGTTTTAAGGCGAGTGCCACTGCATGCTAATTGTTTCTGTGAAAATTAATTTTGTTTTATGGATTTTATTTAAAATATGCATATGTTTTTGCTAATTTGAATGTTGAATAATTCAATCCGTTTCGTATCTCCTTGGGTTGGAATTAAAAAGAGTAAAATGTATTAACTATACTACAATTATATATAATCCACAAAATTCCTTTATGTTGTGATTTTTACATAAGAATGCCCCTTTCTCTCCCTCTTTCTGCCACTTCTGAGGCCTTCCTCCTTTTCTTCAACGCACCTTTTTGACAACCCCTAAGGTTTCGCTTTCCTTTTTATTAATTGTTAAGTAACAAAAGACATCCTTTTAACCAAATCAAAACATTACATTTCTCATTTTCAGATTTTACTTATTGTCATAATTAAACACTTGTGAGTTCAGCTGGGATGCAATTTAAACACAACATAGTTTGTATAGAGACTGTACAGCAGGTAACGAGAATGTATGTTGTCTTTTGAAACTCAGCAGTCCCCAGATGTGATGGGGAGGAGCCTAAGATGTAAACAATAACAGTCCGCTTGCTATACTGGCCGGAGACAAGCATTTCTGTTTTTCAGGCTGTTACCTTGGAGTTGCATTTCTTAAATCTTGAACTGTATGTGATTTGCTGTAAAGCTCAGTGCTCTTAATTTCTATTTTTTGTTTTTCACGTTTATTTCGTAATTTTAACGATTCAAGTCGTGACATCCGACAGCGACTCGGATGTAAGTGGAGTGTTTCCCAGGAAGATTCTCCTATGGGATATTTCTGCTATTAAAAATTGCACAAATATAGTGTGCTAAGGTATATTAAGCATTTTGTGATATATCAATATAAACTAACTGGCGAGAGTGTCATTTTTTAAATAGTGCATCTACTAATGTAACTTCTCAGACTATCGCAGGTGCGATCATCAGGTGCTGAAATTTACCCCAAAGCCGAAAAGTGAAGTATGTTGTGCATGTTGGTTCATTATCCTATTTAATGTCTATAAGTGCTATTGTCACGTGAGTTGCACAGAATAGGTTATGAGCGCGCAGGGCAAGTGGTACGTGCGGCACCGTACGCTCCCCTCCACTCACAACTGTCAATCCCTTCCTAAATTATATCAGACTATATGTAGAGAGTCCTTTTTGGATGAGTGGTCGGCTTTACGGAGATTTGCTTGTCACCGGGAAACACGCTGTTTGCCGGCAGAGTCGGATATTCATAGCCGCTTAAATTCAAGCGTATAGCTTTTACATGCAAATTACTACAAGAATTATATACCGAATACATTGAAAAGTACATCCTTGTGCCGCCACGCACTTCTCACGTCTTTTAAGAAAAATGGCATTATCACTCATTAATTCTTGTTCTGAAATAGCATCAATTTCTCTTCTTGTATTGTCTTTCAGTTCTTCTAACATGTGCGGGTTATTTAATTACACTTTAGTGTTCCTACATGGCCATGCAAATCGTAAAAACTACTAAACGCGGGCCTATAGAGCGATCGTTAACTTATCCAACACTTAATTGCAGAAATTAACTCTACTCACATTATCGTGAGGTTAGTTGCATTCCAAGTCGAGGTTTGCGGAATTCCTTATTCCTGTGCCTTCTTTCTCAGACTCCTTTAGGCTTCGTTCTAACTTTTCTTCGATGTCATGGAGATTTTTCTCTGTAAGAACAAGACATTTTACTTCCGGTTTCTTATCAAGAACAGATCCTGTTTCCCTAAATCTGTTCACAAGATTACGAACTATTTCTCTTTGAGGAGCACGAACAACAGGGAATCTATTTATAAATCACCGTCTCACTTCTCTACAAGAGTTTATTGTCACATAAGAATCATACATTAAGATTGTGTGTGGTAAAGTATACTGACTTTTTGGCTTTATAACAGCACCAACACGCCGAAAGATAAACGCTGTGTCCTTACAGAGGAAACACTGAATGACATTGGAGAAAAGTTAAAGTTTCTGAGAAAGCTTAAATATTTCTTAATTTCTTTGTGTGTCGGCACAAAGACACAATTTCCAACATCTATGACGTGGATATATAATGTATTTGTAGTTATAATTTGCATAAGAAATCTATGGGCTTGAATTTAAGGGACTATGAATATTCGACTCCGGCGGCAAATAGCGTGTTTCCCGGTACCAAGTAAATCCTCTTTAAGCCGGCCACGGGTTCAAATGAGTTCTCTGTAGTAAGTACTTCTGAGAGTAACATGAACATAAGCCCCAGCGAAGTGATAATGCATTGTGAAGTTTAACAGTACTAATTACGTTAAACATATATAATTATACTTTGACAATAAGCATGCGTATTTTACTTTTAATGTCTATCGGGATTTAGTTATAATTCTGGTCCGGTTACGCAGTGTTTTGTGTCTCCCCTATTAGAATGCCGCAGCCGATGAAGTCAGAACTTCAGTTCCGATTGCTAAACATGTACAATGCTACCTTATATAAAATGCTGGAATCGTCGTTTTCTCTCCTCTAAAGAGACACTGATTGGGAAAACAAAATATGAATAACACGATTAAGTTTCGCCATATTACTTTTCTAATACCTATGCTATTTTTTTTTTTTTTTTTTTTTTTATTGAAATGAAACTGATAGCAAACTTCTCTTCTGCTAACAACGTTGTTGTCTGTCATAGTTACTGGATTTTGGGATTTTGATATTTTGATATTACTTTGATACGCGCAGAGCCATGTCGATTTTCTCTTGCACAGGCAACCAGTATCTTTAAATGCCGTTTACCACGCACAGATTGGTTTGTCCGTCTGTGATCCTTGTACGGCTCGAAAGCGACGATAAATGGAGAAAGATTACTGATTTGCATGTAATCCGAACACGCGCAATATCCTCCCTCTTACTGTGGCCCCAATCATCAGCAAATGCCATCTAGTAAAGAAAATATCACACTGAGTTTAGAGCTGTAAGTGCACTCAGGTTATTTGAGTTATGGACCAGCAGAGCGTGACTCCGTATTGGAAGAAGCTAGTCAAGGTCGTGCAGATAGCAGCTTCTTGAAGAAAGGGTTTTATGTAAGATACCTATATGAAAAAAGATTTTTGTAAAAAAAAAAAAAAGCGGTAAGGTATTTACAAAAAATGTCCTGGAAATGGCATTTCGGGTAGAATAATCTTCGCCAACTTGTTAAAAATGTACGAGAGACAATCTCACAATAACAAGAAACCTTTTCCGAACTGTCACGTTCATACGGAAGAAAAGTTCATTTAAAAACAGGAATTTCCTACGCAGATTCCAGCAATGTAATAACGCTGGGGGCGTCATTTTCAACATCTCTTATAACACAGATTGGTGATTATTATTATCAGTTATAAATTCAGAATAATTTTATATTATCAATAAAAATAAAAATATTCATTTTACGCGCGGCGATTGCATTTCCCTTTTTCCGGTTGCGGCGGCTGTACTACCCACTAAGTGGCTGCGCTCAGAAGGCCCGTAACCCAAACGACTTCCCTGTATAAAATGAAAGTTCTTCTCAATATGAAGTTATGTCCAGGTGATTTTACTAACATTTAATTTAAAAGACTTAAGTTATTTTTAACTAACTCTGTAAAACAATTATCTTGAGAATAATGAAAGTAACATTTGGCTGCTTTTTAAAACTAATTGGTGTAAGCTTTCTATTTTGTTATTCTTTAGCACCCGCTTAGCAAAAGTGGTGGCTAATGATCTGGGAACCATCTGAGATTGCAATTTATCAATTGCACCTTCCAACTATCAACATTTCCCCTTAATTAAGATTTTAGACAATAGCTTTTAATTTTGCAATTTAATTGCCGTGCATGTATGTAAACCTCTATTACTAGTACAAATAGTTACCTATTTTTTTAAAAAAAAAAGTGTGCCAGTGTTATATTTGAATTCTGAGTTCATAAATGACAGGAAAATGCTTATTATAGCAATATGCATTACTAAGCTTAAGTTGCGAAACATTTAAGTTGCCAAATGACTACTAAATAATATTTTAATAAAAATACCCTCAGATAATAAAAGATATAATGAAATAATTCCCATTTTTAGGTTTTGGTTTTAAATGTAAAATAAGCAGATAGACTTATAAAAATAAAGTATAGAGTGCATCTTGACAATTTTTTTACAATGGAATAAAATTCTTGTAATTCAGACGTTATACTAATATTGAATTATGCATATTTAACTTATGTTTAACCTTTGTTCTCAGAATTTTGATTATAAATTATGTTTTACTTTTACCCATTGCTGCTGGGTTTATTGAAGTTTTCACGTTATGGAATTGTGCAGGTTCACCCGAGCCATGGTGTCTGCTATGTTCCATTTGGAGGCCAAGAAATTCCTTTCAAAGAATATGAGGTTCTCATTCATCATTAACTTGAAACAGTCGAAACCTGGACTCCAGCCAACAGGAAGGAAAGAAGATGTATACTCATGAAACCGTGTTACCTTTATTTTCCTGTTATCTTCTTTATACGTCTATACGTTGAAATACAAGCTTACGTGACAGAAGCATCGTGTAGTTACTTTTTGAAGCTACGAGTATTTAAAATTAGAGCAATCAGCATTTTGGATATTATACGTATTCTGTTTCTGTATTTCCTGGAAATTATATGCCGCATTTTATGTTTTATACTTTGATGGGCGAATTTGAAACTTTAAGGGTTAGAATATCTTGTGTTTTCTATTTGAGATAATGGCCAATTAGATCTAAATTGTGTATTTATTCTTTATTCTGACAGCTAAATACAGCATTTGGTCTATAAATATTCTAATGCTTAGTTAAATAAAAAAAATCACCAAATAAATAAATATTCTTATTATGTTACATACAACTTTTCTGGGGTTATATAAAAACTTGTAAAATAAAATCTGAAACGTACGAACTAATTTTACAGCACTGACTAATTTTGCTCATTTTTTGCTGTTTATTTACAGAATGTTAACCTTGAGAAAAGAATATTTATTTTTTTAAGCTGTTTTCAGTGAATAAGAATGCATGGTTTTCTTTATTTTACATATCGTATAAATGCAGATAGTTGACATATAAAGTATATTATAGAGATAAAATTATTCAGCATAAAATGTAATAGTTTATTTATAACTTGCTGTCAAAGAAATTGATAAAGGAGTGGAAAAGTATCATCATTTATTAATACAAATAAATAGCTCTCGTTTTATATAGTTATTAAAATATATTTACGTAATTGCATTGAACATAAAGAAGGGAAGGAACTTAAAGAAGATAAGCTGGTTATAAAACATTTAAATGTATTATTAAAACATACGAGTATTGGCGTTAAACAAATTTTAACTTCCTTGAAAAAATGCATGCATATGTTGATACGTTTTAACATCAAAAGTAGGATATGTATTTTTAAAAAAGGAAACAATAAAAATTTATTGCATACCATCTACGCACATCTTTGGCGAACGCTTTTAATATATGCTGTGTTATGTTACATGTTTTATTGAATTTAGCCGTTATGAAGAAATAAAAATATTAAATTAGGAAATGGTGAGTTTGAAGGAAGAGGGCATAATAAAGATTACATCACCTTTGAGAAAGTACAATTTTATACTAATACAACACAATGTAGTACTGTGTCTACCAGTAAATTTATATACATCTTGACATTTATACTTTTAAAATATGAAACAGTCTTATGTATAAAAAAAATCTTTACAGTGATGGTTTGAAGACTTTTTCATGACTAAATCAATATTGTTAGAAAGCAAAAGAAAGTGAAAGAAACAGCATTGCAGTTAGTTTTAAGAGAAGACAATCTGTGTCGTGTCAAGCTAGTTCATTTTCCATTATTTACGCATATGTCTAACTTCTACGCTGCCTATATAGTAAAATCAGAATGTTTATATGCATAATCATTTTTCCTGTCTATCCCAGACAGAATTTATCATATACTTTCTCAAATATGTTTGAAATTGTTTATCTATATGCAATATCCGTGACAAATTAGACTAATTATTGCCAAATATCTCTTAACTAAAGAATGATTGAAAACAGAACCTTTTTAAAAATTCATTTTGGGGTAACTAAACGGAATATAAAATGTTATGTCAAGAAAAATGGAAAACAGGGAACTTTATAAAAATTCATGTTCCGGAAAATAAAGCGTTATGTCATTTTACATTACATAGTTGTTATAATAAACGCTTTGGACAGTTTGCTTTTTTTCATAAATTATTCAATGGGTGTTTCATGCTTTCGTCGTCCGTTTAACGGCAACTGGCGGGTCAGTGTCAGAGCGATAATTCCAGCAGAGCGAGTCATGTCCCCACAAGTTCTCACAATTACAATTACAATTGTAATGTGTGCCTATCTTATAACAGAAGATGTTGGAAATGACCTTGTTACATTCCATTCACACAGAATGGAGTACATTTCTTGCCTTATATTTTCTTTCAGTTTTCTAGTGTGTGGGAATTTGTTCCATACACTTTGTTTTTCTCCCATAAATAAAAGTCTCATACTGTTAGTTTGGCATTCCTGTATCTTTCTACATTTACGGTACTCTTGAAAACGATAGACCCCTAGACTCTATTATACTGTATAAATTTAAGGTGTACCATACGCCGATTTTCGGGTCCCGCAATAGGATTTTGTGCATAAAATCGAGTTTATCTGTACCTAGTACCTGATATTTTGTATTGATACATCAGTAAATAATATTAAGTGTGGATCAATTATCCCATCGCTAACACTCCCTAACATCCTATTACAGAAGCTTTTGGAATAACAGGATTTCCCGCTTGCTGTTTCGAACAACAATGACCTTGTATTCTTTCAAGTTTAAATTAACTCGAGGGCCGAAATTGAATGACTGTCAGTTTTCTAAAAGGATGCCAGAAGTAGCAGGGCAACTTTTCCAACATTTGCTGTCATAAGGTGCGAGTTTATTTTTACTGTGGCTATTATTGCGAGAACTTTGAATAAGTTTTCCGAATATTACATCCGCCTCGGCGAGAGTTGCCTCTCTCACTGCCGATCCACTAGCTACTGTGAAACGGACGACAAAGCCATGAAAAAATCCGTTATTGAAGCGCTAATAGGCAAGCCAAAATTTTTAAAATATTAGAAAAGTTATTGTTTTCTTCAATGAAAGAAACAATATTATTCAACCAGAGATATATAGTCGTATTTGAAAGCATACAAATTAGAAAGTGCTCATAAGGTATTTTGTTTAAAAGTATTGCTAAAACTAAGAGTAATGACGGATTGCATTTGATCACTTTAAGTAGAATAGTTCAATGTTTTTCGGATATAACTTTCCTAACTTCACTTCTTTCTCTAAGTTTTTGACAGGAAGTTATGGGAAGATGAAGGAGAAGAAAAGCATAGGATCACGGCCTTACATCCCGGAAGTGTCAGTTTGCATTGTTGATCGGTCGTCTAGTTTATTATCAGTTATTTATAATAAATTGCTGTTGAAACTACCTTTCTGAAATGTTATCAAGTTACCTATCTCCCCACTTAATAACTCAACTACCCATGGTTCATTAGAGGTTTTATGTTTCATACAATACACCTCCTGATTGATTATGACTGTAACATTTTGGTAACTTGAGTGTGATTAAACGTTATAGTGTTGAACAAGCCAATTTTTACTGGTACTTAAAGGTTGCATGTTAGACATATCTATAAATCCGTAAAAAATTTAGTAGTAGTAGTAGTAGTAGTAGTAGTAGTAGTAGTAGTAGTAGTAGTAATAGTAGTAGTAGTAGTAGTAGTAGTAGTAGTAGTAGTAGTAGTAGTAGTAGTAGTGGTGGTGGTGGTGGTGGTGGTGGTAGTAGTAGTAATAGTAGTAGTAGTAGTGGTGGTGGTGGTGGTAGTAGTAGTAATGGACGTTTTATTGTACAATTTTAGGATACACTCAAATAAATACAACTGTCGCATGGGCCTTACGGCCGTACATGCTAATGTCGTCCTTATAGCAATCAAAAGGGCTATACTCATACATACATACACACATACACACAAATCTACATGTATACATACACACAAATCTACATGTATACATACAAATATACAAATATTGCGATACATTTAAGTTTTCTATTAATAATTTAAATACAAATACATAGACATGAATGAATCCAATACTCATGAGCCCCCTTCCCTTTACTCACACCCCCACTCCATCCCCCCTGTTCATTATGGTCATTAACCTCCGTTGTCGGTCTTCTGCAGAAATATTTCCAAATCGTATGAGTATCTCGCACCCACCAACACTTCCTGGCATAAGTTCAAACTTCTATTGGAATTCAGAAATTGCGGTGATAAATGTTCATTTCTTGAAATTTCCGTTTCCCTGCATTCTGCCAAAATGTGCCTCCAGGTATCGCTTTCCGCGCACAATGGGCAAATTCTTTCACCGAATGCATTGTCTGTTTTGCTCCCTTTCCAAGCCCCTAATCTGAACCATGCAATACCAATTCTTTCTTCCCTGCCACAGATATCTAAATATTCCCCCCTCCCTCACACCGGACGTATTTGAGCCTGCAGGTTCAGCGATGCTTTTTCTGTGCATTGAGACAAAATATTTTGTCTATCTATATCTCGCAAACGCCTGTTAACTATTTTCCAACTATTTCGTGCAATGTCCTCTCCCCTTAACCAAATATACCGCAATCCAATTTTGTCTTAGCCTTTACTTATTTTTGATGGCCATTCCGTATCCCACCCTTCCCTTATTTACTCCCTTAGACAGACTGCCCGAAGAAGAGCTTGATTCCTCCGTATTATCCTTAACTAATAATTAATTGTTCTTATTTTAGTAAGACAGGAAGAAAGATTGTGATATATTAAAACAGACAGTTGATACAGTATTTGGTACCCCATCAATTGCGAAAAATTGATTAGAATATATTTTTATTTCAGCTAGCTTTAAGGGAAGGGTTCTGTTTGTAAGAATGTCAAGAAAAGCAGGACTTTTGCTCGGACGGCAGAGAGACCGTTTTGGCAGACAAAGGAGCAAATACTCTCTATTGTTCATTAGGAGGACGAGTGTACGCCCCGACCAGGTATGCTGGGAAAGAAGAACAACGCTATGATACCGCTAAGGCCGTTGATCTGTAATGTTCAGTAAAACTTAAAATTAGACGCTGGACGAATCACCGAGTGGTTAAGCTCAAATAATCAAACGGGCCAATAATAAAGAGTGGCATGAAGTCACAGCCAACCTATGAGGATGTCTAAATTCATAGTGGCGGGAAAATATAGCGTCCCTGCATCGCGTGGTAAAGTGTGTTATATCGGGTATTTAAGGACGTGAAATCGCCCTTTCGAGGTCTTTTGGTCTTTTGGTTCGTCTACTTCGTTACTCCGGGAACTCTGGTCTGTTCTCGTCATCTTGGTCCTACAAGCATTCATCGTTCAGATGCCATAGGAACACCATGTTCGAGCGTCACTTCAGCTCGACATGTCTGCCGAGCGGTCAGCAATCACATTGCTATTCAAACATTACAGCTCTGCTTGTCTGCCCGACGTCTCTTTACTATGGTCCGAACAGAAACGCCGTGAGATGCACTCTTTGTTAAATAAACGACGTCAACCTGCAGATAGTGTGTTCTCTCTGGTCGATATAAGACCTTTAATTCCCTTCACACAATCCGGTATAACCAGTTCCGAAAACCAGCTACATCCCTGTAGATGGACATGAAGAGTTATTGAGTGGTGAGCTACATCATAAAAAATCAAACTCCTATCACCATTCCCCCGCCACCTATAACCCCTTCAAACCTTGACCCTCCAACGCGGGGCAATTATCAAAATTACCCCCCCCCCTGCATCCTACCACCAATAACTCCTTCACAATTCATTGAAAAAACAATATTTTGACAACTTTATCAGCAGTTAAAAATGACTATAAAGATTCATACACGAATATCTAATAAGTTTAAAAATCTGTTAATGTTGAATAGAAAATGTTGAAGCGTCCCAGTGCATGCATCCAGTTTTAAGCTATAACTGCAAAAGTTTAGCTTATTTCAAATACTGCTTCGTAAATTTCTTAGTCCCAAGTTTGAGAAAGTGGAAAAGAAAATTCTGTTTTGCTTTCCTTCTAAAATTCCTCGCTGAACTTTTGCACGTTTCAAATAACTCAACTTTTCCGTTACTAATTGCATCCTTGCTTCCAAATAAGCTACAACATAATGTTCTTTTAAGGTGGTAATGATGTCTAAATGTAAGCATAGGTGGCTGTAGCCTTCATTTACAGAGTCATTCCTCTGTATAAAATTTGCGAGAAATGAAGCAATAGGAATATAATCATGTTACGGGTAAATGAAGGTTGCGCTCCCAAGGAATCTTATTATTATTGCAAGCGAAAGCGAAAAGACGGGAATGTAACTTGTTAGAATTTTCAAGACTTGAGTATAAACTTGTCGAGAGAAAAAGAAAGAAAAGGAAAGAAGTTCTGCAGCGCAATTCTGTCTTTCTTCCTCCTTCACTTTCTCTCTCTCGGTTCCCAAGCATAGCAAAGAGAGTCTGTGACCGATCCTCCCGTTATTTATGCAGGTTCGCTTCCAACGTAGAATGGAACTGAGGGAGTTGCAGAGGAAAAAACTTTTAGTCCTTAATTTTAACTTCAAGAGAAGGGGGTTGCGAGCAACCCGAAGCCCGTGACCTGCAGTCTTCTCTGCATTTCTGAAGAATCTTCTACAAGAGAACTTGGCAGCAAGAAAAGCGCTGTTTATTATTAGTTTCCTTAAACGTCGAAATTAACTAAAGTAGTACTTCTGAAGATTGCAAACTCTAGAGAAAATTATGCACATGCAACTATAGATGAAGTTCTTTTAATGTGCCAGGATTCTATTCGTGCAAAATGAAGGTAAAAATGTTTCAGCTGCACGTATAAGAACTAATAATGCACATATTTTAATAACTTCTTTCTCCTGTCTTGTGCTTCTTAAATTTTGTCGTTATTTTCTTCATAAATCAAGATAGTAATTTAAATTATGTTTTAAGACAACAATATGACAGACATGACCAGATTGTTAATTTAAGACTGTAACACGAATTTTGGCAGCCTGTCAGATCAATTTTAATTTTCTTTGTGAATATGCAGTTTTTATGTTTTTAATTCCGCACTAAATAAAATATTAGAAGAGACAATCTTATGCCATTTCCTGTAGTATTTATTCTTCAATGAATGCTGTTTAACGCCCGTTTTTGCTACAGAGGCACCGCAGGCAATGGACACTGATGATACATGAAATGAAATGATATATTGGGAAAGGATTTATTTTTTTTAAGAAAGGAAACACTCTAGACCTAAGTTTAGGGTACCTCCCCGGCATTTGGCCTTAGTGAGGACTGAGGAAAACCTGGAAAAACCCTCAGTCAGGGAGACGGTCCTGGTGGAATTCGAACCCCAAACCTCCCGCTCACGTGTCCGCGCTTTAACGACCTCGGCGGGTTTATTCTGCAATATTTCTAAACTGTATTAAGATTCTGTATAATTCTACACAGAGCTTTATAAATAAATATTGCCCGCCTTGTACGGTGTTTTACACCTCGGCTTTTAGGCGTGTGGCAGCTGTCGGCGCCCGTACTTCAACTTCTCTTTCTACTGTTTGTCATATCCTTGAACGCCGATTTGTGCACTTGTTCACTTCCGATCTCTGGGTAGTATACATTAATTCAGGAAATTGAGTTACTGTATAGCCTGTGTTCACAACCTTTTTGACTCGCCGAGCTCTTTTTAGAATCTATTTCTATGGCGGCCTTCCTTGTGTCTTACAAATTAATGATGTTTAGAAGTAATGTTCGGGAGGTCAGGGAGGGGGAAGAACGGATAGATTGCAAAGGAATGTTAAGTACAGAGTTAAAACTTTGTTCTTTTAAAGTTCAATAAATCATGCCATTTACATTGCAATAGATTTTACATCAAAGTAGGAGCAACAATAAGGTTATACAATAACCTCAGTTCCTTCAATTGAATCCAAATCCATTAAAATATAAATTCGTTCATTTCTTGTTATTCGAAAGTTTGTTTTCCATTAATGAAGATCGTTTCTATTTCATTTTACTAACTACAGCCTAACGAGAGAAACTGTTTGAATGTGCAGTTCCAAGAAATCACTAATACATTCAGTTCAATGCGGGACATTTAAAATGCAGCACGCCACATGGTGTGCGCGGCAAGCCGACACTCTGCCCAACCTCGTCCTCTCTGGGTACAATAATTTGGAGCTAGTGGCAGCAGAATGATCAAGCGTCGTCTGCTAAGAAAACAAGAAATTCAAATTTACAAATTTTCGTTCAGAATTTAATTTCTTGTTTTTTTACTTTGATACTTTTTTTTTTTTTTTGTTTTTTAATTTTATTTAATTTTTATTTATTTATTTTTCTGGAGTGACACGGCGTCCCTGGGAAGTGCAAAGCAACACATATTTGTGTGTAAACGTTATCTTAAATACTATTTAGTTTTATTATGTGCTTGTGGAATTTATTTTTAGAACTAACCTAAATAATTACATTCTTCTAGAATTGAAATTCATGATATTGTTCACAAAATTGAATCTACTAGTTCAGTGCAAAAGAAATGGCACAAGCAAAAGTGAACAGATTTAACTGAAAAAAAAAAATGGACAAAGTTGACGCAAATTTTGAACTATGTAAACAAAATAACTCCCGAAATTATCACCGGTAGATACATCGGGAAACAGGACCAACCGAGGAGGTTGCGTTCGGGAGGTCCCGAATTCAAGTCCCTTAGAGTTGCCTACTAAACTTCCTTTTTCTAGGCTTCCACCTGGTCTCTTAGGCGAATGCTGGAGAGAGGTATTTACTTTCCAGGAATTTCCCTTAATTGAAGATGGTATCATTTTTTAGCCGCAGAAATTTTTTTCTAAAGCATCGTGCTGGAAGGGAAATTGTTGCAACCAGATGCGCCTCTTGTGCAAGAAAACGTTCGGGAAAATTTGAGGCTGTGACTCCGGATGTGTTGGTAAATACCTTTAATAAAATGGAGAGGTATGTGAAGGCCTCCCTTGAGGCTAAAGACAACCACTTACACACTTGCTGTGATATCGTCATATTTCTTATACTTCTACGTATGTCCAGGTAAAATGTTATTGAACAATGTCAGTGGGTTTGAAAGTTATAAGAGAAAATCTGGATCTATAAGTAAGTGAAATATTCTTATTGTTTCATATTTTCTAAAATAAAGTCCTAAGGCTCTTTTACAAAATATTATTTTGAAAATTGTTTTTATTGTGCTACTTTATAGAAAGCATCTGAAGTAAAAATCGAATGCTCTAAATTGAATGCAATACATTTATTAAAAGAAAGCTGCTAAGTGTATAAAAACTGTTGGTAATAGTAATTAAACTATAATTTATTCAAATTAAAGAACCTAAATTTTTATACAAATTTAGGAGATCTGTTTTATTTGAATTTTTGTTCGTCATGAATGTGTTTTTGATACAAAGTGCTTCTCTATGTTAGTCCTTTGTGCCTAAAACTGCTAATGTTGACATTTGCTGGCTTCTGCTATGGTGCCTTTCTGGTATTTTGAAATGGTCAAAAGTACATTTTCTTCCCAGTAAAGTTTCCGTTGCTTGCTATCTCCATTTATTTGTAATTCAGGCCTTTTTTTTTTTTTTTTTTTTTTGAATGGTGTTTAACGTCCAATTTTACTACCGAGGTACCATAGGCGGTGGACGCTGATGATATATGAGATGAAATGATGTATTAAGAAAGGATTTTTTTAAGGAAGAAAACGTTCCAGGTCCAAGTTTAGAGTACCTCCCCGGCATTTGGACTGAGGAAAACTGAAAAAAAAACTTAGGAAGGACGGTACTGACGGGATTCGAACCCTATACCTCTTGATTAAATTTGTAATGAGTTGCAGTTATTTTGGTTATATAAACCTGTATTATTATAGTGATTTGTATATTTTTATTTTCAAATAATTAAAAAAACAGTTAAAGCATTTTGTTACGTATGCTAAACTAAGCGTAAAAGGCGTTTGATTCATATTAGTCTATTCAGTTTTGTTTTATATGCCAGCTGAGACTGATACCCGGAAAGTTCTTGATCAACTTCTAAACAGATTATCCTGCCTCTAGGTGGAAATTAAGGAAAGAAAAGAAAAAATAATGAGGTTCTGATTGCAAGGTTATTTTATCTTACGGATTACTTTCTCACTAGGGTTGTTTGACAACAAAGTAGAATATCTTACACAACCATATTTTGCCCTCTTTGCTCTTTCATGTTCATTATTTATCACATATTGCTTGCAATTATAAGAAGGAGCTGCTATTTTCGTTAAAGCAGGAGACATGAAGGTAATTATTTACTGAAGGATACTCTTTTTCTCAGGGCTATTGACGAAATGATGGCTGACCATCAAGTTTTATCGCAGCTATATATTTTTGCAAAAGAGTTTCTCTTACGAAAAATGATGCCTTCTCTTCTTTAAATAAATGATGTGAGAGGAACAAACGATCATCTAAAGCCTTCCAGTAACTCATCTCTTTGTCCCAAAGGCGATAAAAATAATATCTACCTGGGGATAATAAATTCGAAAGGATGTAACTTCTACATCACTGCTCGAACAGGTTAACGTGCATTTCCAAAACTCCATTCAATATTTCATTCTTTATTGCCACATACGCCTTCAATAAATAATATGGGAAACGGTGTACGTAGTTTTATCAGATTTTAAGTAAGTAAATTTAAAGCCCTGTTTTTTTTTATTAATTTTCGGAAAATTTATGTAGCACGCTTGAGCATCGTTCATGGACTTTCAATACTATGAAGGTGGAAATAATGAGATCCCAAGCATAGCTGACGATCTGCTTTGAGTAATGATCAAATTCCAGTAGTTTCTGGAATCAGCATCAGGTAATTTTTATTAGGTAAACTAAATTATTTTAATTTAGATGCACTTAGAGAACTGTGAATTAAAATATTTGATAGATTCTTCGCATTTCAACCTAAAGATTATATCATGATATAAAATATGCTCATAAAAAGCTTATGTTCAGCTTTCCTTCCTTTCTATTGAAGTAATTTACTTGCAAATCACAATAAAAGTTAGCTTTTAAGGAAGTATGAAAAGCCTATCCTTGTAGTGTTAAATTTATCAAATTTAGTTTCCATTTTCTCAAGGAATTAAAGCTAATGAAATGAACTTTTACAGTATACAGATGCTCATAATAGAAATTTGCTAAACTATTTTTATTACAATACCATAAATCCGTAACAATTATTTTCAATTGTTTCCTTTTTTCTATTTTTTCCCAACACCCTAGCTCTACCATAATAGATACACATTACCATAATAACATCATGAATAAAGGATAAAAGTTTCAAAATGATAGCTTAAACAGATCCTGAAAAAAATGGGAAAATAATGCATAAATAAGTAATTTTTCAATAATTGCAGCCAAAAATACGTTTTTATAGAAAAACTAACTTTTTGAGGGAAACACCAGCTAAAGCCCTCTAACAAAGAATAGTACCATGAAAACAAAGACTGCCAATTAATGAAATACAACCTTTTTCTACCATTAAAAACAACCACAGCCTTCTAGAGAAATAGATCTTGAGATATAGAATTTTAACTGAAGAAGTACTCGCGAAATCCAAAACTATGGCTTCTGCAGTGACATAATTAAAAAGTTATTAAAAATACAACGAAGTTACATTTATGAAAATCATATCAAAATAAACAAAATTGCAAATATCAAAATGGTAAAAAATACAAAAATTCTTTTTTTGACCCCTTCTTCCCTTACAATTATCAGGAAGTTTTATAATATATTCAGAATTAAATATGTTGTCAGTTCTTTATCTACAAATGAATTATATTGCTACCAATCCACTAGAGGAACAGCAACAATTACTTCCATTGTTGTCTTCTCAGAGTTTTTAACGTACTTACAGAAAAATGACAGATGTTTGGGATGCAAGACCTAGACAATGCTTATGAAAGCTCCACATTAAATTCGATGGAATTTCTGTAAAAAAACGAAGAATGTAATCGGTAAACTATCCGCAGTACAGTGTGTATCCAGTTTCCAGGCATTTTTTTCCAAGTTGTGTAGTAATGGGAAAGCTGAAGGAAGCCTGGAAGATTGCACTATCTCTAAATAAACATGGCGGAGGGTGTAACAATATGTATTAAGGTGAGGAGACTACTTGAAAATATATAACAGTGGAGATGATACGTTATGACTCTTCGCTTAGTAGAATCCGGAGAATAAATGATCACCCTGTACTTTTTACTAAAATAAATTCTAGATTCCTGTACATTTATATAATTCGCTCAGATTTCCCTTTCTCGTTTGGCTTACATTCCATCTTATCCATATTTCACTTTATATATAAAGTCCTTTTAAGTTTTGTACCTCTAAATTTTGACGTTAATTAGACAAGAATGCTGTTTCAAAATTGACAGATGTAATTTGCATATTTTAAAAAAGCACAATGTTATTGTTTCATCTTAAAATATAAATTTATTGAACATTCTATTACTACCCTGTCATGAGCTTATCTACCATATTCCTGTATGTTATTACGAGGCGTTTAAAATTTCGCTGACTCAGGCAATTAACTTTGCTCAGTCGTTTTCAGCTGCATTTCTATAGGAAGTACATGGTAAACATTCTATTGCATAATTGGATATTCTGGAGTAACCTAAGAGTGATATATGCGCTAGAACAAACAATATTTATAAATTACTTTTATGTGATAAAAATCGTGCAAGTATTGTAGGAGATATTTTCCTGCTAAATTTCCGAGTGCAAAATATTCATTAGAAAATTCAGTTTTCAGATTGGTGAATAATTTTGACCCAAGGCGATTTTGTTAACAAGAAGCAGAGATTAAAAACCGGCCTTTAACAGAAACTTGATGAAATGGGCTATCGATTAGACTCGAAGTTTTTAACACAATTAACCCAGCAACCATTTGTCGAAATTGCGTATAAAGTCACCCAGTTGCTGCATCTGAAATAATATCAATGTAGGTGCTGAAACAAAAAGTCTGAGGGGCAGACAATATTCCGAAAAAAAATTCGGTCTCTCAAAAACGTTTTCGAAAGAAGGCAGGCGTTTTAAACGTCTATTATGGTGACGAGTTCAATATTAGTTAATATTTTCTAATAATAAATAACGATAGAAACCAAAAATATACGCTATAAGTTCCAACCGAGTGACTTGATTTCTCTCGGCAGGTAGCGAGTCCGTTACCCATTTCTTTCCCATCAGCAAAATTAACTTTCTAACTGCGTAGAGGAATGAAAATGCCGAACCTCATAGCTCTTCGAAAATGGTTTCCAGCTAACTTTGCACTTGAATTATTAGGATATTCCTTTAATTTTAAATGAGGAGAAGTCGGATTATTATTCGTTTGTGTTTTGGTGTTTATATTCCCCTATATGTAAACTTTGCTTTCGCTGAAGTAAATAGATTACGAAATTTATGATTACATACATAAAATAGTTTTTTCTTGTGTGTAAAATAGATAATGGTGAATGCCTATTTACAACACTTCAAAAAAAATTAAATCTTTCTTAATCACGTGCTGTTGATACATGATTCTAAAGGCATTGTTTGCTATTGCAAAATAATAAGACAGCCAAATTTAACTTCACAATTAAACGTAAACGTAATAAAATAAGACCTAACACGTTAACTTAGTAGTATGTAGGCATTCACAAGTACATATTAGCCACTGAAAAAAAAAATTATAAGCGAAGATCAACTAACAGCTGATTGAAAATGGCTGCTTCTGAGCAGACGGCGGTAGCTTTTATGCATGTACAAAGTGCAGCAATTAATTTGCTTGGAGTAATAGGAGCAAGGATAGTTTTCTTATAATGCAATTAATGTTTTGTCCATTGACGCCATTCTGTCTACAGAGCCACTGATCTTTAGTTCTCTCTACCATAACTTGTCCTTACACGGAGCACGGAAACCAAGTGCTTATCCTGCCGCTAGCTGCTGCAAGTCCCGAGCGACAGCGGAGAGAACCGAACTTAATGCGTGGCCGCAGTGTAAATGTTGCATGTATTATTATTTTGTTAAATATAATTTAACCTATGCGTTGTCCTCCGTAACTTTTAAATATAATACATAGAATTGCTAGGCGGGTAAAATATTGAAAGGGTGGCAAATCTGCGCTTATTGGAATTCGCAATTAATTCATATACAGTGTTAACCAGGGGTATATCCTAGAAACCGGTGGACCAAGTAGTTTTTCTTAAATATAAATTGATAGCGACGGGTAAATAGCTGTAATAGTGGCAAATCTTCTTTGATTGCAGCAGAAAAAATTTGTTAAACACCAATTTATAGCCCATGCTGTACTGGTGCTATTCACTTGAAAATCTTACCTAGCTACCTTCGACTCTCTCCGCCGTTGCTCGGGACTTTCAGCAGCAAACAGCAGGCAGCAAGAGCTGCATTTTATTTCCGTGCTCCGTGTATAGATAAATTCTACCATAGAGCAGTACAAACAGAGCAGCTGTGTTCTGATTGACTGATTTCTTAAGTGTAAGCAAGACGTAAACGTAAAACCTTAGACCTTGTAAGCTTCTAAGTTTACATCTAATTGTGCATTTATTTTCATGTTTGCGTGATTCATGAATGGTTCCATTACAATATATAGCATCTAGCGTTTACGTTTAAGTTTACGTTACTTTAATTTTCATTGTGAATGAGCCTTTAGTGTTTCCGTTTGCTCCTACACTTGTAGATTAACATATCCTTTCTTTGTTGTTCCTTCTAGTTGTGATATTTGCTTACAAGATATCTAAAATGTCTCGAAAATGTATAAATTTATATATGCTTGTTATATGTGCTGTGGAAACTGAAACACAGCCTTTGACTGCAAAGTTATCCAACATTTATGTACCTAAATTCTGTTGGGACACACGTGTAAATATTTCGAGAAAGTCTAGCAAAGTGATCAAATGAAACTTATATCTCAGTTTATATACAAAGCATATCATAGAAATAACACTCAGCTACATTTCTAGTTTCTAAAGATATCTACACTCCTAAACCTGCTTGTGACTGAACACTCAGGGAGAGTTTATGTGAAGCGACGAAATAACTTCCAGAGCTGCATCTGTTGATCCAGATTATTTGCTACCATCAGTAATAAACATCTTAGGGAATTGAATCACAAACTCGTTCTGAATTGCTGGTTTCTCGAATGTAGAGATGAAGTTTTTCTGGATAAAAGTTACTACAAATTATTTATCCTCCAGTGTGTTTTGAAAAAAAAAAAAAATCTCTTTCTCTGATGATGTTGTATAGTGTAACGATGTAGTTGGTTTGTTTGAAGCCTTTCATCAAAATTCCTTTGTTCCAATCCCTAAATACCTTCATAAGAAAGAATTTCTCCACGAAATTATACATATTTTTTTCTTGATTGCATTACTTAAGATAGATATAAGTGCAAGATGTGCCAAGATTTTAAAGTATTGTGTCTATCATTTGGTTTTCATCAAGGTTTCAGTAAAAGGTTTTTTTTTTTTTTTTTTTTTTTTTTTTGCAGGCATTATGGTTGTTATATGCTAAACAGAGAATACATAAAGAGCGTACAGAAAAATAAATGTGTCCTATAAATTCTGCTTAGATACATTATTTCCTTATACGTATTATAGTATAAAATAACTTTCAGATGTTGATGAAATGTCCAAAAATGTATTTAGCTATATCGGTTATTCACCACTTTACTTTGGCCGAGGTCGTTAAGACGCGGACTCGTGAGCGGGAGGTCTGGAGTTCGAATCCCCCCAGGACCGTTCTCCCTAACTCGGTTTTTTTCCAGGTTTTCCTCAGTCCTCATAATTCTAAACATAAAGGTTGAAACGAAATTGATTGCATGATATTTGCATTTTACATCCTGTGATGAACCCGTTTAGCTACAACTCTTCCGCAACATAATTGATTAAAATCCCAAGTACATCAATGTGTGCATCAATCTTCACATGGTTCAAATGTTGAACCATTATAATAGAGCACAGGATATAAATGAATAAAAACTTTTTAGATAAATTTGACGTGTTAAAATAAAGGTTTAAATTATCTCCTAAGTTTAGCATACTCTTTCAGAACTACTTGATAATGAAAAGTCAGGATTTAAAATTAGCTTAAAGTAAACATAACTTTCTTGTTTTTCGTCTAACTTGTGATATAAACTTGAAAACTGAACCTTGCAATTAGAAATTGAAACTCCTGGTAGTACATATCTATGGGCTGGAAATATTATGAGCCCTTATTTCAAGTCTGTAAATAAAAAAAAAAAAAAAAAAACTGATTTCAAAACATATATACTTCCTGAAAGTGAAGGAGGTTTAACCGTAATTTTAAAATCGATTAATCATAAAATGTTTAGGATACTAACCTAATTTCCCTTCCTTGAGATGTGCCAGGGGATGATTTATACCACAAGAAAGGGTATTTTTATTTTATTTATCTTTATCGTGGCAGTACAAATCAGGCGTTTTCCTAAATTTTGAGATTTGGTACACAAAACAACTCTTTGGGAAAAAATTAACTTCGACCGTAGTTGAAAATACGTGAAGAATTTTGCATTGCCAGTTGTATATATATATATATATATATATATATATATAGATATATATATATATAGATATAGATATAGATATACGCGTTTTCAATAAAACTTTGGTGTGCGCAAGTGCAAGATTTTCTCGTTTGATATACAAAATGAATCAGCGAAATGTAACCTTCAACTCCGCTTTACTTGACTTTCAGGACGAGGTAAAATAAGCATATTACACAATATGGCTGCAAAGCTAGTATACCAAAATGTATTAATATTTAACACACTAAATGAAGTTGACCTGTCTATCGTTTGTATAACTTGCAACATAAATTGTTTCTGAGAAATAAATTGCATTTAATCATCTCAATACTGTCAGCGATAGAGAGAGGATGTTTATTGTGAAGAGGCATTTGCGCTCATACGGAATTGGTCAAAGTGAATGTCCGAATGTTAAAGCTAAATGAATGTTTAGGGGCAGATTTCCATAGAAACCCATCATGTATGCCGCAATTTAAAACCAAATTCAAACGTACGGAGTAATTCAATGTTTCCATAAGGAAGAGATGGACGAAAATAGATCTGCAACAATTGCTTTTCATAAGATTTTAGCTGTATACCAGAAAAAACGAAGCCAAAGGAACTTGGTGCGAAAACATGTTTGGAAAATTGTTCATAAATTCGGAGCCTTTTCCTACCGTTCTCGCAGTTCTAGTTTCTCTTGTGTAAGGTATGAAAGGAGCTGGATTTCATAATCAGTACTTCATTTCGAACTTAAATCCTGCTCAGACTAAACAGCCTTAGCGAAATTATTAATCCCGCATTATTTCTCAAAAACAATTGAAAATTACAAATAATGTCAACGATAAACATGACGAATTTCGCTTAACGTAATAAATGTGTAGTTACAGTTCAGTACACTATTCGCGTCTATATTGTAAATACATTTTTGCACATTTCGGCTTTCTTGAGATTCGTGGCAATTCGTTGCTCATCTTGAATCAATATACATTCTTTGGGTTTCATGAAGGAATATGTCAAGTCACTAACTTTGTGTTCTATTAGCACTTACGGTCAATTCTTTGTATGTGAGGACAACAGCAATTAGCTTATATAAGTAACAGTTTTATATCAGCTATTATTAAGTTTGTGCAGTTTTTCTTATGATTTTTCCTATGGCTCCTACTCCAAATTCGCATTATTATTATTATTATTATTATTATTATTATTATTATTATTATTAGCACCATCATCAGCATTATTGTGGAAATACAGCAGAGGTCTTTGGGGGAAATGATACAACGAAGTTCAGATCGCAAAACAAAACACATACACTACGCTTGCCGATCAAATTAACAAATTACTTTCAGGGAGAACGATATCCAAATCAGGTAAGCCCGTCTTCATAGATTTTGTAAAAAGTTGTATACCCAAAGATCTACAACTAAAACCTAAACATAAATATATTTTACGCACTGCTATGGTAGAAAAAGAAGATTAAGTGTTTTAGTTAGCCTTACCATCCTCTTCGAGCTAGTTTATGTCGGTCCTGGTGGTGTAGTGGTTACCATACTTGCCTTTTAAACCCAAGATCGCGGGTTCAAACCCGTCCATGATCGATGGATTTTTTCGGGCGTAAAATTCCTAAGTATGGCTTTCTTCGGAAGGGAAGTAAAGCCGTGGGTCCCGTGTCGTACATTTACGGCACGAAAAGGAACCTCAAGCCTGAAAAAATAGGCCTCTGAGCAAAATTTGTCGCCGTTTCATGCCCTGAACAGAATGGGACACTGATGACCTGAGATTATAAGAGCGTACATAAATAAATCAAATCAATAAATTTTGCTGGTTTATACTTTAGGAAACACCACATTTCACTCACGTTCATCGTCTGGCTAATAAAGAGGCTCTAGTATATTCATTTCTACGTCTTCATTGTGAACGATTTAAAAGTTTTTTTTTTCTTTTTATGCATGGAATACTTATTTCTATGCTATTTGCATTTGGTACTTAGTATTTACGTATTTAACGTACCCAACGAAATTTATACTGAATCCACCACAGTCTGTTGTTGTGCTGTCTCTATTTATTGTATTAATTTATTAGTTATGACCCCTTTCATCAAATTGGTTAAAAAATCTAAAATTATAAATACGGGTATTTTGCGTTGATGAATAAATAAATGGTCAGGTTTAGGCAGCGAGAATACAGTTAGTTTTGAGTACAGAAACTGATAAACGTGTAACACATTGCTTCCACCTTTCCTCCATTATGATCCCGTTATAGTTAGTGTTGTGATATCGTTGTTTAATAATTTTATACGTATTAGTTCTTATTGTAGTTAACTGACTCAGTTTTAGTGGATGGCTTTAGGAGAGTTGTGCATGCATCCAGAATTAATTTATTTTTTATTTGCAAATGGAACAGTTTACACTTTGTTGTAGTTATAATTCATAGAAAGAAAGCGTTTACTTTTGCAAACTTGTGGTGTTTTTTTCTCTAAAAAGAGTTGTTCTAAAGAGCATAATATTGTGACTTATTAGTCGTATAGAATGTTGAGGGTCCTTAACTTAATATTTGGGGGGAAAACTGTTGGTTATTTCTAGCGATAGTTAACAGGATCGGATGGAGCAGTTACTGATTTTATACAGAGAAGACTTATTTCTTGTATTGGTGGTTGAAGGCATTCCCTCCTAAAAGAAGCAATCACTAATTAGAAAGGTAGTGTCAACGAACCACATTTTTGCAGCCTGTCAAAGCCAGCTATCGATTATATAGGATCTGCATAAAGATGCTCTGAAGGAGCGTGCTTAATATTTTTGTGTTTATATGGAAAATCAAGATGGGTTTGCTGGCATCAGTTTCCTCCTTTGTTTTGGAAGTGGGCAAAATACGTATTCCAACTACGGAACTTATTTGAAGAATGTTGTCATTTTTATGTATATAAATGTTATAGGTGAATCTTTTGTATATTTCTTAGACTAAGGATCCCCCCTCCATTTTGTATCATTATACAAACATTGAGCAAGGCAGTTGTTTCGGAACGACGGTTAGCAGCATCAGAGGAAACAGTTACACGTTTCATACAGGATGTCTTTAATTACTGTACCCATATTGATGGTTGATAGTATTACCTCCAAAGAGAATCATGGAGACCGTTAGGGTAAAGAATTTCTTGACAAGCAATTACCACACAGGGCGGTAGTGTGTCAGCGAGTCCCGCCCGTCAAAGCCAGCCATTGATCATGCAGAACCTGCACGAAGGTACGTTATAGGTGTATCTAGCCAGTTGGTCATTTTTGAAAAGTTTATAATAAATTTCATAATGTTATAAGATGAATAGCAACAGTTTTAATCCTCTCATAAGCCCAGCCAAGCGAGTGTGGAATTTTAACAGTTCAAATAATTTAGTGCTTGATTCTCATATCAAGATATCTTACACTTTAATATTTGTAGATAAAGGAATTAGTTTCATAGGTTCGTGGCATTATGTTCTTGTATAGTTAGCGATGTTATCGTAAGGGAAGTTACGAGGAAAGCAGACTTTGTTTTTGTTGTTCTACAACTTTAGTTCAGGTTGTTTCCAAGCACCTAGCAAAGGCTCTTGTTTTGTATGCGGATTGCTGAGAATGTTATAAAGATAAATGTGCAGTGAAATACTTATAGTTTTATTGCCCTGGATGTGCATGCATAGCGCATGGAATGTATGTGGGACACTACAAAGGCGAAATGTTGTGACGTATTTAATTGAATATAGCGGTGTTCGCCTGTTCATGAACAAACTCCGGATTTTTTTTTCATTGTAGAAAAAGCATTGCTTTCAGATGTCCAGTAGTATTAGTCTAAGTATTGCTGAGAGCTGGAGAGATGGCCAGCGACGTATGCGGGGAGGGGAGGACTTTATCTGTCAAGTAAAACATTACGCACTACATTTGTATCATCTATTCAAATACTTAAGATTCGGTTCTTTCTCATTGCGTTAACGAAAGCAGAATATTAATAATTGCGTTGTCGCCACAGTCCCCTGACTAGCCATCTCTCCAGCTACCAGCAGAACGTATATACTCCAATCAGCATGTTTTTTAAAAGCAAGAAGAATGCTGTAAATATTATTATCGTGTACATAAAGAACAACTTTGATGTAGGTGTAGAGAACCGTTTGCCAGATTTCTATTTGAGTTTTTTCTTAATGTCCTATGCAATGCATAATCAAGAAAATTATTAAAATATGTATCACTTGAATATAAGCATATTTGCATTCAGAAATTAATATTTTGTGTTATTTTTCATCTTGAGTAAATAAAAAGCGTTTACGTTTGCTAGAAAATTTATATCCAAAAACTGTGTACGTAAAATCGTACACAACTAAAACGTACAAAACTAAATAAAGGCAGATATACGTTATCATTAATGAGTATATTATTGCATAATTGTTTTCCCGATTTTAAAAGTAAGCAAGATAACTTACTTTACAGAGAAAGTATTGATTTTCACATTCAAATACGTGTATGAATGTGGTGCAACTAGTACACAGCTTGGTTGTTATAAACGGAGAGATGTTACGTTGTTCCCAAAAATTGCCCCGGATATTAATGAGGAAGCCACAAGCGTAGCCTGCATAACGTATTCATAGCCTGCCACCGCGAGAGGTTAACAGGCAGCCGTTTTTCACGGTGACCTGGCCCCATCTCATCAACACGCTGTTGTGGTCTCCACGGACCGCTTCATCCCCCGGAGCTGCAACGAATTATGGGCGCAATACTCCACGTGGGAAACATTTGCGTAACCTTACCCAAAATTCCGGCGGCACACAAAGAAGTTTTATGGAAATATGAAACATATTTGCATTGTAAGGACCAAACATAAACCGACTATACATTTGCAGAAATCTGCACACTACCCTTGCTAAATTTGAATTTTATTCAAGCTGAAGACGGTGACTCAGAGGTTATGCAAACACTGTATAAAATCTTCGATGGCAACTGCAATGTGAATATAGAAATTCATTAAGAAACAATATACCAAGGGTGCCAAAAAATATATTTACACTTTCACAGTAGATATTTATTTAATATTTGAAAGCTGGACCGCAAAACAACAATAATGTGCAGTATGATGTTCTGTAAACAGATGTGACTCACATACATTATGTTGGCGTTGCTAGGTGACAGGTAAATAAACAATGAACAAATGAAGTCAAAATTATCATATGATATTCTGTAAACAGAAGTGACTCACATTACTGTATATTAGCGTTGCTACCAAAATAGAGTCAAAATTATCATTTGAACAGCGGAAAGCAATTTTGAAGTGGTAATGGAAAATCGAGAATGTTATTGAAGTTCAAAGGCAATGGGGACTTGTGTACAGAACTGAACCGCCAACGCGAGTAACAATTCCGTCTTACCCGCCATTCATACATTCAATGGAAATGAAGAATTTTAATTCCAACAGGATGTTGCACCACCACATTACCACCGAAATGTACATGCACACCTTAATGACAATCTTTCAAGACAATGGATAGGATGAAGAGGTCTGATTGAATTTCCACCACGTTCTCCGGATTTAACTCCGTTGGACTTCTACCTATGGAGAACTCTTATGAATGCTGTATACCGTAGAAAACCAGTTACACTGGCAGCACTTCGGGAAGAAATTGAAACGGCATTTGCTGCAATCGCTGAGGACACTTTCGCAAAAGCTGCTCAATCAGTAGTTCAACGTACTCAGAAGTATATCGACGCCGATGATGGGCATTTTGAGCAATTGTTGTAAATGTTGTAACTGTAAAATTCTGAGATGATTAGTGAGCATTATTTTCTGTTTGTGTGAATTCAGTTTTTATATTATTACAGTTTTTTTCTTTTTTGCTTGAAATGTATGTACATTTTTTGGCACCCTTTGTATCTTTGAAGTGTTTTCCATCTTGTTTATGGCGGCAGATGCGTATGATGTAAACAAAAGTTTCCATTTACCGTGTGCTTTATATTTTTGTAACAATATGAAATAATTTCTAACGTTGTACAATATGTAAAAATTGTGAAGAAATATATATCTACCTAAAACTAAAACGACAGTGTGTGTGTAGTATTAGCATAGACTTTCGTCAATATTGAGCTCTATGCACATTCAATTCATATTAAACCTTCCTTTTATACACAGCCAAAGTATCATATAAAACTTCAGGTACCTAGCAAATACTTGAAAGAAATTAAGAGTACTTTTCTGTTTATGGGCCGCTCGGAAACTAAGTAAAAGTTTGCGCTCGTGATGTCACTATGAAAATCAAAGCTATTGAGATTGAGGAAATATGGGAGCTATGTCATTCAGCAAGGTGATAAATACACCCTACTTTTGGACAGAGGAACGCCACAAAAGTTAGCTTAATAAATAGCAAAGTGCTGCGTTGCCGTACACCTTTGCACTTTATTGGTCACTTTGCGCTTCCAAGCATACGTTTCACATATTGGTGTCTGCATCCCCAAGAGTATGCTAAAAACTACAATTTTTGGCTCTTAAATACCTTAGTATTGATCAAATACACCCATTAAAATTATTGTAAAGTTAATGAGAGGAAAACGTGAATGAAATATAAAAAAACAAGAATATATGGAAAATTGTCATGTACGTTGGCTTACAACAGAGACCGCCACAATGTGGCCGAGGTCGTTAAGGCGCGGACTCGTGAGCAAGAGGTCTGGGGTTCGAATCCCGCCAGGATCGTCCTCCCTGACTGAGGTTTTTTCCAGGTTTTCCTCAGTTCTCATAACTGGCAAATGCCGGTGGTTCCCTAAACTTAGGCCTGGAACGTTTCCTTCCTTAAAAAAATCCATTCCAAATACATCATTTCATTTAATGTATCACCAGTGTTCACCGCCCGTGATGTCTCAGTAGAAAAACGGGCGTTAAACACAATTAAAAAAAACATCCAAAGTGCTGCTTCGTTTCTACATTTCCAGGGAAAATGAATAACTTACCATTTTGACAGAATTTGTTGTAATGACTTACATTCCATTGAAGTTTAACATTCCTCACAGTAAGACTGATTCAAGACATATTTTCTTAACTGTTCCTATTTCTACATTGTATTATAGTTTATTACAATGACGTAGTGCATAAGTAATATCAAGAAATACATTTTATGGTCACTCAGAAAATAATTGTTGCCAATACTAACTGAAGGCCAAAATATGTTGTTGCCAATACTAACAAATATTCAGGCAAGAGTTTTCCAAACAGCTAGAAGTAATCTTGTGGAAATTCCAAATTCAGAAATTTAAAATTAAATGCTATATGGACATCATTGATTGAAAGCAGAATACTATTGCGGAATCTCTAGAGGCCTGTTCCACATTGCAAGCGTATTGGTGCAAATTCTTGTTAAGTATGAAGTTGTAACTTTTTTATTTCACAAAAGAATGTACAACACCTCCAAACAACAAGTGACGTCGTATAAGCTGTTTGCCACCTTATTAATAAATTCATATTTGTAGTGTACAGAACTATTTATATTGTTCCTACTATTTATATGAGTGTGATATTTCTTTTGAAACAAAGATCATTTAAATAATTTAATATATATTCGTCAACATTCAAGCGTGTTAATGCTTGAGATGACAGTCATATAATTTCATTTTACATTTCTCACAATCAATTTCAGTCGAGATATGGCAGAAGAATCCATTGAACAGTTATTTTATTGATCTTTTTGATCATTTATATTATTCGGCAATTACATTTTCATTACAAGTAAAAGTTTTGAAAATTTTATCAAAAGTGATTATTTTATAGAAGAATGAGACAAACAAAATATTTTGTAAACATAGGCAGAAACTTGGAAAAACACAAAATAAGATAATGAATTAAAATATGGTTTTAAAACAAACGGCTAATGTCAGTCATATTTTAACTGCACTTAATCTAAATATTTAATTGTACTCAAATGCTGAATTATTCTTTCTTTCTACACACTTCTATTCTCTTCATTGAGGTTTTTTCCAGGTTTTCCTCAGTCCTCATAATTTGCAATTGCGGGCAGGTACCCTAAACTTAGGCCTTTCCTAATGGAAAGGATGGAACATTTCCTTCTTGAATTAAAAATATATTTTCACAATTTATCATTTCATTTCACGCATCACCAGTGTTCACAGCCTGTGGTGCCTCAGTAGTAAATACGGACGTTAAACACCATTAAAAATAAAAGCATTAATTTAGCAAATACTTCACATATTTAGGTAAATTGATTCCCTAAATCATTAAAAAGATATTAACAGGTACACTAGTATTTGAAGTTGCCAATATTCCTACAGTTAAATATGATTCTCTACTTATAGAGAAATTTAAATTACAAAAACATGACTAATACTTCTGTGGAATAAAACAACAAAGAATCACTTATACCTTGTAAGTATGGAGTTGTAAAATAAAAGTGCAGAAGAAACCTTTTTGGAATAGAATTGTAGTAATAGCTACAAGTTACAAGTTCAAACACCTGATATATATTAGACTATACTTTTGTGAAACATGGCTCAACTATAAGTAATTTTACATTTAAAACGTAATATTTCATAAAGAAAAGTTTATTCCAGATATACAGATTATCTCAATCCCATGTCATGTTTATTAGTCACCAGTGATGCTCCGTTGTCTCTCTGTAGAGATAGAAAAGCAAAGTTACAAACGGCCCAAACGAGTTGCTAAACTAGCACTGCCTACAGGATATGGAACAAAAATTGAATCCTTTTGTTCAAGAAAGAGAAAGTAACTACAGAATTGGCAGTTCGGTTAATAAATGACTTGTGTAAGATTAATGGAAATTGAGTGGGATGGAAGTTGATATTAGCTACTTCCCCGCGGTGAGTTTTATGTTGATGTAACCTCTAACACACGCTTGCCAACAAATGTCAGGTTAAATCCACATAACAGTTAGCATTACAGTCTACATCATTCAAAGAACTAGCAAAAAATGTACATTATAGATTTTTAAATTTCATTTTTAAAGTTTCAATATCATTGCGCTTTAGTCAACTTTAATAACTCCAAATTTGTATGGACAATATCTAGGCCATTACGCAACTTTTTAACTCACTTATAGATTTGAATTGTAAAAAATTAATTCCCATTTTCGATACAGCCTAATAAATGCATATACCTTTCAGGGGTCATGAACCCAGTTCCTTGACTAAACAATTGAAAGGGGTTAAACTTTTGAAGTGCAGTAATTAATATATTCCAAGTATTTCCAATGCGTAGCCTAACTTAGCAATAAATTCTGATGGACCGGCTGGAGAAGAGAAGGAAACTTCGGCACTTCAACTTTGCCAGTTGCACTGAAGACTACTAGTGACAATTACTCAGGCAAGAGCTTTCAAAACAGTTAGAAGAGGAAATTCCTATTCCAGAAATTTAAAACTGAATGCTATATAGACATCAATGGTTGGAAACAAAATACTATTGCAGAATCTCTAGAGGCCTATTCCACATTGCAAACATATTAGTGCAAATTCTTGTTAAGTATGAAGTTGTAACTTTTTCATTCCACAAAAGAATGTACAACACCTTCAAACTACAAGTGACGTCATATAAGAGCAAGATGGAGGAACAGCTGTATGCCATTTAGAATTAGACTATGTCCACTCCTTTTTAATACATTCGTATTTATGCTCATGGCTGGCCGTTTCTGCCTATGCTGCCAACGGGGAAGAAAAGAAGTGAAAAAACACCAGCCATCAGGATCCAATGCGCGGAAGCAGACAGTGTCCCTAAAATGGGACCCCTATTCCCGGGGGTGTATGAAACCCTCAGAAGGTGCGTTTCTATATCTAGACCTTGAGCAGAAACCTTTGCAAAGCGTAAGGCACCACCATATCACACCCCCCCCCCCCCCCGCCCTGGATTTTCGACCCTGTAACAAAACCAACAGAATGAAATGATATGAAATAGGACAGCGGAAAATTCGTGGGAATCTGTCCGAGCATTAACCTAAGTGACCGATAAAACCCAAGGTCAGGATGCCCGCCCAACAGGAAATGACCCCGGAACATCCCGAATGCACCTGGGGTACAACAAATCCTCTAGAAAACAGAATGAAAATGAAATTCAAACCTACAAATCGGCAATGCTGCAAATTCAGCAGCCGAAAGGTTATAGGATATTAATAAATTAGAAAAGTTAAAACTCTTCACTTACTTCCGCTCAAGGGAAAAGTTGCCAAAATGTCATAACGTACCGCTATTTCCCAAGCGACTGCCCTCTACAGATTATCTGCTCTTCCTCATCCCCTCAGAGGAAGGATTAAACAAAATGCCATATCGCTGCACCCCGGTAACGCATAATCCGCAATGTATGCTTGCTATCCTAATTTACAGTCACCGTCACAATTTAAGTTAGAAATGAATTGATTTAGTAGAAATAAATATTTATCTGATTTTAATTACTTTTGTTTATATCTTAACAATGAACTAATGTATATATATATACATTATAATAATTTTATGTATAACTGTAATAAACATTTGTATAGTGAATTGTTTTCCTCAAAGTACGCTTTTCTCAAATGTTTTACTACAGTTTTTCACTGTGTTTTTATAATACAAGAATTTGACACACCTATATTTGAGTTATTATAATTCATAATTTTCGCTTTATTTTGTCTGGAACAACAATATATTTCATATGCACGAAATAGTTTCCAAGTGCTGGTTCAATTATAATAAGTTAAATATTGACTTTAAAATGTTCAAATGTGTAGCTGCGTTTCTGCTGCAATGAAAATAAATATGAAAGTAATTAGAATAACATATAATCTATTAATGTTAAAGAACTTTAAATCTCCATCTAGCTCATTAAAAGAAAGCTCCATTTAGGTGTTGTGCTGCTTTTATGTTTATCCATTTTATGCATCATATAATGACCTGAGAGCTCAAGGAGTATAAGTGATAAAACTCTGGTTCTGAGAAACTGACTTCAAGATTTATAATTAATAAAAAATATAACATTTCTCTGACACATTTACAAATTCCCTTGTTAACTATATTATCCTGTGCTATTGGGCAAAAAAAAAAAATGCAACAATAATTGTTATTCTAACAGTAATTGTGATTATTAATGTAATGAGGTGGCATTCAATTTGTACCTCTTGGGCTCTCAACCCCTCTTGTTACTAACTACAGGAAGAATTCCCATTAACTGCTTGACTTTCATTAACAACGCTCCGTATTTCTTTTAGTTTCCGTTAGTTATGAGAAGAATGAAGGGATCCAGGCTTCGGCACGTGATTTTTAAAAGACAAATGAACCACTAGGAGTCTTTTTTTATTTTTTAATGGTGTTTAATGCCCATTTTCACTACTGAGGCACAGGCGGCGAATACTGGTATAAGTGAGATGAAATAATATATCGGGAAAGAATTATTTTTTAAGGAAGGAAACATTCTAGGCCCAGCATTTGCCATTTATGAGGATTAAGGAAAACCTGGAAAATACCTCAGTCAGGGAAGACGGTCCTGGTGAGACTTGAACCACAAACCTCCCGCTCACGAGTCCGCGGCGCCTTAACGACCTCGGCTACCCTTGGCGGTACTATGCAGCTTCTTGCATTAAAAAGGAATTAAGACGTTTCTGCAGCTGTTGCTTATCAAATGGATGACAGACATTTTGACTTGTCCAGCAAGTTGGAAATCCAGAAAACAATCAACACATTTTATCTTAGGGGTAACAGGTTGAGACAAAGTTACTGTTAGAGCGGTGAGTGGGCCTCTCTGCACTTTCCCGAGGTCCAGGTTCTGCTGGCTCTGGACCAAACAACGAGGGTATTTTAAATCATAATGAAAAAGATTCAGGAGAATTTTTCTGCTCTAATAATCTGAAGACAATGCTTACTTCAAGAATAAGCGCATTCATAAAATTAAAAGGGCAGCACAGGATGAAACAAGCACCATTGATTTATTTATTTTAAATGATAAAACAAGAACATTGTTCAAAGAATGACGAGTTTATAGAAGTTGAAACATTGATAGTGACCACTTTGCTCTATTGGGACAGATAAAATAATAAAACATGATTAAAGAAAGAAAAAGTATAAGAACAACGAAAAACAGTGGAAAGTATGTACGTATGTTGAATTAAGAATTAAGAATCAATAAAAGAACTGCATTGTAGGCGAATAAATGAATATAATGAACGACTAGAAATAAATACTTAGAGCAGGAATGGAATAATATAAAACAAATAATAGAATCTGCAGCAAATGAGGCAATGAATTTAATAAAGTCAATAAAAGAAAAAGAAAATGAAAATTATGGAATGATGAAATAAATTGGAGATAAAGACTAAACAAAAGACGTACATTATTTATCTATCATTTAAAACACCATAATCTAATCTAGAATATGTAATTATGTAACGCAGTTAACGAGGAAAGCCTAACAAGAATCGTGTCACATTCTATAAGACATAATTTATGACATACGGAGAACAAATGTCAGCCTATAAAATGACAAATGATATAAGAATAATAAACAAGATCAATGGCTACAATATTACAAACAATTATGGACAAAAGAACAATCGAAAATCTGTAATAAAGATGAAAATACAAATTAAAATATAGAGATGATTGATAATATAGATTACGAAGAACTAGAGAAGGCAATGGAAAAGATTATAAATAGGAAAGCAAGTGGAAGTTAAGGAATTAAGCCGTAACTTTTAAATAAGTATCTAAAGAAATTAAACATAGATTGATACACTTTTCCAATCGATGGTGGAGGAATAAGAAAATACCATTGGACTGGAAATTTGCTTTAATAGTCCCCATTCCCCTCCCCCAAAGGAGAGTGACAATTACAGAGCGTTCAGTCTATTGAATGTAGCCTATAAAATGCATTCCCAAATAATTAGATAGAATAAGAAACTGAAGCTGTCCCTGGCTCCCCGTCAATTACAGAGTAATTGAAATAATTAATATTTGTAATTTTAGAATCAGCAACTCAGTAATTATGTGCATTTTCTTTCAGTGGAGGAACTTTAATGGCATAACTCGTATATGTAAAATTAATACTTTACTGTGTTTAAATGCGTTCATAAAGTGTAATTTTTGGTAATATTTAAGAAATAACGTGTAGAAATGTAACAAGGTAAGGAAAAACTCTGGTCTTTCCCCGGACATAGATAGACTCGGCAAAAAGTCAGACAATGCAAGGTAATCCCTTAGGGTTAAAAATGTCCCCCGCCTCAGGGCAGAAACAAACCGGCCTGTTTAGCAGCATAGTTGCAGGTGTCTGAGTAGTTGACACTAACATATGAAATCTGGTTAAATTCATCTTATTGACGAATGGCGGAGCATTTGGCTTAACCAAAATTGTCCAGCGAGTAGGAATGAAATTTTGTGAGATAAATGCTCACCTATGAGATACGTAAACACAAAATTGGTGGGAGTATTTCGCGCCCTTGCCCGTGGATAGGGTCATTTTGTATTGCGCATAAAAAGGATCGACTTTGCCCAAAAATGGGACAGTTTCAGAATTTTCCGGGCCCAGATACGTGCGGCTACCGTCGTCCGGAGATCAGCGGAAGAGCGGCCTAAGTACCAAGTACCAGTTCCGGCGACAACGAAGCTTGAGTGTCAGTCACCACGCTAATTGCCGATACAACATTGAGCTGCATTAAGAAGTCTATTGAATTAACAATCTCTTCACACTCGGCACCATTTGGTTAACGCAATAAATTAAAGTGTTTGCCAAGATTAACTTGCCCGCTATTCGACGTAAGACATGAGTTTGCCTGAATATTCATGTTAAGGAGAATATAAGATATCACCAACTAAATAACGAAGCGTTATTTGTCGTCGCCTTTTTGCATCGGAGTTCCTTTCACTCAGGCCCGGCTGGCTCACAGCCGCCAAAATCCAGCGAAATGCCCTCGAGAGAGTCTCGTCGAAGAAGAATGAAGTATCTGCAGTATCCGTGGCGAAACCGCGATCAGCGGGCGTAAATCATTTGCCGCAGCTACCATACAGCCCAATTCCCATCCTCCGCCTATCAAATCCGTTTCAAACTACAGCCTAAAGTGGGGCTAATAATAAACATCCCGCCACCTACAATAATATTACAAAACAATGTCGAGGCCCTGATCTCACAATAGAGGAACAAAGTGGTTTCATCGAGAAGGATTATGCACAGAATATATTTTCATTTTGAAACAAATGAGAGAAAAGCATCGTGAATATAACAAGGAAAATAATTTTGTTAATTTTTTCACGAAGGCTTCTGATAATTTGCACAGAAATCTTTTCATAAAATTATTCAACATAAAAAATTACTTCTATCAAGTCCTTGATATAAGTAATAAGAAGCATAAATGTATAAAAATTAGTATCTCTAGAAATGAGGGAAAAATAATTGGTAAATAAAGGATTAACGCAAGGCTGCAGTCTATCTCCATTTCTTTTTTTATGTATACGCCGACGAAGCTCTAAAATAGTGGAAAATAAAATAATTTAATTATGGGGGATAAATACAGCAATATATACATATACATATTATATGCGAACGATCTCGTAATCATTGCCAATAATAAATATATTTTTTCAGAGAGAAGTTTATGAGCTACAGAAGATTATGGAAAACTATAATTAAGTTCATCATTCAAAACTAAAGTTATGGCCTTCAAAGGAACATATGCAATTCGATCTAAAGTAGTATTTAATGACATATCTAAGGAACAGATTCACAGTTTCATAATCCTGGTTTGTAATATACACTCTCATGGTGAAATTTATATCAATAACAAGATTATAAAATTTAATCAAATGAACGTATTTAAAGAGAAATTATTAAAAAAAACTAGGAAGGAACTACGATAAATTTAGCAGTTCCAGTGTGTTTATAAGGAAGTGAAACGTGAACCATAATTAAAAAAGAGCAAACCAGACAACAAACTGCGGAAAGCAGGTTTCTGATAATATCAGCAAGATGTAATTTAATGGATAGGTAAAGGAATACAGACATAAGAACAGAGCTCGGTTCTAACAACCTGGTGGAGAAAACATGAATATAGAATAAGTGACGATCGCATCCAAATAAATAACGGAATATAGCCTAAGAGTACAAAGATTTACAGTCGTACGTCGTTCAAAAAGACGCTGGGGAAAACGTAAAAGGCTGTAATATCTAAATACACGAAGATAAGAAGACATTGTATTTTATCGTATGATCCAGTAGCACAGCAGCTACAACGAGATTCCATTGTATCTTGTGTCGCCATTACATTCTGGGATTCCAGTTGGAGTAGCGCTGAGTGACACTATAGCGAAGGATAGTAAGAAAGATCTGTAATCTTTAGTAAAAGAAATAGAGCAGTGTATTTCCGGTGCGCTCACCGTACATGTTGAGAAAACAAGAGATGTTGCCACAGTTTTAGACGAAAAAATGTCCATTCTTGGTATGGCAAACGGTTGTATTTGACATTATTTATTATTAGCCTATTTTCATATTATTAGTATTATTATTGTAGGATCATAATGTAGGCTCCTTTTCTACTTTCTTTTCTCGGCGCACTCTCCTCTTACATTTATTATAAAATTGTTTTAAGTGTTCAAAATTCTGAACTACCAGGGGGTGCTGCTCTAGTAATATTTTTATTAATATTAATAGATTTCTGTAATCTGTGAAACATATTTATTATTTTGAAAATTACCAATTTAATAATAATAATAATAATAATAATAATATATTTTTAGCAGAAACTGTTTTTGCATTAAGTAACTGAAAATAAAAATAATTGCTATTAAATTGAATCATCATATCTCTAAATTGGACCATATGAGAAACAAACAGAATCTGACAAATGGACAATAGTTGTTCTTTATTGATGGATGCAGTTTAACGGAATCCATTTGATGTAAATATTCGATTGCACAATTTACAATATCATGTTGCTTCTTGATTAAATTGAAGATTCTTAACTGTTTTAATCCTCTGTAATTTTCTTGTGAGAAGAACCTAAGAATAACAGTAGAGGCTGTAACTCTCCGCTTACGATTTACTTTTTCTTATGTATTCTTGGTAAAGGATGTATATATATATATATATATATATATATATATATAATAGTAATTATAATAGTAGAAAAGGATAACAAATTAAGAAAAAGTCACACTTGCGATCTCAAGTGTGACTTTTTCTTAGTGTTTTATCCTTTTCTACTATTATAATTACTGTTAATTTATTACATTGTTAATAGTGCTACTTTATTTTTATTTTTTTATATTATTATATATATGCAGGTCTTACGGACTTGAGAGTTTGTTTGGAGGAAATTGTAGTTGTATTTTCCGGCTCCAAACCTGGCGGATCAGTATTTATGTTACTGCCTTTTGAGTCTTTGGAATATTATATTTGTAGATATCAGATACTAAAAAGTTACAATCTTAAATTTTTTTTTTTTTTTTTTTGGTTTTATTTGTCAAATTCCATATTTCTGAAAACTATTTGTAGCAATTTTTACATTTGCAACTTTACCATAGGCTTTGCCAGAAATCTGATTTATTTGAAACTGTGATCTTTCCTCTAATGCGGGCCAGCATCCACTTGTCGCTCTCTTGGTAAAAGCACGTGGCCTATAGCTTAACAAAGGCAGTGTCAAGAGACTGCAAACCGACATGGGTGACCAAAGTCCCTGACCTAGGTTTTTTTTCAGATTTTCCTTGGTCTTCATGAATGTCAAGTGCCTGGGAGACAGCTTAAACGTATGCCTGGATCACTTCGTGCCTTTAAAAAAAAAAAAAAAGAAAAAAAAAAGAAAAACAATTTCCAAATGCATCATTTTCTTCCGAAAGGCCTAAGAAGTAAACATAGATATAAACGTTATTAAACTGCAATATGCGGATATTAACCGCAACATCACATCATTTTCCTAGTTAGTTGAATAGTATCAAGATACGAGGGTGGGTCCATTAGTTTACGGCCTAACCATTTTCTAAATAAGATAAACACAAAAACTATATTTCACTTTTCATTATAGTTACCCTTTATTGCAATATACTTCTCAAATCTTTGAATTAACATTTCAACCCCCCCTCGAAATAGTCAGAAGTCAAAATGGCCATAAACAGCATGCATCACTTCTTCGTCACATTTAAATTTCCTTCCTCGAACGTCCTTCTTGATTTTTGAGCTGGGAGCTAGATCTGAGCTGTAGGGTGGATGGTCGATCTCCTTGAAGCCACATTTCTTCACAGCTTCCTTTGCAACAAGAGCTGTGTGCACAGGCGCATTATTGTGAAGAAGGCGTACACAATCACTTAGCTTTCCTCGCCTTTTCTCTTTGATGGAAGCACGTAGTCTGTGCAGTAGATCAGCATAGAACTCCCCATTCACTGTGGTGTTCCTTTCCTTAAAGTCAGTGTAGAGTATTCCTTCACAGTCCCAAAAGATTGTGGCCATAATCTTCTTGGTTGACTAAGTGACCTTGGCCTTTAGAGGCGGTGCTTCCCCAGGTGCTTCCACGCCACTCCATTGCTTCTCTTTTGGATAAGGGATCATGGTAGAGAACCAGTTTCACTTCCTGTAACAATGGTTTGCAAAACTTCTCTCACGTCGCCATGGCAAAGCTCCAAAAATGCTTGACAACAGATGACTGTTGCTGCTTTTGGACTGAGGAAAAAAGTCTAGGCACACATCTTGCACTAACATTATTCATGTTTAAATGTTCAGGAATAATTCGATGGACTGTTGGTTTAGAAAGGCCCAACTTTGCTGCTATTTCTGTAACTTTTAACCGCCGGTCTTCCATCATTTCTCCTTCCACAAGAGCGATGTTTTCAGGAGTGAGCACCTCCAAGGGCCGACCTGCACGCACTTTGTCTTCAATGATTTCTCATCCCATTCGAAAAAGTTTGGCCCATTTTTTTACGGTAGAATATGAGGGGGATGCTTCCCCATATATACCGTTCAATCGCTGTTTAATTTCATTTGGAATAAGTGCTTCTTTTGTGAAGAACTTAATAACAGCACGATATTCATTTTGAACATTTCACAATGTTCTACACATAGCCTTCTTTATGCAACTATATCTGAACAATTGAACACAGCGGAGCGGAAGATGCAGCTGCAATTATTTACTTAATAGATAAGGTATGACACCAGATAAGGATTTTGTGAAGGCAATAACCCTTATCGGCGAGGCCGGAAACTTATGAACCTACTCTCGAATTTGGTGTTCGCCGAAAGATCGTCAAGAATAAGAGTTTGTTATTTTCTGTGCTAGTTTCACAAATTCCGTAAAAGGTAGCAGCAACATACAATTTTTCCATTGCTATCCAACTCTTCAGAAGTGGTAACATAGAAATTAATAATAAAATTTGTAATGAATGATCAGGAAAAACTTTACTAAAATAGCTCATTTACTAATTTTACAATAGCATTTGCGGATATCTTCTTTTACATAAATACTAACAAAAATAGATTTTTATTAAAAAGTTATAACCAACCTACTAACAATTTAACTATTTTATTATTGACTCTTCTTACACTTTGTACCAAGGGCCTTCAGCCAATTCTTGCTTTGCGGTAGTCTTTTTATATTAGCATAGGTGGCAAACAGCATAACCGGATGTTTTCCTTTCAAAATTAAGACCTCCTGTGGTTTCTGGACAATTGGCAAATCCTAGACCATGGAAGATGATCGGGTATTCTAGATGATGAGAGATAAATTCCTACCATTTACCCCCGTCTTATTTTTTCTTTGTTAAAATGGAAGGGTTCACATTTGACCCCACCTATTAGTTAATTCAATAAATCTTTCTTCAAGAAAAAGAGCATATAACGATTCTACCAAACACTTGAATATGCGTTTATGTTCGTGCCATTTATTCATTATTAAGCCTTGCTTTTAGAACTCCATGCTTTTTACAGTGACATTCGCTCCCATATCCCGTCCTCGAGTGAACCATTATAGCGTGTTCCATCATCTCCTGCTCCCAAGCGCCACACTTTCCTAATTTGAATTTTTTTTAAATTAAATAAGGCAGATTGCAATTCATATTGAATTGCCTTAATATCTAGTGCAACTGCAAAAACCTCTGCTAATGGGCGGAACGAGGTATTAATTTCATTTCCCACAAAAGCATATATGTATTTTATCCTCTGTGTAATTTTAAAGATTGTCTCATACGTTAAAATGAATGAATAATATGTATTCACGGTCAGAATAAATAATGCAACTTTTGCTATTTTGTTGGTTTCATTTCTTTCATAGTAACAACTCAATCAATTAAAAAAAATATTAGGCAGTTGTTCATTAACGATTACAACTGCCAAATGAAATAATATTTTTCCTAAGTGAACCATTTCTTTTAGCTGGTCCAATATATACCCACGAAGCTGGTCTCATACCGCCTGTGGTGCCTCAGTAGTGAAAACGGGCGTTAAACACTACTCAAAAAAAAAAAAAAAAAAAAACGAAGCTGGTCTAGCTTAAGCAATCCACCAAATATTTGTAGTAAGGATTACAATACGACTGTACGTTATACTATATGTTCCATTTATAGAGGGGCCATAAATCGCACATATGCGCAGTTAACTTGCACTGTAGTTACCTCAATATTATTCCAGTAGCGCACTAGCAGCTGTGTTATACTGTGTCAGTTGCTGCCTTCTGTTCAAACTGTAAAGACTAGAGTTTGTCCATTGTGCATCGCAAAAGCGAAAGTTTATTACAGACATTTCTGTTGTGTGTGTATTACATTAGATAATTCTTATTAGTTCACTGAAATGCTTATCGAAAAATTCATGTTTGAACGAAGAATTTTTATATACGATACATTCGTAAAACCCAAAGCATGAAGACAGGTGTGTGTAAACAATTTAAGGAGAAATTTCCTGGTATCCCAGTTCCAGATAGAGAAACTGTTAAATGTCTGGTTAATGATTTTAGGTTTGACCGCCACGGTTGGTCGAGGTCGTTAAGTCTCGGACTCGCGAGCGAGAGGTCTGGGTTCGAATACCGCCAGGACCGTCCTTCCTGACTGAGGTTTTTTCCAGGTTTTCCTCAGTCCTCATAAATGGCAAATGCCGGGGAGGTACCCTAAACTTAGGCCTGGAACCATTCCTTCCATAAAATCCTTTCCCAATATATCATTTCATCTCATATATCATCAGTGTCCATCGCCTGTGGTGCCTCTGTAGCAAAAACGGGCGTTAAACACTATTCATTCAATGATTTTAGGACAGCGGTATCGCTAAACCTAAGAAGCGAAAAAGAAATGTTCTAATGGAGGAAAAAATTAACGAAATTGGTGCATCATTCGAACGCTCTCCAAAGAAGTCTCTCAGACGGGTTGCACAGCAAGAAAACCTGTGTTCTAGAATTGAAACCCTACAGAGTGACTATAGTTCATAAATTACAACCTCACGACGACATAAAACGAGTAAATTTCTACAACTGGAGTTTACAAAATATAACAAAGTATTGTTGACCCACATTTAATAATTTTCTCAGATGAGGAGCTATGGCTTCATTTAAATGGTCATGTTGCCTCACAGAACAAATTGCATACGTCGGCCCTGCAATATATGAAACACTCTGTACTTTATTAATAGGCTAATATCGAAATTTACATACAACGAAATATATGTATTAAAAATTTACCAAATAATTATAGTTGTTTATTGTACAACATTAATAAAACAATATCAAAATAACATATAAAAGAAGTGAAGAATTAAGGCTTCATCTCAGAATTAATAACTTCCGGTTAGTATCTCACAGGCTATAGCGGTACAAACTACAAGCCAACAAATGACATGAATATGGTGTTGGAACTGTAAAGAAAGTGAAATTTAAATACTAAACCACCGCTTTCCCCTTATATCCTCTTTATACTTTAGTTGTCTTTTCCCTCTACAACTTTACATCTGTATCTTTCATACGCTGGTAGATCTTTCTCCAAGTAGTCCCTGTTAAATGCAGAGCACTTTCCTCCAGCGTTTCTACAAAGACATGCTGGAGACCATTTTTGTAAAGGTCCTTCAAAATCACCTCCGTAGCTTTCACCGCTGCCTTCGATTATGGGAAATGTCTCTCAGGAAGACGTGTCTTCAATTTGGGGAAAAAAAGAAAGTAACACGAGGATAAATCTGAACTATAGAGATCAAATTATTTTTGTGATATCTACAGGAACAACATTTGCGGTGAGGGGTCCTACATTATCATGGTGTAGCGTCAGTTTGTTGTCGGAAATGCAGCCTTGTGCGTGTGATGTATCCTTGTAAAATTTTCAAAACCTCTTTGCATATTGCCTCGTTACAGTTGTGTGTGTGTAAACAATTCCTTGAATATCGAAAAACAGATGAACTTAGCTTTCTCAACAGAAATAACTATTTTTGCTCTTTGTGTGTGTTGATGTTGATAATGATGGGTTCCACACAGAGCTTTGCTGCTTCCTCTCAGATTCGAAATGATGTACCCAAGTTTCGTCAGCAGTGATTTCTTTAAAAGAAACTGCAACTTCTGTAACTGAATGCAAACCTGCAAGCGACCGATCTTTTGTTCGAATCAGCACAAACACCTCTCATCGGTTTTCAACGTGTGAGGGGCACCCAGTGAAATATTTAGAAATTCTAAAAGTGATCTTTACATAAAGCCGGGTTCACCTTCCCTCTTTAATTTATTAAATAATCTTCGAGCTGTGTTGTTCGGAAGAACAAACTCTCCATCGGCCGCCTGTAACATTGCCGCCTGTAACTGAGACAATAGTCTCAGTTGAAGACTATTTGACATATAAGCAGAATTTCATAATAGTACATTGTTCATTGCGTGTGACCTCCATTTTGCTATAGGAGGAACTGAACATGTCTCAACTTGCACACACCTCTCACGGGGGAACGGGAGATACAGCTATGAAACTAGTACCAAGTGTAATTTGGTACTTTTCTTCTTCTTTTCAAGGCCTTTTACAGCCCCATATGGGCTTTAGCTTACCGCGACAACCGCTGCGTCCTCTACCTCCATCACATGATTTTATTGGTAGAGTGCAGTATTGCAGGAGATCAGCATAGCGCATCCCGCGGTAATATATCGTGCCTTACTGGATCGGAGATCGCCAGCACTTAATGAAAATAAAAAAAGAATACTTTTGTAAATTATTAATTTTCTAAAGTAACTGCTATTTTATTTGCAAATAGTGTCGTAACTTTCTTAGAAATCTATGTTTGGAATCCAAATATAAAATTTTGTCCCGAAATTTTAAAAACTGCACCGCAAAGATATTTTTCTGTTTTTTTTTATTATATTTATTTATAGACTCTCTTTAACATCTCAAGTCATCAGCGTCCCTATCGCCACAGGTGGACGAGGTCGTTAAGGCGCGGACTTGTGAGCGGGAGGTCTGGGGTTCGAATCCCACCAGGACCGTCCTCCCTGGCTGGGTTTTTTCCCAGGTTTTCCTCAGTCCTCATAACTGGCAAAGGCCGGGAAGGTATCCTAAACATAGACCTGGATCATTTCGTTCTTTAAAAATTGTCCATTCCCAATATACTATTTCGTTTCATGTATTTTCGGTGTTCGCCATCTGTGGTGCCTCAGTAGTAAAAACGGGTGTTAAACACTACTCAAAAAAAATCAGCGTTCATTCAAATTAGGGCGTGAAACACCCGACAAATTTTGCTCCAAAGTCTCTTTTTTCAGATTTGAAGTTCGTTTTCGCGCCGTAAAAGTACGACATGGGACCCACGGTTTTATTTCCTTCCAAAGGATTTTTACGCCCGAAAAAATTCATCGATTCTGGCCGGGTTTGAACCCACGGTCTTGGGTTTAGTAGACAAGTATGGTTCCACTACAAGACCAAAACCGACCATATTTTTTTTTGTAAATTGTTAAAAGAACAGAAAAAAAAGTTTTCAGGAACTATTTAATCAACTGATCTGCAAATCTAGGATTTTGTTACATAATATATCGCTGGTATATGGTAAAAAAATGTAATTAATTGCTTAAGGAATGCACAATTTTCAAATTTCACAGTTTGGGCCCCTTGGGATATGGCAGGTAAATCAATTTATATGGAAGCTGGTGTCTGAAATACTCCTTTCTTGTGCATTGACAAGCTAGTTTTTGTATTAATACCCAGAAAAATGAAGCAAAGCTTTACTTGTGTAGTTCGATATCAGTCCAGCAGTCAGTATACGAGACATTGCGATTCCTGTAGTTTTGTATATCTCCAATACTGTGAAGGTAAAGCTGCTGACGTTGATGAACAATGTCAGCACGTTTTGACAGAGTAGGTACACACTTGAAGAAGTACACATTAAACAGAGATGTGATAGGCTACTGACTCTGCTTGTTTGAGAATCCTATATCTGATATTAGCTCTGCTCTTCACTTCGCAACTCCTCAATTAATTGCAATGCGGTATGGAAACTTCTCACTCCACCATTCCCAAAATAGCAGCACAGGTTGCTCAATGTGCTCCACGCTTTTACCTCGACTAGCTATGTTCGTTTTCGTACTAGAAATGCAAAACTCGTTAAGAAGTACACATAACAAAAGAAAGAATATAATATAAAATTACCGGTGATATTACGAAAGCATTTTTATGAATAGCAAATATGCATTTTCAAAAATATTTATATAAAATATTTGTTTTAAAAGTATACAGTACTGAAGAATAATGTACATCCTACTAAGAAGGTAAACTTTCAACCCCCCAAAGTTTTATTTAATAACCTTCACTCCTATTCAAAAAAATATAATATGTAGTAGTAGTAGTAGTAGTAGTAGTAGTAGTAGTAGTAGTAGTAGTAGTGGTAGTAGCAGTAGTAGTAGTAGCAGTACTAGTAGCAGTACTAGTAGCAGTAGTAGCAGTAGTAGTAGTAGTAGTAGTAGCGGTAGTAGTAGTAGCAGTAGTAGTATAGTAGTAGTAGTAGTAGTAGTAGTAGTAGTAGTAGTAGTAGTAGTAGTAGTGGTAGTAGCAGTAGTAGTAGTAGCAGTACTAGTAGCAGTACTAGTAGCAGTAGTAGCAGTAGTAGTAGTAGTAGTAGTAGCGGTAGTAGTAGCAGTAGTAGTATAGTAGTAGTAGTAGTAGTAGTAGTAGTAGTAGTAGTAGTTGTAGTAGTAGTAGCAGTAGTAGTATAGTAGTAGTAGTAGTAGTAGAGATAGTAGTAGTAGTAGTAGAGATAGTAATAGTAGCAGTACTAGTAGTAGTAGTAGTAACAGTAGTAGTAGTAGCAATAGTAGTAGTAGTAGTAGTAGTAGTAGTAGTAGTAGCAGTAGTAGTAGTAAGTAGTAGTAGTAGTAGCAGCAGCAGCAGTAGTAGTAGTAGTAGTAGTAGTAGTAGTAGTAGTAGTAGTAGAGATAGTAGTAGTAGTAGTAGTAGTAGTAGTAGTAGTAGTAGTAGTAGTTGTAGTAGTAGTAGCAGTAGCAGTAGTAGTATAGTAGTAGTAGTAGTAGTAGTAGTAGTAGTAGTAGAGATAGTAGTAGTAGTAGTAGTAGAGATAGTAGTAGTAGCAGTACTAGTAGTAGTAGTAGTAACAGTAGTAGTAGTAGCAATAGTAGTAGTAGTAGTAGTAGTAGTAGTAGTAGTAGTAGTAGTAGTTGTAGTAGTAGCAGTAGTATAGTAGTAGTAGTAGTAGTAGTAGTAGTAGTAGTAGAGATAGTAGTAGTAGTAGTAGTAGTAGTAGAGATAGTAGTAGTAGCAGTACTAGTAGTAGTAGTAGTAACAGTAGTAGTAGTAGCAATAGTAGTAGTAGTAGTAGTAGTAGTAGCAGTAGTAGTAGTAAGTAGTAGTAGTAGTAGCAGCAGCAGTAGTAGTAGTAGTAGTAGTAGTAGTAGTAGTAGTAGTAGTAGTAGAGATAGTAGTAGTAGCAGTACTAGTAGTAGTAGTAGTAGTAGTAGCAGTAGTAGTACCGATGGTGATGATAATATTTATTACAGTAAAATTTCAACACACTAGGTACGTTTGATTTAATGCAAGATATGAGGTTAAATATTACATATTCTGCAATAAAATATATCATAACATACATTTAATAAGGAAATATAAGTAAGTAATTTTTGGAATGTGACACACAGAGCTGAATTTTCTCAAATTGTTTTCCCCATCCCTCAAATGTTTCTATAATATAATATTCAATTAATGTAAATATATTAGAATAAATAACAACAATTAATTTATTAAAATAAAAAGGAGTACTTTATACACCGCTGGATTCACTCCGTTTGAATCCACCACCCGTTCCCTGTTATTAGCCTTTTCAAATCTGCGTTGTCTCACTTACATCAACAACTCCTTCTCTTCCACATAACCGTTCTTTCTGATTGATCCGGTAACGGTCGAGGTAGATTTTTTTCCCTTCACTCTTCCGTATCTCTAGATTCAGTCAGTATATGAGTCCATGGTTTCCCTCTTCATAAATGGTGGAAATTTTCATCCTGTTTTCGTCTATGATCTAAATCATCCGCCATGTCCCTGGTCTCAGATATGCGAGCCTCTGGCTAATGAGTTAGGCCTCTGTTTTGATGTACTGCTCCATCTTCCATTCACATTTACCCCCGATTGTACTTAAAAGTTAAACTATGTTTCTGCATTGCACAATTGAAGAGCAGAGGAGAAAAAACAACAGAGTCGAACAAAAACTTTGAGATATTGGTAGCACTGAGTGCTTCTCGGTCAGCTGTTTCATCGTGTTAATTCATCAGAAGAGAAAAACTAATACGGTCCACGCTATAGCCGGTTGAAGAAACTGCGTGCAATGGAAAAATCAACACAGTCACTTGATTTACACATTTCTTTTAAAGTAACCATTGGCGCATTCAGTGTACTGATTCTGATATTATGTTTGAGGATATTGAATTGTTATTATTTTGTTTCAGATAGTGTAATAGCGTATTTCGTAATGAATTAATTTATTTGAATTATAAAATGAGTTTTTCAGGAAACAATGATGACAGATTTCAACTGCTTGAAAGTGAAGCTAGTGATGAAAAGGTATGTGCTAGTGAAGAGAAAGAGTGAAAAAACGCAAGAATTTCGGCCTCATCAAAGTTGTTGCCAAAAAGCAAAGAACTCGTCTTTTGAAACTGGAGATGGCTACCAAGGTAAGTGTTACCAATGTTTAAGCTTATTTCTGTTAGTGAGCGAGATGTGATGGTGGTACTGATGCACAGAACAACTGTTTCTCAGTCCTTATCCCTGTGAATGGTTATGCTCTAGAGGTATAATATGTTTTAATGGGTTTCCGTTACCAACGATACCGCACCAAACATTACACTCCAGTGTCACTGACGAGCAACTTCGCGAGGTCAGCGAAGATTTTACACGGACCAGAGTGCATGCTCCTCAAATTCACATTACCATGATTTGTATACGAACGTTCATCCGTAAATAAAATATTACCTAGGAATGAATCTTGCCACTGCTTCCAGATATCAATACGGAAAGTATTACTAATTGAGAACATAAACCGTAAAATGCGTTACAGTACGTACTATTTCCTTATTTGACACTGACAGCAGTACAGCCAACCAGATCCAGTAAACGCTAGTGCACTCAGAGTGTATGTGCTGGAATGATAGGTAAAGGCTTGTTTTATTGGAAACACATTGCTAGCAATGTTCAGTACTCTGTGCATAACGTGAGAATCAAGGAATCCATTGCCACCCTTTAAAAAGTTTATTTTTTCAGATGGTATGCCGTTTAGAACTGTGAAAATTATTCTGTTATCACTAATTGAACCTTTAGTTTTCAGTTGGCTAGAAAAAAATACACACATTCCATTTAAAAAATGTAACTTTGAGTTTAAAGTTTTTCCCCCCTGAATCGTGCATACCCTCCCATTGTGTGAACCTGTGCATTCCTACACAAATAGGTTTTTCACATCTAGTTTCTTCCAGAAAATATTTGAGGTCGTAGACTTAGGTTAGACACCCGATATACATATTTTATATATCTTATGAATGACTTTTATGGCAAACAACTGACACATATCTTATACATTTGTAACATGCATAAAGTATAGTTACCAAATTTACCTAAGCCTGTATGACAAGGAAGTGGTGAGGCAAACATATAAAATAAAATGATTACAAATGCACAACATGTAATAAAGGCATGCTAAGAAGTTGCTATGAATCTTACTCAGAGATTGTTTAACAAATCTTGTGAAAGTTACATAGTTTCTGGCAAGAGAGTAGGTGTGACTTGGAGTTAATTTAACACATTCAAATAGTTATTCCACATTCACGATCTCATCCACTGATATTTCATACTGTTTTATCCAAAATATAATTTGGTTTTTTTAAATTATCTAAATGTCTTATTTTATATGCAATTGCATGTGGAGCAGGATTTCTTAGCTCCAACGATTATGGTTAATATAAGGTATTATATTTAATTAATATTAAGGTTTCTCTGAAGAATCATAAACATTAATCAATCATCATTAATATAAGTAAAGCAAAAGTTTTAGATATGCTTCAGAAATTCTGTATCAGACATTTGTGCAGTAACTTTGCTAAATTCTAAAAGTCCGGACCTTACGACCTTGGCCGTTCCCTCTTATAAAAAGGGGCAAATGAGTCAGGTTTTTTTTTTTTTGAGTAGTGTTTAACGCCCGTTTTTACTACTGAGGCACCACAGGCGGTGGACACTGATGATACATGAGATGAAATGATATATTGGGAAAGGATATTTTTTTTTTTTAAGGAAGGAAGCGTTCCAGGCCTAGGTTTAGGTACCTCCCCGGCATTTGCCAGTTATGAAGACTGAGGAAAACCTGGAAAAAACCCCAGTCAGGGAGGACGGTCCTGGCGGGATTCGAACCGCAGACCTCCCGCTCACGAGTCCGTGCCTTAACGACCTCGGCCACCCGTGGCGGTTAATGAGTAGGTCATAAATGCTAAACACCACATACAGTTAGCGAGGGTGATTTTATAGCCTGAAGAACCTTGAAAAAAGACGCAACTGTGACAATTCATAACAGGACATGTTTGTACCACAAGAGTAACTTGAGGGGGAGATTCGAGAGGAGAAATAAAATAAAAAGCCTAGAATTCGTTAGCAGGAGGACCCTCAGAGAAATCGGCGCCAAATTGTAGCCTATAGGTAACGAACCGGGAACCACGTGATTCTTATGTAGCCAATCTACGAGTAGAACTTAAGAAGACGCTGCAAGGATTTAAATATAAAATTATTGAACACACGTAAGACTGACCGACTGCAGATATAATAAAAGTCATGGAAAAACCAAAAAAGCCCACTTCCCAGTCAGTTCAGTTCGAGTTAGTTAGGCAGCCAGTTTACTCAGTCAGTTACTTAGTCAGTTCTGTTGATCAGTTGAGCAGCCAGCAGTAAATAGCGAGCAGTAAGCATTAACCGATAACCCTTGAGCAGTGAGTAGCAGTAGACAGCAGTAACAGTAGCAATATAAAATAGCTATAATCAGGTTGAGCTTTATCGGTAACTGTTAATAAGGATAATAAAGTGATCGGTGATCGCGTGTGTCCGCGCCAATAGAAACACCAACAGGAAGGTTTTCTTCAAGTGTATAGGCAGTTACATCTTGTACACTAAACAGATCCGCGTGGTTTTTCAAGGTTCTCTTCTGGCGAGAAAATAAAATTGATAAAGATAAAAATAGATTCATCGTCTTGGTGTAAACAGATAAATAAACAATTCTAAGAAAAACTTATATATAAATCTCTTGATGTAAAGATAATGTTGCCATTCCCCATCCTGTCTCCCTGGTAACGTAGATACGTTCCTAAAACAAAAATACAAATAATTCACTTACATGCGCCGGAGCAGTGGTAAAGACGCGGTGAACACACATCATCGAAGCGGAGAGACAGAAGAGGGAGGAGGAGAAGCCGGCCGGCTATAACGACAAGAAGCCACCAGCAAAATACGAACCTGCAGTTACTTCCGCTTCCTGCTTACATACTTCTTTCTCTTACATGGTATTTAGTAAGGGGCAAAGTTATGTAAGGGTAAATTAACGACAATCCTAGCCTTGCATCCTTCATCAAAATTTATGTTTCTAGTTGACGTAAGGACATAGTTAGTCATTCTAGCAACTCATTTAACAACCCACATTAATAATATAAGCGTCAGATTATAATCATTTAAATAAATTATATTTAATTTTGATAACCAAATTGAGGAGGAAATGAACATGTGTCAATAGCTGTGTATTTATTGAATATTAATTTTGTAGTTATTCGGCAATGGAAATATTACAGAGGAAATTAAAGGGGAGAAATGCACATGGCATCTAATTTTGTCCATCCCTAAAATCCCTGCAAAATGCAACCAATAAGACACAGTCAATGAACGTATATAAGTGTATTTTGAAGAAATGTACAGGGATTTTGGGACACCGTGTCTATGTATATACCATTTTAGATAGATAAAACTTAAAACTTAATATATGCAAGTAAATACAAGTATATGCTAAGAAACTCTAAAATGTGCATGTTATGCAAAAATTTTCTTAACTCAGATTAGACAAAACATATTTCTAAGTTTCCTGGAAATATAAATAATAAAAAACATGTAATTAATGGAACTTCTCATCTCTGTAATTTTACTAATTTTTATTTTTATAGAATGTAATGTCCTGCCATCTGACAAGGCCTTTCGAAACGATAAATGGAGAGAATGAACTGATGACGTAGAGGAGTCCTAAGTCCTTAGAGTCGTACATTCACTTTTTTACTATAAGGGAAAATTTCGGAAAAAAAAATATTATCAGTGTGCGAACCCGGGAACGCCAGTTTTTCAAACAGATGCGTTAGCCTTTGAACCACACTGTTGATCCCTTGCTCTAATTATTAATAATAAAGAAGGTATCGAAGAAGAATGAATAAAACAGAATAAGACCAGGAAAATGTATCAATTTTAAGTTCAAAATAGTGCACAAGAATTTATGGAAAAATAAAAAATATTGAAAAAGTGTAAATAAATGTGAACTAAGAGCTGATAATGAAAAGTGTGTTATAATTAAAAAAATACAGTAAAATAATTTTGACTGTGGAAGTGAATTATTTGAGAGGAAGTATGTGAATTTCAAGGGTTGACCATGTACGAATTGTAGAAACTACAAAAATAATGAATGCAGAAGTTCTTGTGTGAAATAGATTACAGCAATGAAAATTTGTGAGCTGAGGAAATGCTAGACGCCACGATTAACAAAAATCTTTTTCCACTTTGGTTACGTATTTGGCTGCATGGAAACATAAGCCATATTAATAGTGTTCATTATAGAATACAACTATTACGGAAGAAGAAAATAGCTAAAGACTCCAATTTTTAATAATTTTTGCACATAAAAAATTCTTACTTTTGGATACAGAAAGTTCACACATACTCATTACCTGCAGACCATTTCATTTCATCTATCAAAACTAAACAATCAATTACAAACTACTATCAAAAATAAATAAAAGAAACAAACTCATGATCCAAAATATTGTTGATAGAAATAGAGCATTTCGAAGTAAACAGGCGACTATGGAAATACATCGTGCCATCACAAATGAAACAAATAAGAACATAAGCCTTCTTCTATATATCACATATAGAAAAATAGAATGGTGGGTCAGTAAAAGCATAGGTTCATAGGTTCAACGAATTGCGGAACTCCTGCAGAATATAGGTGTTCACAAAACATTAATAAACTTTGATTGCTGTGAGTACATGCAGAAGAAGCATTACCCCAGTCAGAAAAATGTACGCTGATAGAAAAACAGTCATTGTAAGGAGTTTATAATTCCGAAGTTCAAGAATTTTATGATCAGCGCTTAGAGAATCATTGAATCAGTTACAGAAATACCCGAAACCCTAATAATTGCAATACAGATGAATTAAGTGCACTTGAAAAACTCCCATTGATCGATCTGTTATATTTGACAAGGCGGGTTTCGAAAGTAAAGAATGCATACTTTATTTATTTAGCTCAAAGTTCCACACCACCTATATAACATTCGTAACATGTGAGGAAACTCGGTGTGTAGGGATAACCGTATACTAAGAACTTAAAAATTATATTAGTGACTTTTTTCTACTTCCGCTTTTCCATTAATCCATACTCCAGATCTTCTAACTTGTTAGATCTTTCGATAGTACTACTGACTTCAAATAACCTCACAAAAAGAAATCCAAACGCGATAATCTGGTGAGCTTGCTGGCCACTCTATGTGATCTCTCCTACAATCCATGGTCGTGGAAAAACCTGGTCTAGGTGCTGAGGGATATTCTGTCCATAGTGAGCTGGAACTCTATCTTGTTGGAAATAAATGATATCTCTGGATAGCCCATGGTTTACTGAATATGAACGCGAATTTGCGATAGCTGGTTCTACGTGGTTTCGAAGCAAATCTATTAGCATTTAACGTTTCTCTAAATAATAAAGGATCAATGATATGATCACCATTAAATGTTTGTGGATACTGCATATGGTTCTCCTCCGTCCATTGTAAATTTACGTCTCATCAAAATCGGCAGCTACATCTGTTGATAAATGTAATCAACCAGAATGTGACTTCAGCTGAGAATACAATTTGTCTACGATTGTTGTTAATGTTCTTAATCTGGCTTCAAAGCTGTACGTTAAGAATCGAACATAGTCACTTCTACACGAATAATGATACAAAATATGTGCAATAATCTGTGTGCAAGGATTATAATGAAACTAATACAAGTAAGAAATTTGGTTCACAATTATCTGTCATTACCACGCAATGTTGTTTGGCGGAGGTAATTTGCACCTCATTTCATTATGCTACATATATAAAACTCTCACTTGTTATTTCAGTTTCCATTAATTACTACATGCTGTTATGGAATTTATTAACTTATGATCTCGTTTTACTGAAATTAATTTCCATGTTTGTTTTTCAAATCACCCTTAATTAAAATGACTCCAACAATAGTGTGTGTTTATTTTATATGGAAATTGTGGAATGAAAACCTGAATATTTCATGAATGCTTTATTCTTTAGTTTTCAGCACTTTAATATATCATCTGTTTTTGTAGGTGTCCCCTTTCTTCTCTAACCATTCACTTAAGTACTGATAACTTGATTCCATCAAAACCTATACATAAGATCCAAAAAGGTGATAAAACATAAAAAGCACTTTTATTTCTTGTTCTTCGTTTTACTAGACTAGAGCAACTTCTTCATTCTAACAATAAAACGCAATCCCTTAAATTAGTGAGATAAAAATGGAAACATTTGCAAAAATGTAGTATCTGGAAGGTACATTTTACAAAGCATTTAGGAGAAAAATTTGTGATTTATGTTTTATAAAACATAATCTTAATTGCTTTTTTTTGTACTGCATTATAAATTGATGCTGCGAAAAACTGTGATGCGCATAGTAATGATGAAAGCTTCATTAAGCATTTGTTCAAGTGTGAAAGGATCTCCTTGTTTTCTATGAGTCGTTTCATTCGCTTTCGGCCGCTAGTTTTTCCTTATAACTTTCAAGTTAATGAACATAATTCAATGAAAGCATATCCTGAGATATCTGAAGTATGACAACGTCTTATCAGCTGTTGACAGTGTTTACCATTAGCATCAAGGCATGTGTGTGTGTGTGTGTGGCAAGCTCTTTAAACGCACAAGGGAGTGAGGTACCCCACCTCAGTCTTTAATGTCTTGTGTCGCAATCAAAAGCCGGCGGCTCGAAATATCGTGTGCTTTTAAGTAGTGATTTTACAGTTTTTGCAGTCAATCTTTTTAAGTGTCACTCCCTAGTGCGATTTAAAGAGCTTATCATGCCTCCATAGCATCTTTATATTTCTTTTAAAAGTGTATATATATATATATATATATATATTACATTTGTTAATACCACCTTACCCACCGCCACGAGTGACCGAGGTCGTTAAGGCACGGACTCTTGAGCGGAAGGTCTGGGTTCGAATCCCACCAGGACCGTCCTCCCTGACTGAGGTTTTTTCCAGGTTTTCCTCAGTCCTCATAAATGGCAAATGCCGGGGAGATACCCTAAACTTAGGCCTCGAACGATTCGTTCCTTAAAAATAAATCCTTTCCCAATGTATCATTTCATTTCATGTATCATCAGTGTCCATCGCCTGTGGTGCTTCTGTAGCAAAAACGGGCGTTAAACACTATTAATACCACCTTACCAAAGAAAAAAGTCATCCTTTTAGTCACTGCTGTAGAATATGCTGGAATGTTTAAGAGGTTTCAAAAATTAATTTTTTAATTTTTTGTACCATTAAAATGTTTGGAATTTTCTGTTTATTTTATATGATTTTTATCAATGTTGCTTGGTTATGAGTATTTTAAATACATTTTAATTATGTCACGGCAGAAGACTATTATATTTTTTATTTATATTTATTAATTTTTTTTTTTAATTTTGGAAGCACTTGTTTAGGTAGAAGTCTATACCTCAGGAACTATTTGTTCTAGAAGGCGGTAGTTTGTCTTGAATAATACAACATTTTGTATTTTATAAATTGGCAGTATTTGTTTCCACACATCATACTATGTTGTTTTACAATGTTGGGGCTTTTTAGCTGTTGTTTCCATTAAAAAGCTAGTTTTTCTTAAAAACTTTTTTTTATTTTTATTTTTATTTATTTATTTTTTTTATTTATTTATTTATTTTTTTTTTTTTGCTGCTGCAATTATTGAAAAATTACATTTTTTTTGTATAAGTGTCCCATTTTTTCAGGATCGTATAAGCTATCACTATGAAAGGTTTACCACTTATTCATGATATTATTCTGATGATGCGGATCTTTATAGTAGAGCTGTGACAATGTAAAATAAAATAAAATGGGACATAAATAGAAAAAGAAACAATTGAAAATAATTTATAGTTTCTTCAGAGTCATGGTATAGTAATGAAAATACATTAGCAACCTTCAATTATGTGCATATGTATACTATATAAATTTCATTTCATTAGTGCTAATAGTCCTTGAGGAAATGGTTAAATTTAACATTACAAGATAGACGTTTCATACTCCCCTTAACTAAAAAGGCATTTCCATTATGCAATAATGAACTGGAAGTTCCTGATAGCACTTAGAACTTAATTTTTACATTTTAAAAAAATAACGAAGAATGCAAGAGGCGCGAACCCTCACTGACAATCGATATATTTATTCACTTTAAGCTCGTTAGGCTAATTTTAAGCTGTGAGCTATCGATAAATAAGCATACCAGAAATGGATTAAGTATTTTGTTGCTTAAAATTGTTGTATCTATAAAAGGAACCAGTCAATAGCATAATATATCCATTTCAAGGTAATTTGCAGTCGTTCCAAGCTTTTTTATAAAATATTCAAGGACGATTAGAAAGTTTATTCAACCAAGCTGTGTTGCGTGAGATGACTAAAACATTTTCTGAATGGATTAGAGTTTATATGTTTGGTCTAAGCCTCTCATATATTTCGAAAAATGACTCACTAAATTGGGTATTTAACCATATTAACGTTAGAGACAACTTATCTCAAACAGGAAGATCAGATTCGCTCTTTTTAAGGCCAAAGAAAGTTTGGCTCTCCACTCCATGGATGGAAGCTAAAGTTGTTTGTTGTAAACTCGGGCATATTGTTTCCCAAGAGAGCATAGTAATTTTTTTATGTGCAGAGAGCGCAACTACATAACTAATGTAATGACCCTTCCGTCGAAATGTGCTGTAGTTGGTTCTTCCCTGCCTAAGCTTAATATAATAAAATAGCCAGTGGCGTGTATTTAACTACATCTTCCCCAGGTGTGCTGTAAAATAATTAATTTCTCTCTGGAAGTTACTGTCCTACCAATAACTTTAACTCTACTGAGGGGGGGGGGCATCGTCTGATACTCGAATCGCCCGTAAATGACAATACCTTACAGTGAAGTTTGAACGCTGGTTGACATGCATGTTACGTGACACAGTTATTACGGCCCATCCCTTCTGAAATATAAATATAATATAATATGTATATTGCAATTATCATAATATTTATGCATTTCAACTAATACTGTACATATAATGTGTATATATACATACGTATGTATGTATATGTATAATACGGCATAATGTTAACATGTGAATTATAAGTCCACAAAAGAGAAAGTGGTGTTTTATGTTACGGTAGCTTGGAAAGCCAATAATGTCATAAAACTCTATACAATAAGGAAAATAAACCCGAGAGTTATGTATGATGTCCCTTTTAAAAAGACTGCCGTTGCAGGGTTAATAAACACAAGGACTTTTAAATCCGTTGGGGCTTTGAACCTGGCAGGGTTGTACTGTTGGCCTTTAAACTAGCAAATATGAACAAAATGTTTTTAATTTTCAAAAAAATAGCGAATGATATTTGTGGCAGGTAAATCTATGTTTGAAATTTTAAAGATTAGGCGCGAAACTTGCGCGTACCTGTGTGACGCCCTCTGGCATCGTTAATCCAACGATTATTTAATTTGAAATAAATAAATAAGAAAGCGTTTTGCTTTGCTGGAGCATTCATTTTTCAGTTCTACATATGGAGAGAAACAGTCCTCTCTCAGTTACATAGTTCACAGAATAAGTTGCGCAAAACATTTCTCATATGACATACGCAGTGATCTGTTAAGCAGTTTTCATTTTTTTACCCCGCGGCACGCGGCGAGAGGCACTTATTACTTATTCCGATTCCCGCAGGCAATCAGTGTTAAGATAAACACCGTGGCAAATGCAATACTCAGTTCCCCACGCGGCAGCTAAGTTTGTATTCAATGTAGCTAAGTTTATCGTACACAAAACATCAGAGGACGCGAAAGATTTAGAATATATTAAAGTACCAATATATATTATGTCGCATCGCGTGCTTATTTCTACTATTGAACTGCTCTCCCATTTCAGTTGAGTACAAATCAACAAAATAGCAGATTTACTCCTGTGAAATTATCGTCATTGAGGCCTAGGCAACAACACCGAAGCGATCATTCATCAATTGACAAATCGCCGGAGCCTATTAAACCGTTTCATTCGTTTCATTTCGGCCATTTGCTAGATGGGTGGAGAAGGGAATGCAGAAGTAATGTATATGCAGGAATATTCCTACCTCCTTAAAAACGGCGTGATATTATTTGTACCACTTACTAACGGCCTACAAAGTTAATTCTTTTTGATACTCTACTCTTGGCAATGCTGAAGTTTTGGTCACTCAGAGCAATAAGGCTATGCTACAGGGCAGCCAATATTGTCAAAATTACTAGGTTGGCCAGAAAATATTTTCCTATAACTGTTATCTTAATACAAAATAAGAACAAACAACTAAAACAATTAATTTTTAAAATACAGACTATCATTTTCGAAGACTTTCATCCATCTCTCTGCCAACATTTGAATTTGCTCTGAATACCAATCCTTAGATTTAGAGTAAAAAAAAATACTTTGAACATGTATTTTTGCATCTTCAAGATTATCGATCCACCTTCAACGAAAATATTGTCAGAGTTCGAAACAAAACAAGTTGGAATATACAACATTCGCACTATATGTTGGGTGAGACAGATCTTATTTTCCTTCTAATTTCTGGATTTTTTGTTGAGTCAATCTTGATCCAAGGGCAGGAGCATTGTCCTGTCAAAACACTTTCAATTGCAAGTCGGGTAGCATAGTTTTAGAACTTCATAAACCCTGTACACTTTCTCACCAACAGCTCAGATGTCGAAATGGACATCTTCGAAAAAGTTCACCAAACTTAAATTAATGGTTTTCACCAAAAACGATTTTGATCAATCACCAACCGAGGTTCTTTCCTACGAAATATTCATTGCTATTTCTTTTCAGAATTTCAGAACTAGAAGCATGTACAATAATTTTCCAGAATTGGTCGTCAAGAAGTTGTTTACAAATATCAGTTTGTCGCTGAGCCTTAGTTTAGGTGGATCTACTTTATGACGTTTACATTATGTCAAGTTAGTGAAGGTGCGTAGCCTACCTGGAAAATTTCTTCAATTGCTGACTTAGCACTGAATATAAATTCCATTCTCGGAAGAAAAAAAAAAATACATGAACACAAACTGCCATTTTATCATCGCACATTTCTTGTTAGATTTAAAGAATACAAACTGAATATATAATGTAATAATTGTTTAAATTTTAATCTTAAAGTATTTCTTAAAATAATATCTTCAGCAAAAATAAACAGATTAAGTGCTGACTAGTAACTCAGAGACAAATAAAGCAAGAGCTTTTCTGGCGAACTTAGCAGATTGGCGGTAAAGTCATTATGGAGATTGAAAGATTTTCAATGATATTAAATATTAAATATTTAAAAAAATAAAAGACCAAATCCTAAAGTTTTTTTAACATGTTTAGTGCTATTCGAAGATTTTCGTCTGTTATCCTACCATATTTGTTCCCGCCACAGTTGATTGACAAATGTGACAGAAAAAAAAAACAATTTTTCTGGTTCTTTCTTTCAGATGGTCAAAATAACTTATAGAAGCAATGGATACCTTTACCTTCATATATCTTTAGGGATAAAAGTTTAAAGGCGATTTTGGTGACCACTCTTTTTATCTGTCACTTCCTACAAATGACATATTCATAATCCCAAATACATAGTCGTCATATTTAGAAAAATTACAACTTGACTTAATTTTCGTAGCACTGCATTAAGTGCCAATAGCCTATCAAGATAACTGTGTGACGTCGCAGTTGAATCGCCATGGGTGGCAAAGGTCGTGAAGGCGCGAACTCATGAGCGGAAACCAGGACCGTCTCCATTATTAAGTTTTTCTCCGTGTTTTCCTCAGTTCTCAATAATGGCATAAGCCCGGAAGGTACCCTAAACTTAGGCTTGGAACGCTTCCTTCCTTTGAATTAAAAAAATTCCCAGTTTATCATTTTATCTCATGTGTCATCACTTTCCAGTGCCTGTGATGCCTCAGTAATTAAAACGGGCGTTGAACACTATTAAAAAAAGTTCCAGTCGGTTCCGCAAGAAAAATGAATATATCAGTGCGTCAGTCGTAAGAAATTTGAGGGTTGACACATTCATCTTCATTTTAATATTAGCCCATATCTTGAGGTTATGTAGATGAACATGACAGGCATATGGACAGCGGCCTAACCAGTTAAGAACGTCCATCCATTAAAAGCGTTTGAATAGTACAATAACATCTTTTAGTCCTATCTGTTGAATAATGGCTACTGATTTTTCTTCAATATTTTGTTTCTTAAAGCTTAGACTTTAAGTAGATCTGCCACACCGCTAGCTTCAACATTCTCGTCACTAATCGATGGGTCGCCCGGACGTTTTGTGTCCAACATGCTGGAAGTTTTCTTAAGTGGCGACGATTTTTATTTTCAAACGGTGGCTCTTCATTGAGCACGCGATAAAACTCACGACGTTCACAGTCACCGATTCAAATTTCACGAGCCAATTCCTCTGAACCATTGAAATTCTCTGCATGAGTGGCTTGGTTTGCGTCGTCCCTTAAGCAGTTGCTTGCTATTGTACTTCTTTCCCATACTTTGAGCTGCACTTCAATGTACTCTAAGTGTTATGGTTTTATTTTGTGATGTTTAGTATATAATAATAATAATAATAATAATAATAATAATAACAATAATAATATGAAAATTTAATTAACTATTTTTTTGGAAACAGAGCCTTGTAACAATCAAATATAAATCTAATAAGGAATGCTAATAATTCCCATATAGAGTGTAAAAAGTAAACTAAAAACATTATTCACAAATTTCATCTAGCTCATACACTTTCTACAGTAGATTTCCAGGTTTTTTCATCACATTGGAAAAACAGGTTTTGTAAAATTGTAAAATGATCATTGAGAACGTTGATGACATCCTCATTTTACAAAAACTTGTTGCTATTGAGCCTAATCTTTAAGTTTTGAAACGAAACGAGATACCTAGCAACTAAGTTTATGGTCTATGGGGAATCAATTGCAGTTCTATTTGTGTACTTTCAATGTGTGAAACGGCGCGCGTTGTTCTGCCTAACAAGCGATATTTTTTGCAGTAATTTTGGCATTTTTTTCTTAAATTCATTTTTCAAAACTGTTCAACAATGCTGCACAATGGACTCCTGTTAAATTGTATACCCATTTTTCACCGATGTATCAGAATTTTGCTCTAGCGTACATTTCACCGATATACTTCACAATATACAAATGCCTATACACCGTAAGAAGTCTAAAACCACACACTTTCTACAGAAATAGCTATATTGTTACTCGTACCCATATCGTACCCCCTGTGTTAATGATCACGCTATGCGACATAATACATATGATAATTTATTACCCCCAAGATATTTGGTATTCTCTGGTGTTCTGCATACAATAGACCGCATATAAAGTTAGCTGACGCGACTTCCAAGGAGATGAACTGATCTAAAACTGTTGCACTAGCAGAGCAAAATTAGACTGCGTCTCGCGGCGTGTAGAACATAAACTGACTTGAACTGATGCACTGTGTTTATCGGAACTGAGATGATGTGCCGAACTGCATGCCCAGCGGAGCAAACGCCTCCTTATATATTTGATTCAAAGTAACTAGACGTGACTTCACTAAGTCATGGGGCCTCATAAGCACGCAAAAGTATCGCGCAATGCTTAAAAAATTCAAAATATGCATCTACTATTAGCATGTCACCTGCTACTATTTGAAAGTTTAAAATATTTATTTACATTGGTTCGTTTAAAGTTAGCTGTATAACCGACCAGCAGGAGTTATTCTTTTAACGTATTAAAAATACTTGGCCAACATTTATTTTTAAAAGGTAGCTTAACACTTTTCCGCTTGAGTTCACTACTCCCTTTATATAGCGGAGTTATGACCTCTGCTTTCCGGGTTCCCGTAAGCAGCCATACCAAAGAACTTTCCTTTCTGATGACATGCAATTCATGCATTGACGTTAAACTTTATAATACACAAGTGTACATAATGTTTATATTACTAATTACAATGCACAAAATTTGGTAATTAGGCTCACAAAATATGTATTATATTTAAATTTCAGTGGGAATGGGCCATAGGAACTGTTATATCATAAAAGAAGTAAGAGTGATACATGGGTACATATTCACTTCACTTGTCTGTTCAAGTTACTGCCCCAGAGTATCGCAAAGCTTTGGATGACCTGAACGAAGAACGTCCGTGGTTGATTGCGCAACCAATCTCCAAGTAAATGCACTCTGCCCTGCTTGGTAACGCAGCAGATGCTCCATGTAAGCAGCCGTTCTAAAACTCGGAACCGACTGTGCGCGAACCTTGTAGTATCCCAAAAGTCAATGGAAATGTCATTGCTCAAATGACAATGCTTCTGCAATCTCTGATTGCAATCTCTTCAATTGTGATTGGGCGATTCTCGTGCAAGGTTGTCTACAGTTGTATATGATACTTCGGTGATGGTTAAGTGAGCTTGACTAGGTCTAGGCCTGTCCTCTTAACGCACACTCCGTCACAGAATTCATCATAGCTTCTCTGTGCTGTGGAGTTATGACCTCTGCTTTCCGGGTTCCCGTAAGCAGCCATACCAAAGAACTTTCCTTTCTGATGACATGCAATTCATGCATTGACGTTAAACTTTATAATACACAAGTGTACATAATGTTTATATTACTAATTACAATGCACAAAATTTGGTAATTAGGCTCACAAAATATGTATTATATTTAAATTTCAGTGGGAATGGGCCATAGGAACTGTTATATCATAAAAGAAGTAAGAGTGATACATGGGTACATATTCACTTCACTTGTCTGTTCAAGTTACTGCCCCAGAGTATCGCAAAGCTTTGGATGACCTGAACGAAGAACGTCCGTGGTTGATTGCGCAACCAATCTCCAAGTAAATGCACTCTGCCCTGCTTGGTAACGCAGCAGATGCTCCATGTAAGCAGCCGTTCTAAAACTCGGAACCGACTGTGCGCGAACCTTGTAGTATCCCAAAAGTCAATGGAAATGTCATTGCTCAAATGACAATGCTTCTGCAATCTCTGATTGCAATCTCTTCAATTGTGATTGGGCGATTCTCGTGCAAGGTTGTCTACAGTTGTATGTGATACTTCGGTGATGGTTAAGTGAGCTTGACTAGGTCTAGGCCTGTCCTCTTAACGCACACTCCGTCACAGAATTCATCATAGCTTCTCTGTGCTGTGGGACAGACACGCATTCTCACACATTGTTCACACAAAAATAATTGTTGGCTGCAATAACATCTTCTGCCTTCAAAAATTTAATTATTGCTAGCCGTTCACCCGTGTGAACGAAACCCTGTTGTGAAGGTATTCTGCACATGTAAACATAACACTGCGCTGTCAGACATACCAATCTGCTATCTCACATACAACGCCATCTACCTGAGCAAACACAAAGCTCTGCGTAGTTAGGCTACGACAACACTAGTAAATATGGCTAACCATGAATTAGATTGTGTGGTATGTTTCTTAGTACATTTAATCATATTTTTCCTTTGCTTGACATTGTAGGACATGTCATGGAAGCTTATTTTAACTCAATTCATTTAAAAATTCAATATACTAATGTCTATAGTACTGGAAAAGTTTATATGTAATGCATATATTCCAAAATTGTGTTTACTAAATTAATTTATTTGCTAACAGTTTCCATTCTTTTATCATTTTCTTTAAAGATATAGAAACTGAATATATAACTGGGATCTTTCGGACCTCGATTTTTGCTTAAAAATGAACATATTTTGATCTGATAATGTCATTAAATGTTTTGACAAAATCTATAACTGTTTTGTGCGTTTTCCTCTACAACTTCCATGGTTCTAAAAAGTTTATTTCTAATGTAAGAATTAACTTTTTTGAATAAATGTTATACTTTGCATTAAGAATGATTATTCATCTATAATGCTTAAAAAAACTATATCTATATCGTATATCAGATATAGGAAACTTTTACTTGTTACCAACATGAATTTATATAATGAAGTAATCTTAAGTTAAAGAAATTTCCTTCCACATTTGAGCAGTTCCATTTTTATGTTAATTCAGCGATCGCCTCTCCATTTTAAGTTGTGACTGCTGCTCTAATTCTTTTAGTGCAATGTTATTTATTTTACACCTCTTTCATGTAATTGAATTATCAGTGTATAATTTGTGATTTAAAATAGTCGGTGGTCATGTTTGTTAATGCAAATGGTGGCTCTAAGGATTGTATATAAAGTCCCGGAATTTCCGAAGAATATAAATACTGAAACGGAAAATATCCTGTGTAAGGCCCTAAACATTCATTAACAGCAGTTGTTTAACAATATTATTTTAATTAGATTATTTTCATATGTTTGTATATTACGTAAAGGATATAGTGCTCAATATAAAGTCACAAACATTTAAAAGTAATTGCTATTTAGTTATGTTAATTTACGTGTGCTATTGCACAAGATAAAAGCTATCATTTTTGATTTGAAACTTACAACAATCATCGGATTTGTTTTTAATTATATCAATTAAATAAATTTATTTGCATATGTTTTATATTAGGTAAAGATATAATGATCAATATAAAGCCACAAACATCTAATAGTAATAGCTATTTGGTTATGTTAATTTAAGAAGTTCATTTAAGTATGTTAATGCTTAACATAAAGAGCATAATATTCAATTTAAAGCTTCAAACATTCATTGATAATATATTTTTAGTCATATAAATCCAACAAGTTCATTTGCACATGTTTTTATATCAGGTAGAGACTTTAATTTTCAACTCAAATAACAAATAATCGTTGGTAATGCATTTTAAATCGTATAACTATAATAAGCTCATTTGTATAGGTTTCATGTATCAGATATGAACTATTACAATGTATATCTTAATTTTTGTTGGTCTTTATGACAATACCGAATAAGAAAAAATGTAACGGTTTAAATGAGCATATACATAGCCAAGAATACGAGAGATTAAAACTACAGATAAGAACATTGTAATACTAGAATGTGTACCAAGAATGAAACACGAGACAGACAACTTTAGCGACCAAATAGAAATTAACGAATTTCATTCGCATAGTATACGTAAGTTGAAAATATAATGCATTGTAATGTATGCTATTATTACAATCCTATTGTAATAAGTGACGGTTTTATTAGCAAAAATCGTGATTTTCACTCCGCATAAAGAAGCAGTATTTTAACATTAAGTAAAGATAAATGGGAATTAATATTTCTAGGAAGAAATTAGAAAATTATTTGTGGTAAATGATAGGAGTTACCAGTTTGAATTAATATTCATGTAGAAAATCTGTATAGGAGCTACAACTGTACAAAGAAAAAACAGTTTTCGGCAAATAGGTAAATATAAATTATATCACATCTGTCTCGTATTCAGTCTGCATATAATAATATTCTCAGGGTTTGTCGTAATCAGAAAAGTGTACTGTTGTGTGGTAATAACAATACTTTAAACTCCGTAGATTTCTATCCATTGTTGTTTTGTTATACTTAAAATCACGCTTTTACCCCAGAAGCATTAATCTGAAAAGTCCAGCTATATTATGAAACCATGAACTAGTCGAGCATATAATGTTGTTAGTCACGTCGGCGTCGCCGCATGTACGTATTTCCGCTACAAATTTGACGCCAAACAGTTTGGCAATAGTGAACGTCGACGCCACCTACACACGTCGTAATTAATAACATTACAATACACAAAGTATATATAAGTATACCTCAACAAAATAAACAGAAACGTAATTGCAGTCTAGGGAAAGCTATTAGGGTATGTGTGTGTGTGTATGTGTGTGTGTGTGTGTGTGTGTGTGTGTGTGTGTGTGTGTGTGTGTGTTGTACAAGGCACATAAACCTTCACCACATAAACTCATGCAGTGGTCAGCCATTTAGCCTTAGAAGCATAGACGCCTGTGATGGCCACTTAGCTTTGAATGAGTCCGATAAATGAGACAAATTATTCAACTATAAAGAAGAAAAGTCATTTACAGTTTATTCTCAATTAACATTTTTGGTAAAGTGTCAGCTTTGTAGACCTGTGCACTCGTTTAAAATATATTCTTATGTTGGAAAAAATTTTCGAAATGAAGCTGAAACTAAGGTTGATTTCAAGGTCACCGATTTGAAACCTATTCATTCTTTTCGAATGTAGCTGGTCATGTGTAATTTAATAGCAACTTGATGACTTTCATTTGTATTTAGTCTATAACCTCAAAATAAATTGACAGGCCACCCTTGCGAATTGCAACTCGATTAACTTCATCCGGAACGTTTTAATTGGCGCCGCTGTTGCGGTACTTCCACCTATACAAACAAAAACGATAACTACAACGTTGTGGTATCAAACAAAAAATACATGGAAAATTTAATTAGATTCTGTTGACGGCTAGAAAGAGAACCTCAATAAGCTTATATAGTGCTGAATTACCAAATTAACATTTATATGGTGTTTGTAATGAAAACGTGAGCTTTGGTTACCAGCAAGTGCTAATTGTTGGCACTCATAAGCACTCTCCATGTGTTTTTGGCACGTACAAACAGTTATACATTAATGTTCTAGAGATAAACTAGTGATAGCCAACGAAAATGACAGAAAATTCCTTAGCCATGAATTAATGTTTATTAATTGCTTTAAAATACTTTAAGACATTATCTCTGAGAAGAGCGTGCTTTAGAATATCAAACTATTTATTACTTCTAAAAAGCTATACGAGTTCTCAAGTTCAGTTTTATGATACCGGAATAAGAATAATTCATATAATCCAGTTTGTCAGTCTATTTCTACTCTTAAATCTTCAAACATTCTATAAAACCACCATCCAGAGAACCCTTCAGTTGACTAGTTCACATTCGAGGATAGATCCATGAGATTCCGGCCTCGCCGATAAGGATTATCGCCTTCACAAAAGCCTTATCTGTTAAGTAAAATAATTGCAGTTGTAACTTCAGCTCCACTGTGTTCGGATGTTCAGATATAGTTACATAAAGAAGGCTACGTGTAGAAGATTGTGACATGTTCAAAATGGAGTTTCGAGCTGTTATTAAGTTCTTAACAAAAGAAGGACTTACTCCAAATGAAATTAAACAGCGAGTGGACGGTGTACATGGGGAAGCATCGCCTCATATTCTATCGTAAAAGAATGCGCCTAAATTTTTCGAATAGGTGAAGAAAACATTGAAGATCAAGAGAGTGCAGGTCGGTCCTTGGAGGTGCTCGCTCCTGAAAACATCGCTCTTGTGGAAGAAGAAATTATGGAAGAACGGCGACTGAAAGTTACAGAAATAGCAGCAAGGTTGGGCCTTTCTAAAACAACAGTCCTTCGAATTATTCAGGAGCATTTAAACATAAATAATGTTAGTGCAATATGAGTACTCAGACTTCTTTCCTCAGTTCCAAAAGCAGCAATGAGTCATCTGTAGTCAGGCAGTTTTGGAGCTCTGCCGTGGTAACGAGAGAGAATTTCTGCAAACCATTGTTACAGGAGATGAACAATCCTCTACTATGATCCCTTGTGCAAAAGAGATGGAATCAATGGAGTGGCGTAAACCCAGCTTTTAGCCTACGTTTTAAGATGGTGTTTCAATTTATACACTTAAATATTAACATAATTGGTTTATTTAAAGACGCTATTTAACATCTATGGTGATTAGCGTCCATTCAATTCGGGGCATGAAGCGCCGATAGATTTTGCTCAGAGGCCTAAAAATTTTTACAGGGTTAAAAAAATCTCTCTCGTCATTTCTGCAGATGCACTGTACTATCTGTGTTACTTTACAACCAACTCGTGATTTCTATATGCTTCAGCAAGCAATAGAGTTCAGTCACGGATGCCAATTCAATAACTTCTGGTACTAGAAGTTGTTTCTCAAAAATATTCTTTTTTCTTCAAGTTAAAAGTTTCATTGGAGCACATCTGCAACTGAAACTGATTCAGGCTCTTTCCCACATAGTTTGCAGTTCAAGTTGGAACAGATATGCTGATGTGTTGGGGGCGACCCCGTCTGATGTGTTGTCGGTCCTGGTGGTGTAGTGGTTAATACTTGCCTCCTAAACCCAAGATCGCGGGTTCGAACCCGGCCAGGACCGATGGATTTTTTCGGGCGTAAAAATCCTAAGTATGGCTTCCTTCGGAAGGGAAGTAAAGTCGTGGGTCCCGTGTCGTACATTTACGGCACGAAAAAGAACCTCAAGCCTGAAGGAGAGGCCTCTGAGCAAAAATTGTCGGCCATTTCACGCCCTGAGTTGAATGGGACGCTGATGACCTGAGCTGTTAAAGAGCGTCCATAAATAAATCAATCCGTCTGATGTGGGAGGTAGTATTGGTGATTTATGTCTCAAATGATGATTTAGGTGTGGACTATTATCAGTTAGGCCAGCAATATTGGTGTCCCCGTAGTACTGATGTTGCTTCCTACTATGTAAGTTTTTGTCCTAGTGATGCCTCAGCTGCCGAAGTTCATTTACTACTCCCGTCCCAATTAGGAGTAATATATATCTCAGGATACGCTGCCTATTTTATTGACACTAGATCAATGGGGCAGGAAAAGAGTTTGCTGACATAAATGAAGACGCGTCGAAAAGTAGATTGAGTTCACAATTTATTGAGTAAATTCTTTCCAATATCTAACTGCCGTGCCGTGTACCATGTGAACGAATAATATGTGCAGATTACACTGATAAATGTGCAATACTTAGTTGTACTGAACCAAACGGATAAGCGACTAAACCCTTAATATGAATATAACACGTCCTACCGCTATCGAAATTAAACTTGAAGTATTTAACACGTCCTACTGCTGACAAAATTAATTTTATAGTGAATGTAGCGCGTCTTACCGCTGCCGAAGTTAATCTTATGGTCAATGTAGCACGTCCTACCGCTGTCGAAATCAATCTTGTTGTCAATGTAACATGTTCTACCGCTACCGAAACAAAGCTTAAAGTAAATGTGATCTGGCCTACCGCTGTCGTAATCAAGCTTGAAGTATTTAACACGTCCTACCTCTGTCGAAATTAATCTTAAGTGAACATAACACGGCCTACTGCTGTCGAAATCAATCTTAAATTGAGGATCGCGGTTTCAGATGACCTATGTATGCAGAATTTGAATTTGTTAAGCTGGAACGCTCATGTCCTTTGTAACTGACCATAGCTACCACCCCAATATATCTATTATGTATAATAGTTGTTGTCATGTACATGTCGTCTGGTGAAACGTCTTTAGGCAGCCGCTCTGCGGAAACGCAGTCATAAATGTCTCAACAATAGAAAAAAGCATTGCCTTCCAAAGCCACGGACAAAAGGCCTCTTAAAGGGTAGAACCTTCTGGCCTTGTGAACAAAATCTCTGATTTTGAATCTCTGAATTTCTCTGATTAAATATGGTGTATCATTTATTGAAAACTCCAATTGCAAGTGTTTTTAATTATATAATGTTTTATGTGCCAAGCTACTTTTTTTTTTAAATTCTTTGTTATAGAAGACTGCGGTTTGATGTATTTTGTAAGTTAATTACTGTTTCAAATGTCAGTAACAGTAATGCCTGCTTGAGTGATTATCTTTTTATGCAATCAGAAAGTTTTGTGTTTATTTTGAGTTTTACAAGGTATATATCCTTGGTTTTCTAAATACATCTAATATCATGCCTAGGTCCACCAGGGTTTATAAAATATTTAAAAACAAAGGAAACTAGTATTGCAAAACCTATCCAGTAGAGATGGTAGTAGTTATTATGAAAATAATAGGCCTATTTCTAAAGAAATTTCAGGAAATGATAAACCAATTATTGTCACTCCCTCCTAGTGCTTCGAAGACAAAGATATCTGCTAATCATAAGGAAGATATTGAAGACAACAATGGAAATTTTAATTATAAAGATCGACTTGAATATTTTAAATAAGAGTTTAGCGAAATTTCTCTTGCAAAATGTGTAGTGGTAATATCACTTTGTGTGAAGATGCAGGTACAAGAATTGGGTATTAACTTTAACGCTATTTTAGTCGTAAGTGAAAAATTCACAATACATGTACCTTATTCTTATATAACTAATGAAGATAAAAGCATGAAATTTTTACAGCTCATTTACATTATTACTTTCATTATTGAGTTCTAGTTTTAGATCATTTGTATAAGAACTTTTTACATGTAATTTTATTTTTATTTATTAATAGTTTATTACAAATTATTACAAATAAAATAATAACTTATAATTTTTAAAACTAAACTAGAGCTCAGAACTTATAATACAATGTAAAATAAGCAGTAAAAGTTTCATTGAAGTGTCTGTAATTCTTTCTGAGAAAATACTACATAAAAGTGAAGAACTTTGCATTAGTAGTAGGGTCTCTGATTTCACCTTAAAGTGAAAATGTTACATTTTCTAAAATTGTTAAGCGCTGCAGCAATTCCTTAAATTAATAATAAATAAAAAAATACAACAACTTTTACGTTTACCATCCTGAATTCTGTGTGCCCACCCTTGCCTTACTGCAAGCGGACGAGTTTATGCAAACCAGACAGTGTGATGATTCACCACGTCGGAGGAAAGGTTTGCTATTGGAATAAAAATACGCCCGAATGGACTGAGTAGATAAAAATAAAATATGTAGAGTCATGTTGATTTTAGCGTTCGCTGAATCCAAACAAACCAAATAGGGCTCGGAGCTTAGCAAGTGGCATCAATTGACTGAGAGATTTTGTTTATTATTTTAAATACGTTTTCCATAACAAAAAGAATTCAAAGTTGTCAAATAAAAACGGACATTGATCTTCTCTATTGCCCTCTAAATAAAACAAGGACGATGGCAATAAATTCAATTCGGGCATGCTATGTTTTTATTTTATGGCCTACAACTAATCTCTCAAAGGGGTACATTATTGCTTGCAGCCCCTTTGTTCTATTATTTTGCTTGTAATTATCAAAATCACCATCACATGGCTGTGCTGGACCAGATTAATATCCACTGGTAATTTTCGTTTCGTAGGCTACTTGACTCAAACCCCTAATCTAACTCGCGAGATCGACGATGAAAGCTGAAGACACTAACGGCCGTTCATTGGCATTCGTGTGGTCTTTAACCTTTAGCTTTAGCTAAAATTTTCAATTTTTTTTCTCTCAGCCTTTATCAATTAGCTTTGTTAGAAAGCATAAGCAGAAAACGCAGTGTGTGCCTGTTAAGTTCTAGTGTATTAAGAATGCGTTTACTCATGAATATTTGCAGATATTTTCTCCTGCGACCAGCAAGATCAAGAAACTTACTCTGGTCAAATTTTGCTCAAACATTTTATCACATGTGTTAAATGCTTTGAGAATAATTGTGAATCTCCATTTGTGTTTCTATACTATATAGCTCGTTTTATAAATATTATAGCAATTAAATGTTTGCTCAAAACGTGTGTTGAAACACATTTTTTTTCAGAAACCATTTGCAATATAGAAATAAAACTTTAAAGAAGGCGGAAATTTTTCTATACTTGGAGGATTGAGAGATTAGAAATTCACTTAGTTTTAGTGTGTTGCTTACCAATGATAACCACAGTTTCCGTACCAAAATTATAAAGATAGCACCAACGCTAAATAAGTGTGCAAAATTTCAACTGTCTAAATTTTGTAGTTTATAATAAAAATGTACCCAAGTATGCAGAAATGTGATTGGGAAAAATTATTTTAAAACTTTACATTAAAATTTCCAGTCATATCAATGTATTCCAGGATCATAATCACCTAAAGCTTCATTTATGAATTTTCGTTCTTTTGAGCATGAAAGTCCTGGCTTCCTTGGTTGAGGACTGAGCAGCCCGTTAGACATGATACAGTCGATTGTTGTCAATGAGACGCAGAGACTTTATAGTTGAGGCAATATAAAATGACTTCAACCTACATTTTTAGATTACTGATAATAGTGTAATTAATTACATGTATTATAAATCTTATTTTAATCAATTTGTACAGTTTATATGTATGCATATTAATAGTTAAGTCATTTTGTGTATTTCCTGAGTATTAGAACAATTTGTTCACAAAGCTTTTAGACATAAACCAGAAAATGTGTTTTGGGAACGGGACAAAAAGAGTCAGATGGGCCTATACATATTTTGTAAGAACCTTTGTAAGGATTGTCGTCAAGAATTTGAAAAAGAGTGGATCAGATCCCTATATGAACTGACAGAAGGTTTATTTTTTTTTTTTTTAAATCCAGGACAGGCCCGGCAATATAAACCTATTGATGCAACAGAACCTTGTGGGTGTAATAACTGTAATCAGCATTACGTAAAGAAACCAAGAGGAAAAACATAAGGAATAAATGTTTAAAAGTGCAGTCAATTGGAGAGCTTGGAGAGTAAGACACGAACTGTTAACAGGGAGCCATATCGAAAATATGATACAGTGGAACGGTGAAAGATTTGGTACAATTGCCGTGCAGTGATAGACTGGAATCCATCGGGTTAGTTGCCAACATTCATTAATATTTTCAGAACTTAAAGGCGGCTCTTGAAAGATAAAATTATTTAAATATAAGTAAATCGTGTTATAGTAAGCTTCACGATTCGTGTTCGTCTTTGACATAATTTCCAGTCCTCTTCCATTGGTCTAAGAGGGTCATAACATTCCAGCAATGCACCAACTTGGCACCGCGATATCGATAGGCAGCTGAAGAGGAAATCGACATCAATCCGTCAACAAACAATTGAATCAACAAACTCCTTCCCCATTTATCCCATTAAACTATCGACTACAATCGCACTGTATGATAATCAGCTTTAAGTCATATTTGTTTATATGTGTTACTTAAAGTAAAATAGATCAGATGTCTAACTCTTGTAGCTTCTGGGGAAAAAAGTACCTTTGTGTGCTGGCTGGCCTCATATAAGTTACAGTTCATAATCTCAAAACAGGGTTCTAACCTATCATAAAGTATTTCCCTATGCATAATTAGTGATTTTGTAATGTGCATATATTGCGTTTTTATTAGTAAGACTAGATACTAACTTTATACTAATAACGATATTTCTAATATTTACATTAGCACTATACATTACGTTTGCAAGTATGTCAAGTGTTTCCGTATAAGAAAGTTTTTCTTAGCTGAACTCGGAACACTTCCATTTTCAGCATATAATTTGCCACATGGCATTTGGTTATGCTATGGCAACATAAACAAAGCAAGGTAAACAAGTATCATGGCGCTGCAGTGCAGCTAATAGCTTCCAAAGCGTGATACAAAATGTGCAATCTTATCAGAAAGCAAAGATAGGACGATTTTTTGAGAGACAGAAAAGGAGGCGTGGCCGTTTCGAATTGAAAATAGAACATTTAAAATAGAATTTAGCGCTTAAAAACTATACATGATATATTTTCTCAAACTAGCATAATCTACCGCCTGTGGTGCCTCAGTAGTGAAAACGGGCGTTAAACACTACTCAAAAAAAAAAAACTAGCATAACCATAAAATATGTACTTCTAAGAAATGTGGTTGTTCATCGCTTCAGAATATCTTGTCCTTGAATCTACTGTTTGTTTTTTTTTTCTTTTATTTTGGTTTTTCCTCCTCTTACCAAATATATTATTGTCCTCTGTGATTAAGGAATATGTTTGCCTGCCCTTTACCTTATTCTCCCAATCATGAATAAACAGACGAAATCACGTTCACACCGGATTATTGCCATGGTAAACTTGGCAAACACATAAATCTGGTTGCGTTCATCCAAATGGTGCCTAATATAAACAAAGTGCTATTTCAATTATATTTAATACAGCACAGTGGTGCTAAGTGTGACTTGCGCGTTGATTGATTGTCGAGCCTCGTTCATGCCGGATCTTGTACCTCGGACTTAGGAAGTTCTTCCTATAACTGCAAGGGATACGCATCAGCACTATGTTGGCCCGGATAATTTTGAGCTCTCCCCCTTATGAGGCAAATTCTACTTCTTATATACTCTGTAAGAACTGACGCTAACACAAGAAAAGTGACGCGGGGTTTTCGCGCCAGTTCTTTCACCATGCTCATAGGTTGATGCTCACATAATCGAAATTCATTCCTATTTGCTGAACAAATTTTGGCAGAGCACACGTTACGCCATTCGTCAATCAGTTCATTTCAAACAAATTTTACACATTATATCAATGACCTGCGAATGCAGGTGTCGCGTACCCTAAAGAAAAGCGGTTGGTTTCTAATTGTATTGTCTGAATTTCCAACCCTTGCCTTGCCCGTTCAGAGTGAGATTCGAGTCCATCTTTACCCTTTGCTATATTACATGTTGTTTCTTACATATTACTAAAATTATGCATTATAGACATTATGCTCAGTCTTAAAATACTTATACACTATTAATTCTACATACATGAATTTTGTCATCGAAGTTTCCTATATACAGAAAGCACAACATACCTGTAAGAAATCACAGAATCGTTGTTCAAAATTACACACATTAATTATAGCAATTACTTTGTAATTTATGGGGAACCAGGGACAGCTTCAACTCTTAAGTCACAAGGACTGTAACCGTTGTTATATTAAAATTTGTTTACATAAGTATTCGTACATTTTATATTCTAATACTGCGTCAAATGGAATCGTCTCACAGGATAAAAAAATGGAAATACAATAAATATTATTAATAAACTGGTGTAGCTTTAATAATTTTAAAATATTCAAAATCAAATTTTTTTCCTTCACAAATTTTTTCTTGCCTTCGTGACAAAAATAATAACAAATTTATATACATTGTTAAATGTCAAACTATGAGTTGACGATAAACCATAAAGTTCATTTACAATTTTTGCCTGATTTGGAAAAATTGCAATATATACTAAAAACTTAGGAATTTACTATGCAATGCTCCTTTGTATTTCCATAGGTATTATATTTTCACCTTTTGCCTTAAATGCCTTTGTTGAATTGTTGGTTGACAATAATTTGGAGTCAAATCAGAATTAAGGCTAAAATTACTTTTGATTACAGCTCAGAATAACTTTCAGAACCTGCGAGTTTGAAAAATCAAAGTAAGTGTATATTTTGATGAATTCGTAATGGTTTATTCACTATCTTGTGATTTTCAAAATGCCTCTTTCGAGCATTAAATACAATTAGAAAATTTTACATTTTAGACTTTTGCTGTGGGCTTCACGATCCAAACTCTATAAGATCTACTTAGGAGTTTGGTGCAAAAATTATCAAAATTAATAGTTCGAGAAGGATCAAGGAATTTGTGTAATGGAAAGATGGAGAATCAAGACTTGCTCCTGCAACGATACTCCTTTCCTGTTGTCTTTGTAAAGAGAGTGAATTATCCTGTACGGTAAACAACGGAGAGAGAGGAGGGATTCCCTTCTACATCAAATATTAATATGCAAATTAAATGCAAGAGAATGGTTTACAAAACGAGCAGGATCAACATTATTCCAATCTCAGTATACAAAGTTTGCGGGACGTACGCCAGGCAGGCGCAGAATTAAAACCAGAAGCTATCCTCTAGAACCACCTTGCCTTGCCACAAAACGTGTAACATTTCAGCCGTGTCCTGCCTCAATTTTGATTGCATATTGCGGAGAAAAACCATTCAATTTATCCCGATGCGTGTGGCATAAATTCACTCTAATAAAAAGTAGACTCTCTTAGCTTGTGCTATTCTTCAACTCTCGTAAAAATGTAGCTCCAGAAGGCATCTTATCAAAAGAAGGTTTGGTAAAAGTAATTAGAACTCTCACCCAAAGATAAGAATAAATATGAAACATAATTTATTTTATAACAACGCTGAAGGAAAACAATTTTTACGAAATATTGTAAAATATGTGCCTTTGAACCCTCCCACTCTATTTCATGCAGTTTTATCCACCTTTCAATCTCTGAATGAAGTGTGTTGTAAACAAAGAGAGCAGTAATTGAGTTTCTCTATCACCAACTTTCAGAGATGGTTAATAAATGTATGTGGAGAGATGGCGGTGGATAAAAGCAAAAAGTATGTCATCATCAAAAAAGTACCGCCATAAGTGACAGCGGTCGTTAAGGGGCGGACCTGTGAGGGGAAGTCTGGGGTTCGATTTCCACCAGAACCGTGCTTCCTGATTGAGTTTTTTTCTAGGTTTTCCTCAGTCCTCATTGTTAGCACTGTCAATATAATCATCCATCAGTTAGAATATTCAAATAATTGTGCTCGAAGCTTATCTGCAGAGCATAAGGGACGGACAACTAAAATTATAATCTTTCCTCCTCGTTGTTAAAGGAACATTTATTTTCAAGCATTGAAATCTGGAATGAAGCTCATGCATCACTTAGAACATGAGACTAAAAGACTATCCATAACGATGCAACAAATTCGTAAATATTCAATCGTGCCTAAAGGAGCGACTGAAATGCGAGTACTGAATTATTGCCAGCTGCTGCTGCTGGAGTTAAGTGCCCGAGCGACTAGCTAGAAGCGAGCGAAACCGGAGAGAGCCGATAGTGTGGCAGAGGTATTAACTAGATTATAACGCTTCAGGATGAACGGTGCAATAGCTCAGGCGATTAGAGCATCATGCTACACTTGTAAAGATAGAATATTGGGTTCGAATTCTACCACCCCATACTTTTTTCCCTTCCGGAGTTTAAAGAAATATGCCACAATTACAATGATTTATTCCCTGAATTACTTGCGAATTGGAATGAGCAGTTTGCCAAAATTTCAATGATTTACTTGCTAAACCACTGGATCCACCGGTTTCTAAGATTTGCCCGAGGTTAGCCGACAGATTAAATTAGTGTGTGTATATATGAATTATTGTGAATTGGAATAAGAATATTTCCCACCGTTACAATATTTCACCCACCTAATAATGGTTTGCCACAATTACAATGATGTACTCGCTAAACCACTGGGTCCACCAGTTTCTAGAATTTGCTCGAGGTTAATGACAGATTAAGTTAGTGTGTGTATATATGAATTAGTTGCGAATTGGAATAAGAGCACATTTTCCATTGTTAAAATATTTCACCCGCCAAATAATGTCCTCATTATAGTAATTTACCCGTCCTTATCCATTTATATTTAGAAAGTAAAGTGCGTGTGGATAAGTTCCGCTCTCTCCGCTATCACTTGCTTCTGGCTAGCCGCTCGGATACTTGGCACCAGCAACAGCAGATACAGCAGTTGAGTGCCTTCAGCCCTGTGGGTAATGCCAAGTAAACAAAATCGGATGCAAATCAGTAGCATAGTGTTATGGCTTTTCCCATTGTTCTCTGTCTGTTAAGATGCGAAGTTCCAATTGTTCGGTACGAGAGATACATTTAATTGTCATTTATTCTTTTAAAGCGCACTTTTGCTACCGACTTATGAGGCCGAGGAAATTAAAAACAAATGCTGTATACTTTCCTGTTTGTTCAACTGACAAAGGACTTTCCTGACGTATCGTTCACTTTTGAAAACAGAGTATTTTTATAAATTTGAAACGTCTTTGGTTTCTATGATATACTGTTGAAATTGTTACATCTACATTTAGAGGTATCCGTTAATAAAACATATTTTTATGTAAGTATTGCGAAACATTTGCCATAGTATTTTACAAAATAATCGAAAAGTTTTCACAATAGCTTTATGTAAGGGATTAGTTATGAATAATCAGACCAGTCACGGCCGGAATTTGAATCACGGATCTTCAGCCATCAAAGATAACGCTCTGACTGAACTATCATGTCCTCCAAGCATAGTACCGCAAACCTCTCATATGATACGATATATCCCAGACACATCCCTATCGTTTCTGTACCAAAGATTTATTCCTTAAGAGGCGATTCATAATGCTAAGAGCTAATTTTACATGGACATTTTGTGTCGGACATTATTGAAACTTAGTTCTGAGCTGAAACTAAAAAAAATAAATGGAAAATAGTGCACTAATCTTTACTGAGAGATACAAAGGTGTTATCAGCTCATTTCCTTTATCATGGGGCTTAACCATATAGCCAAGTTTTCTCATTGACATTGCGTACTTTCAATAAAGAAAAGTACAAACAGTTACGCCTTTAAAAGTATCTGTTTGCAAGTCGGATGGCCCAGCTTCGTGATTCACGCACTATCGCCGGCAATCGCTTCTATGAACTCCGGTGTTCAACATCGCACCGTTTAAAATTTGGGTACTACACATTAAATAATACCATTTTGATACTGACTCTTGTCACAATAGGTATGGAACTAGCCATTTTCGGCGATACATCTTATCAGGCTAGCATTCACACTTAAAAATAGAATAATATTTATGCCAATTAATTTTTTTTTATTCAATCTTTCCTAGCACACTGTGTACAAACCACAAACACGCTTGTAAAAGATTACATGCCGCACCGCATATGCAGTTAGGCTATTAGAGCACGGCTCCTCTTCACACGTGATGCCGGCCAAGGCCAAGCTAACCTCTCGTTGAAGGTACTCCGCGTTCACGTTTCATAGATAAGCCTATCAACCAGTATTTCACCTAGAGCTTCTGATTAACTTGACAAGAATGGACTGTATTGAAAAGTATTGCTCAAATGCTACAAACTTACCTAAAAGTAATATAACATTTTCTAAAAAAAAATGTGTATTAATGCATTAAATATTGCTTTGTTCATACTTGCGTACATTGATATATTTTACTTGTTTCAAATTTTGTAGCAATATTTGTAAACCATTTTCTCAAACTAACTCCCAAGAATAAGCAGTATTTAAATTTGAGTTCAAGTGTGTGGAATAAGGAAGCCAGAAATACATGTAGGTAAAATACGACCCATTCTGCATTAGCCATACAAGGATAAAACAAAGATTCTGGTCCAATGAGTAGCTACGTATTATTGTCCGTTTTAATTTTATGCTAATAACGTACACGATCTTTTTGACAGTTGCTTAGAGTTTTACCAATTTTAAAAGCCCTACATTTTGTAAAAGTTCGTTCTCCTTTTTAACAATTTAAGAATAATTATAAAGGAACTAATTTTAATGTGATCTATAGTTCTAAAATGTCTAAATTTTATTTTTTTATCACTGAGTAATTCTTACAGCTTTCATAACAATGCAACACATTAAAAAAAAACTCTTTTGACTAGTCTATTATATTTGGTTTATTCCAGTGTAAAAATTCGATTAGGACGTAAACAAATAGATATAGCGCCGCATGAAAAAAGATAATCCAATCTTTTATGTACATTAAATTTGTATTATCCGGGATATTACACTTAAAGCTGACCTTCATGTTGTATTTTTCAAGCAGTTTGATGAAAAGGATCTGACCTAAAATTGCATAACTGATCACATCCTGTGGCAGATTCAATGTATCTTCCGTTCGACGACTAAACTATGTTCAGCTCAGCTGTGTTGCAACATTTCATACATGTGCGCAATCAAATTGGAAATTCAAAAGACACAGCAATATAATTCGCATTTAAACTTATATATTCAAATAGTTTACATTTCTTGCTTGATTTCCAGCCTGTTTTGCATTCTAAGACACATTCTCTAAACTGGTTACTTTCGAGATGGAAAATGGTCTAAAAATTAACTTTAGTGGACTATTAAATATAATTATATTGTATAAAATGTTATTATATAATATAAATCACCTATAAAATGAAAAATTAACCCTAGCCTTAGAAATGAACAATTACAGTGATTTTCAATTTGTGTAGTCTTAGTCAAAATTTATTAAGGAAATTTACTCATTCTAGATAAACTGGTTCAAATAGAAACAATGACTGAAAACAAACTATGAAAAGGAATATGAGAAAAATTATCTAAATCAACTTGTCGTTCCCTTTTACAACATCTTTCATTTTGCTTTTATAATTTAATGAGCTTCTACTAAAATATATGTAACACCAGCAACATTAAGATTCGTTCACTAAAGTTTCACTTTCATGCTTGACTGTAACATCAATATGCAGATAACTCTTATGTATTATTTAAAACAAAGAATATATTCTGCATGTATTCGTAAACTGTTTGAAGTGGAGTATAAACTCATAAAAATAATTTCATTTTGAAAATTACTTCATTTAATCATGAGCTTGGGTAAAGAAATTTGCATTTAACGAATTAAAAGCATTTAACTTTATTGACTTCACAAATGGTACAAAATGAAATGTAAGCATTCCAAAACTGCATTATGCACATGCAGCTATTTTTGCATGTCCTTTAAAATAATTTTCAGAATAAAGCATTGATGCAAATAAGACTAGTAAGTTTCATGGCATTTATAAGTTTTAAAGGATTTCACATTGTTAATGCTAATTAATATTTCTTTTCACCCTGTCTTCACTACTTATTAAAAGATATTCATACTTAACAGCCCTAAAGCTCACACAGAGATAGCAGGGCATCATTCTTAAACGTCCCTAGATATCTTCATTCTCGACTTCAGTTATAATTTGTCAAAATTAACATACAAATACCATCTAAATATCTTGGTCCCTTGGGAAAAAATTACATAGCCATAAATGGCCTGTTTAGTCCTAAAGCTTACTAGCAGAGCATAAATACAAGGAGAGATTAGTAAACTGTGCTTGCTTATATACAGTTGTTAATGAACAAAACTGAAATATACATGGATCTTAGAAAATAAGTTGAGATGAATTTCAGAATAACCAATGTAATATCGTAAGTATGGTGAATTAAATGATAGCAATCTGATACCCAGGAATTAACAGTAAGGTAAAATAAAATCAAACTTTTTATTATTAACACTTTAACATTGTATCATCAAAATTTGGAGTTGAAAAATTATGTGAAGTTATTTTAAATAAAGCATACATCTAGTTTTAATGATACAACTAATGTATGAAGGAATGGTTATTGGCATAGATAAATTGGATTTTGTAGGCCCTAAAATAGAATCTATTAGCTTAGGATTAAACAAGGTTGCACAAAGTCAGTGGTATATATTCAGACACAGCAATATCTAAGCAGCAAGCTCAGCTAAGAAACTGTTTTAAATTAGGATTTAACTTTTTAAATGCAGTTTTATTTGCTGAAGACCAAGTTTCTTCAGAAATAATGAAGTTCAACTTCAATTTCAGCACAGCAAAATAATATTTACATATAACTTATTAATATGAAATGCACATCAATAGCATTAATGGGTCTTTGAATGAAAATATCACAAAAGATCCTAAGTCATATTTAAAAATTATCCAATAGAACAAGTAAAAGTCTTTTTTAATTATTTGGGATGTGTCTTATGATTATGATATTAGAACAAAAAGTTCATACATTTCAGAATATATGTGATACAATAAAACAAACATTAAAGAACAAAACTGGGGAGTACATGCGCCTAAATGTTATAAGCATTGGGGATTTAATTGACTTTGTGATTCAAAAATTCAGCCATAAATAGAAGTAATAAAAGCATTATACAAACTGCTGAAATAAGATGTTTAAGAAAAGTAGCTGGCTGTACCTTAAAACACCATTTCAAGAGTGTTAAAGTAAGGGAAATCATAATATTTTCATATTAAAAACAAATTTCAACAGAATTAAGAATAATGGATAGAACATAGTTCCCGGTTGCATATAATGAAAGATTAGCAAAACAGATCTTAAAATATGGACCAAAAGGAAGATGAGATAAATAAGAAGACCTAGGTGTCATTATAAAGTCTTCTGGAGTGAAACACGTCAATTTGATCTATCTTTATTAATGATGGGCTTAATAAATTCAACAACATTTTTCGTAGTTTTGCAAAATATTTATTGTCAACTTTTGTGCAATAGTTGATAATCTAATTACCCTAAAAGATTGAAAAAGCTGCAATTAATAAATTACAAATTAAAGAAATGGAAATTGGTACAGCTGCCTACATGCACCTGTTTGTTGGAGGTCATCAGTTAGAGCAATTTCTGTAAAAATATGCACTTTAATTTCTCTTGCATTTTTGTCTAGGACATTGTATTGTATTCAACATTAAGTTTTTTGTCTCTAGATGGTAACTGCATATTTCAGATTATTTGAAACTGAAACAAGATATACCACCACATGTAGCCGAGGTCGTTAAGGTGCGGATTAGTGAGCAGGAGGTCTGAATTTCGAATCCCGCCAGGAATCCCAACTGAGGTTTTTTCCAGGTTTTCCTCAGTCCTCATAAATGGTAACTGCCAGGGAGGTACCTAAACTTAGCCTTGGAATGTTTCCTTCCTTAAACAAAAAATTCCTTTTCCAATATATGATTTCATCTCATGTATCATCGTGTCCATCGCCAATGGTATAAAAGGGCGTTAAACACTAATTAAAAAAACCAAGATATTTACAATAATCTTTTATCCGGATTTAATGTCATGTGTATAGTGTAAAAATAATGTAACAGAAGTGCAATAGAAACAAATTTAATGAAGGCTACTATTGATTAGCCATTATTTTTGTACAATTTCTAGTAGAACAATGTAGAAGCTAGTGGTGTGCATATCGCTTGATTTTATGCAATAATGTGGATGTAATAGGCAACAAAATATTTGGATGATGTGCTTCAAATTACTTATCTAAGAGCCCTATATACAAAAGGCATATATTTCAGCTTTGTTAATTATCACTGTGTATAAGAACAGATTTAGGTTATGTTTCAACAGCCTTATCCTCAAATGTCAAACTTTTTGAATTCAGGATAGTGTTATGTTTTAAAATAATTAAACTGTATCTATCTTACAAGCTTTAACTACTCACAAATGAAATCTAAATAAAAAGGAAAGTTAAAAGAACATATAAGATAGATGTCTTACTTTTTCTATTTGAAGTGCTCCACATTACTTCAAAGTCTCTAGGTTAACATAACCATGGTTACTTTGTTCACGATCCTTCCTAAAAGCCAGTTGAATGGGTTTTATAATTTAATTAATCATTAAAAGATTTCAATCATCTGAAAAACTTCTGACATATAACAAAGCTAAATTCTTAAGTTTAATTTGCTGCATTAAGTTTACATAACTCCTTTGTGCCTGAACAATTTCGACCAGCAGTTCAAACAAATTCCTGTTTACTTTTGCAGATAAGATTATTTTTTGGTGACATGAAGAATTCTTATCCTAAGATAAAAGTATTTGGTTTGAAACCAATTAATGCTGAACATATTGAATTTACTTGCTTGCATTGATTCCCCAGCAATTTCAGTTTTCACACTTAGTATGCCAAGAAAACAAAGATGATGAAAGGGATCTTCTGATTAAATTTATACGCATAATACACCAAGCTGCATTTAGAGCTAATTAGATGAGGGTTTTTATTTAACACTGCTTAAACTGTGGTTATGATATCTGAGCAAAAAAGAAAAATTGATCCAAATTAAAGTAGTTTGAGTTTTTGCTCATAGTATGTACACCAAATATAGAAAATGTCCATTGGTGTACTGCATTAATCATAATTATGTGAATAGAAAAAATAGAAGAGGTGGTCAGGAAAAATATTTCTTAAAAGGCAATTTAGCTGGAATACTTGAACACAGAACATAAATCCTTAGTAAGCATGTTCACTTTGTCTTCAAATGTCCTTCATTTTGAAGGACGAACAAAGTATTTGGAAGGTACAAAAGGCATTTTGCAAACAGTCGCCTCCACAAATTTTCCTCTGACCTTGAGAGCTAATTTTGTGCCGGGTTTAGAGAGGGCAGTTGGTACATAGCCCATGGCTATATTGTAGCCCAGAGTGGGGGAGGGACATCCACTACTGACGTAACCCACGAGCTCATCCTGAGAGTCACTGGAGTGAATGGCTGCACCAGAACGGGCCGGAGCACCTTTAGACTTCATGCCCACCCGTTTTCTACCCGGACCATCTCGCAGCTGGTCCAAGATGACGGTAGCACCCGGGAAGTCCGCTGTTGTTCGTCTTCGCTTCGCAACGAGCCAGGATAGCCCTGCTTCTACAGGCGTCGTCGTGTGGTCGATGTCATTTCCATAAAGACACATCCCTGCCTCCAACCTGCAACAGTTATTTGGGAAAGTGTCCAATTTGCAAATTTACTCTTTAACATGTTCACAAACATAAAACATCAGAATATTGTTTTTATCAGAAGATACTAATAACAATTAGCTATTTTTTGTATCTTATACAATTTAATAACTTTATTTTGCATAATAAAGTGATAAGATACACTATTCTTGGAGTATCGTGAATATTAAATGTCTACATTTACTTACTTTTATTCACCACCTTACTTTCTTAGCATTTAATATATTGCACATCTTTAGTTTGATTATCCTATTATTTACGTTTCAAAAATCCTCGAGATATTTCTATTTAATTTGCAATAACTTCCATGTTTCATATTAGTTTTTTATTTATTTATTACAACCAAATAATCGTTTTGTGTTTTATATCCTCTTGCTGTTTGACCTTTCCTAAGTTACTTGCTGGACTGCACTTGTAAATTCAGCACTGGAGGCTGCTTTGGGAATACTTAATATCGACTAGCTATCCGGTATGCATCCCTCAGGACAGGCCAAGAAGAGTTTGATATTTTTTAGATTGCTCCTTTTGACATAACGACTTTCGAGTGCAAATTCTGATTATTTAGTTCGTTGGTATACAAATGTCTTAAAAGTCACACATAAGAAAACCTTGGCAGTTAATATATTTTGAATGTTTTTTTTTTCCTTGGTAATATTTTTATGCAATGTTTCATTCTGATATTTATGGTAATTTGGGTGTTTTAAGGGTATTATGACTAGGGCATTACTGGTGTTTTAATGGCTTGTTGCTTTTAAATTTTACAAATTAATGTTAGTTAAGAAATGACTTCCCAGATCTTGTTAGATATTTTATTCTGATTATTCTAATATGCAAATTAGTAGTTATTGTCTTCTTAGATATTGGAAAATGTATCTGAGTTTATAACCCATCAATGTTCGTCTATATTGAACATTAGGAATAAGTTGAATATGACATTACAATGAGTTTGGGATTTACTATTGGGCAATAGAGACAGTAATTAATCGTTAGATATGATGAACGTTCTATGAGATCGAATAGCTTTGAATTTCCTAGGCAGTTCATATAATTCACAGAAAAAGTATATAGTTCAGTTACATTATGTTACTGTTACTGAACTAATTTCATTAACGGGATTCTTTTGTGAGCTTAACCGTCTATCAATGATCTTGAATGCATGCCGAAATATCTTTCCGCCTGTTTCCTAACTTCAATACGCTCATGTACGAGCACATACGTTTTAGTGCAGCCTTTGCTCTATGACTATGTAGAGAGAACAAATTACAATTTAGAACAGAGAATGCTTACTTTTTACTGCATGTTAAAATAAATATTAGAAATATTGCAAGAGGAAGCTGCGCCCAAAATAATCGGAATACAAACTCCGTCTAAAGTAACAATTTTAAAAAATGCGAAGTGAAGATATTTTGATTGATAAAAGACTCAGAAGAGCGAAGCGTGTTATGAACAGAGACGTTCCATGACATGCGTCTATGCTTAGAAAATTCTCCAGTGAAATCTTTGCAGCAATTACCGCAGTACCGCAATTACCAATTGTAGTAATTGGTTTAACAGATCATTGCATGATGAAATATTCATCCGCAACTGGTTCATTATTTAGTCTCTTGGGTTACATTAGTACAGTCCAAAAAATAAGCATTGGAATACAGTAAATCCTAAATAAGTTTAAGTTACTTTGCATTATCAGAAAATTGGTGTCTGGTTTAAGAGCACGAAGCAGGAGCGGTGTCATGGGGCCAGTATTTTTGAAGGGACTCGTTAACTCTTGAGAGAAATATAAATTAATATTAAATGTATCTGTGAATTAAGTGGAAGCAGAAGAATTATATGTGTATTTTAACTAAGACGGCGAGTTATATAAGCCTGAATATTCGACGTGTTCGACGATAGAACAATTAGTTCTAATTTCTAAGCTCCAAGATCCCGGGTACTTAATTCTTGTTACCATTATTTGTGCAGCAGTCTTAAAAATAAGCAAATTTACGAAATATGGAAGCTCTAAAATAATATATTCGCCAAGTGATACTCGGTTAGCGTCAGAAAATGGTCGTTATCTCTTTAGAAGATTGATAAAGATTAAATAAATATTTAATAAACAAATAAATAAAAATAATAAACTAAAATAAAAGAAAATGTGAAAAGCATAGTACTGCCGCCAGCGGAGTTTCCGTTTTTCCGGCAACTGCAGCTCAATAATCACATAGATTGCAGAAAGCCTACTCGGTTAAGTTACCAAAGGAATTCCCAGTGTGAGCAAATTTGAAAAATCTTCGTTTTGCAATTTGGGATAAAATTTGCACTATTGTTGTCGTTTATTTTATAACAACGGTATCCTGTATTTTCATATATTTATAACAATGCAAATTGTAATAGTTATTTAAATAAATAATGTCGGTGGAATCATACCACCTACTTTGCTTTACTTGCACAAAACGAATCAATCAGATTAGTTTTTCTCAAAAATAAATACGTAAATTTATCTAAAGCTTAGATTTATAACACCATAAATTCTATTCGATAAAATAAAGATAACTTCAATTTGCATTTTGTTTAAATTATTATTAAGCAAGATATACAGTTAAAATATTCCCATTTCTTGTATTTATCTCTTCAAAAGTGAATAACGTAGTCTTAGATATCATTGCCCCATTTCTGTGTTGAGAGTTTTCCCTTAGATTATAAATGATTGTGTTTATACAGAATGACATAAGTCACTATTTCCTAAAATATCGTTTGTATCTTTCGTATAAGTTCATGCATAAATGTATACACAGCTGATATTGCTTGAACACACGGGATATAAGGTATCAGGTACATTGTGCATTAAGTTGTGAAATGTGCAATTATGACACTCTACCTTTTGTTGGTGCCTCTTAATTGTGTTGGGATGTCCCATTACCATTGTCGATTTTGTTATCAGTATCGCAAATTAACCACAGCAACGTCTTTTTGTGATATAATGTTAATGGAATCAAAGAAAACAGAATCGACGATAGGCTTTGAACTGAATGGGAAATTTGAACAAAAAAGCCTGAGGTGATCAATGAACTGAACTGTAAGAAATTGCTCGAAGTTGTGTCATTAGTCTATGTAAGTCTTCAGAAAAAAGAATTCTCGAAATGGAGATTTCGATATATATCATATACACATATCGTCAATTATATTCTGCCATCTTTATATGATGTAAATTGTGTATCAATAACCATGGTCTCCATTGTGAACAAAATTTATAAAGAACTGTACAATATATGATATTGGGATAAAGGCTAGATATTACTATGAATAACACGTTAGTTACGTTTCACTGGAGCTGTGAATTCTTTGTATTGCATTTCAGGAACTATCGTGCTTCCTTAACCAAGTAAACACATGTACACGGATTGCTCTATTTAAAGCAACTATACAACACATAAACAAACCTGAGTGTATCCCTCGCACCAAGTCCTGCAGGCTTCACAATGCCATCTTCCACAGCGAGTAAAAGCTCCGCGACTTTGATGGAATGTTCTGCAGGTATCGATATCTCGAAGCCGTCCTCTCCCGTGTATCCGCAGCGTGTTACACGGCAACGCGGTACTCCGCCTAGAGTGGTAAGGGTACTTTCCATGAAATACAAATGGGCTAAGTCGACATCGACTAGAGGTTGCAATGCCTTGGCGGCACGAGGACCCTGAAGTGCTAATAGTGCCCGTTCTTCCGGATCCAGAAACCGCAGCTCAACATCCTTGCCCTTTGCACGCAGCGTTTTCTGTAAAAGTGAAACAGTTACATCACTGCGAGTATAAAAATTAATCATAGGATGTCTAAAACGTAACTACTGAAGAACTGTGTGTAAATATATATTTATAATAAATAATGATGGCATCTTATTTCGGGAACCAAGATGATGTGAATGTTGACATTACGTGAAGTCATTGTAGGTATTTCTGTTACATTGCTATAATTTAGTTCTAGTTCATAAGTATTGTATAATGTGTAAACATATAATTAAGTATTATTATGGAGTTTGAAGTATTTGTATAGCAATGGCGAAACTTAAGAATATTCCATTAATTTAAAACATGCTATCTTAAACTGCCTTAATGAGGGCCCACAGTCCACAGTCTCAGCAGCTTGTGTGTGGTATCGCCTTCAAAAGGACGAGGGCCTGCACAAAACATTCCCAGAGGTAATCAGTCACCCAAAGAGAACAGAATAATTATCCAAGGGAGAGCAATAAGGAGCGATGAAAAAACAAATGGACGCATGTCCGTGCTTACACAGTTTAGCTTCATTTAGCAGTTGTAAACCTAAATAGTAGCCGATGTCTCCAAAAACCATAAATAAGTGAGAAGAATAGAAAGGATAATGACAATAAGTATGTAACATGTGACATTAATGATTGATACAAAATTCCCTCTCTGTATTTAGAGGTATGTACTGAAAAACAAGGAAATTGTTGTCTTGGATAGGTCAAGTCGAAGTCCATCTACCCCATTAGAGTATTGGAGTAACAGTGGGAGCAAGAACACTGGCATGCTATAGAGATATGCTGCAGCAATAAAATTAAGAGGCAATGCAATAAAATATTAAACCATAAATAGCAGAAGTCTTCAATTTCTTTTCATTTTTCTATTTACAAAATACATTTTGAGTCTGTATAAACACTAAATTATTTATTTATGATACAACATTAAAATTATATGTAATATAAAAGTAAATCCTGTATCGAAGATCCTGTATCGACTGTGTATTTGTCCTAAATCAAATAATTGAAAAACACAGAGAATATAATATTCCCACATATATGGTGTTTTTAGACTTTGAAAAAGCTTTTGACAATGTACATAGAAATATACTATGGCAAATAATGGAAAACAAAGGCATACCAAAACATTTGATAACAATAATTAGAGAGCTATATAAGGACAACTTGATAATGATCGATTCAAATCAAAATAGAACAGCGACAATAAATAAGGGAGTTAGACAAGGGTGCCCATTATCACCCACATTATTTAATTTATATATAGATGACATTGTCAGAGAATGGCAGAATAATTTAAATGTACATTTTAAAATAAACAATACAATTTTAGATGTAATGTTATTTGCAGACGATCTAGTTTTAATAAGTGGCTCGGAATTAAATATGCAAAAAGCTCTATTTCAACTAAATAAAATAAGCCAAAGGTATAAAATAAAAATATCACCAAATAAAAGCAAAGTAATGGCTTTTAGAGGACCAGAAACAATAAGAGCAAAAATAATAATACAAGAGACAATATTAGAACAAATAAACTGTTTCAATTATCTAGGCTGCAGCATCTCATACACAAAAAATGATGATATAATAAACAAAATAAATAAATTTAACCAAATATGCGGCACCATCAAACAAAACTTAAAAACCACGAGGAAAGAGACAAAAATAAAATTTTATAAAGTGATGGCTGTTCCAGTTTTAACATATGGGTCTGAATGCTGGACAATGGCCAAACAAATAGACAAAAGGTTAGAATCAGCAGAGATGCGCTTCTTAAGACATGTAGCAGGATATACATTAAAAGACAGGAGAAGAAGTGAAGATATACGAGAAGAACTAAGAATCTTTAATCTAATAGAAAGAATTAAAGAAAATCAAAAGAACTGGAAACAACACGTGGAGAGGATGGAGGAAAACCGCTATAGTAAACTGGTTTTAAGATATACACCAAAAGGCCAAAGAAATGTTGGCCGACCTAAAAGATGATGGACAGAGCAGTTCTAAATTGTGGGACCGGAACAAGCCAATAAAGGCTTAAACCGTGATTGATGATGATGATGATGAAAAGTAAATAACAATTGGTGATATAATTTTCTGAGATCAAATTGTCATTACCTTTTGTTTTCAGATTGTCTTGTTGCTACAAAATACTTTTGAAACACACTGTATATCTGAATCTCTTCACAATGTGTGGCATACTCTTCAGGATATGGTAGTTCTTTCTCTTCGTTTTTCTTACATCCTTCATTGGCTAACACTTTACTCTAGAAACTTATAAAAATATGTTCAATATTCCGTTCTTTGAAATGGCTTAAGAACTTTCTCCCGTTCAATATGGGGGGACCGACTTATGTCAACATTAATTATGCCACCTTTCGGTTACCACGACATTCTGTTAACTGATTTCACGACAAATCTTGGACAAAGGCTAAAAGTCTTCGTAATGCCTGCTTTCGTTAAGTATGCAAGGTATGTAAATAGATATCCCTCCAGCTTTTGAATTGTTATCCTGGCATCGACTGGATGCTAGAAGGAAGTTGCAATCCCCCATTCTTCTGCGTCGAATTCTATACACCTCAACTCCGCATTAATCTAACTAGTCGCGTTTTCACTCATCTTTTGATCACAATTTAAATACTCGATCGAATATCAATTGCATTCTCTCTAATCCCTACACCGAACCTTTTATTTTTTCCACCTTTCACGAATTTGTCGCTAATCTGAACCAGACTGCCCGAATCTCAGTTTGGCCCAAATCTTAGAGTAATTTTAGTGCTGCTTCTGAGCTGGTAAGTCAACTATTAAGTCTACTTTCATAATAGTATAATCTAGCTAAGAATGATTAACATAACGATTTAAAGATGTTTTTGTACTTAACAATTACAATCGTGTGTGTATGGTAAAGTATGAAAACCCCATATAAATTTCCTTGAACAGACATTATAACATGGTATTAGTTTACGCTAGCCACACTTCACATACATATTTATGAGATATTAGATTACCTGAGCTTCTAACATCAGTTTTTGGTCATGGTCTCTTCGGGACGCATTGGAGACAACGTAGAAATAACCAAGAGTCGTCTTGGTAATTATAAGGTCATCTAGGATGCCTCCAGAGATAGGATCAGTGAACACAGTAAGAGTAGCCGTGTTGTCCGGCAGACCTAGTAGGTCCGCTGTGGTAAGACTCTCCAGAAAGGCAAGCCTGTCCTTACCACGAACTTCTGTCTGCATCATATGGGACACGTCGAAAATGGAACACTGTGTGCGGGTATGTGTGTGTGAGGCAGTTATGCCCTCTGCTCCATAGCTCACCTGAAAATAAACAACACATTTATCCCAAACATGTCATGTGGTTGTGCAGATATTGCCTGAGCGCACAGTCTAATGCGGAGCACTCACATTATCAAGAAAATAAGGGGGGAAGAGAGACAGAATTGAATTTCAAGGTCATGCCCTATCGACAAGTTCGAGGTTACTTTTCTATTTACATTTTCACAAAATACCATTAAATAGTTCATCAAAAACCTTGACTTTGTACCATTAATTTGAACAGATTAATCGATTAATTGAGATTTATCTATAGAAAGTTTTTCATAAAATGAAATTATAGTTAGAATTAGGCGCCTAAAATAGATCCACTCATTCAGCAATATACGAGGACTGGAAAGAAAGTAATTGCAACTTATTCATTATAGTAAACCATTTATTCTAGAACCTGGAGAATTTTACCTTCCTTCTATGTCAAATTTATCATCTGCTATCACACTTCTGGAAGACACTGAACATCTGTAGCTAAGCCGCGTTTATTGATGTTTGAGAAGGAGCTATGTACTACAACAAAGCAGTGTGGCTTGTCCTGACTTCTGCAGTCATCTCCCTCACTGTTCATCAAGGACCCACCTCCAGCAGTGATTGAATCAAACAAACGTAATGTACTTACATAAGACAAGACGACTGCTCTAATGCGTCCTTGTCTAAAATCTGGACAGCACGGACCCCCGTTAGATGTGGAAAAGTTTCAAAGCCACAGGCTGACCCAGACCTCCACGACATTTCCTCACGTTCCTAACACGTGCCACTCAATTTTAATCCATGCACACAGCTCACTTTTAGAAAACAACACTTTAAGGCAGTCCAAATTTACAACATTAGTTGACAGCTTCGTATCCATCCATCTACAGATAGTGCACTAGTGACGCCGAGTATGTTGATCAGCTATGCCATTCCTTTAAACATGCTGAGAACACAATATTGTCACTTTTTTCTTTTCAACTCTCTAAAAATATTGTGAATTAATGTTTTGCTAAGTCCCCCCCCCCCCAAAGGAAATATCTTAAACAAATACTGCCAAAACATTTCCATATCCATCTAAATTAAAATAATATGAAGCAACAAAATAAGTGATCCGCATATAGCTGTAAAACGTTTTTATTATAATTATAGTAACATCAATTACAAGAAAAATTTCAAGATATATTGACTCTAAATCAATTGAAGTTAATTATGTACATTTAATGTCGGTATATGATTTATCAGAACCTCAAAATCACTATATTTGTGAATATCTGTCCTACGTGAAAGTGTCTGGAGTTGCAGGGTTCTTTTCAACCGATGATCTTCCAACCTATGCACAAAGTTCTTCCCACCAACCTCGAAAGCTATTTTTATAAATGACACCATGTACATTTTATCCAAGATTACACTTACACTTATGCTCTCCAAGAGTTTTTCAGATATGTATTTTCTATTTATAGTTTATAAACGGAACATATTCTAAGCACGTAATCGTTTCAACAAGAAAGGCAAAGTGAGATTGATTCTAAAACTGTAGACTATCATACAAATGACTTTTTATCTGTTACTAAATACACTTCACGTCACGCTGGTAGCAAATGATGAAATAGAAAAATAAAGATGGTAGATTGTATGAACTTTTCGCCAGTTGAAGAAAATGCAGTTGTATTTAAATATTATGTAGTTTATATTTCCTAATAAAAACAAAGAGTTAAGTGACAATGAATCTGGTGTAGAAAATGATAATAAAATTTACGCAGGTGTCCTTACAAAAAATGTTTGGAAAGGAAAATGCTCTTCTTGTGTACAGGGAAGTGCAAAAGATGCGAAAGAAGAAAATCTCTCTCTTTCACGCTTGATTAAAGATTATATGATTATGAAATAATTATATTTATATATAAGAAAACCAAAACCCACTGAATATTCAAGAAATGAACTACAGAGAACTGACGAAAGATGAATAGCCGTGCTAGGTTTGCTTTATGAACGCTGGTCAGTTTATGATGAACTGTAATGTGTTAAGTGTTAAAATAACTTGCTTCGTTATATTGAATAACCAAATAGTTCTTTTACAAATATTTTATTGTATATTTTTACAAATCATATGTGTAGTTTAAGGATGATTATATTCAATAAATCCATATTTTCACGTTTTTATAATTATTTCCAAATATATAGTAGACACTACTATATTAATCCAGAACCGAGCGTGGTGGCTTAGGCGGTAACGCGTGAATTCTCATTTAGGAGGTTCCATTTACTTTGGGTCATCCTAAACTTGGAGTTCCCACCCGTGGTTTCCGCTGGTCACCTACATTTACATTCCGCGAGTTTTCCGCTCCCCCATTTTCTTTCGTTTCATTCCATTGCTTTCATTATGGGATCGAAAGTGTCAGACTAGGCGAGCTTGGTGTGGCGGTAGTTTTTGCTTAGCATCTGGTTCTGGACCCTGGAGTACCCTTCATTTCATCCCTTCCACCAGGAATTGCTCTTCTGGGCTAATGTGCAATAGGGCAATCACTGATCGCAGTACGAAATTCTCCTCCGGGAAAAAAATTTAACCCTAGCACCTACTATTTCGGGGGGGGGGGGGATTATGTGCATTGCTTATACATTATATTCACTTTTAAATGAGACTTTCAATTTCAAATAATTACATAGCGTGCCTAATCCCAGAAACATACCTAGACCATGCCTTTTATTTATATCGGATATTGTTATTTTGTTCTGTTATCTTCATATTAATTATAAATAAATGCCATCCATTTTATTGTAACAAAATTAAAATTTTAAATATATTTCTTAATGGTGTCAGTAATGTTAGAATAAATGTTAGAATAGATGGTTTTTTTTTTTTTTAACATTTATTCTTGAAAGTTACTTTCGGACAGGAGTTTTCTTTGAGGAGGGGCATCGTTACAGAGAGAGAGGGGTGGGTGTGTGGGGGGGGGCACAAATAAACGATTTAGAACCATTTTTTCCTTTACAATTTTCTGAAACTCTTACAACATTTTATCAGATGCATTGCTTTCAAGTCAAAAATAAATTAAAATTTTCATTTCTTTAAAGCCAATAATATAGCTATAAAACCAGTAGTAAGTGTGTAAAAAAGTCTTGCTTAATTCTTTGAAAGAAAAGAAAACAGTGCAGAAAGAAATAGTTAGTTTATTGACTTCGGTTAGACTAGCAAACATAAGTATGTCGTGAAGTGAGGTAAGATCTCATTTAAATTTGAATACAGTATATTACATGTGTTATTATTTTTCAGTTGTTTTTAGCTTGTTAAACATAAAAAGAGGAATAGTACAAAAACTGCATTTCACTGCACTGCTGCTGCGCGAGGTTTGACAGAGCTACATTAAGTATTAAAGAGCCCTCGTTTGAACGCATGTCCGGCTTAACGGGGATTTGTTTGGCACAGGGAAGCACACTATTTGCCGGCGGAGTCAGAATTTCATAGACCCTTAAATTCAAGCGCACAAATTTCGCATTCAAATTATAACTTCAATAATCACATATCTTCGACGTAGAATACGTTGGAAAACCATGCCCTTGTGCCGTCATGCATTTCTCACACCTGTCAAGAAAATTTGCATTAATACTCATGAATTATTCTCCTGAAATTGCAGCAATTTTTCTTGTTACAGGTCCTACAATTCCGTAAGCATTCAAAGCACAACAAACACTTTTTTTTTTTTTTTTTTTGTTATACAATAGCATTTCGTGTATAAGACCGGGATTTTCTGCACTCCAATATTATTGTTTCGTGTCATTACATGACCATATAAATAAAGTCATACTTTGTCCGTATATAAAATTAAACGTGGGTTGATAGAGCGGCCATTACCATGATTCAATACCCAATTGCAGAAGTCCACACTACTCACATTATCTTTTGGTTGCAATCCCTGAATATTTATCTTAAAGGTTTTCATTTTAAAAGTTTAGTGGCATTCCAAGCGGAAGTATATTCCTGATTCTGTGCAAGCTTAGTCAGACATTTCTTTAGAATTCGTTCGAAGTTTTCTCTAATGAATAAGTTTTTACTTACAATTCCAGTTCTACTTATAACTTAGGGACAAAAAACATTAAGGACATAACAAATTAACTTCTTGGATATTAAGAGCTAAATATGTACTAGTACTATGACCGCTTAAAAAAATAGTTCATACACTTCAGGAGCGTGTGTGAAAGAAATGAAGAGAGATTATGTTCATATTTTTCTACAGAAGTCCCTTATATTTATGAGTGCATCTTCTGCAGACACGATTTAAAACCTAAGAAGTTCGGACACCCTTTGTAAACAACCCTATTGTGTTAAATTTAAATCCATAGCTAATGGATGTTATAGCACTGAATACTTACAGGTAGCAGATATCCCCCGAAAGGTACCATCTTTCCGTTGAGAGAAACATGGAGGTCATAGAGACTTGTCTTGCGATATTCCTGCTTTACTTGTGGAGTCGCAGGAGCAGCCTCTGTGCTTAAGTACCTCCTATTAGTGTAGCTCACAAGCGAAGTTGCTGGTACCAGATGGCGTACTGAAGCTGGAAAGTTTCAGAAACAATATATTAATATATAACACATTCAGATAAAAACAACGATTGACTTAATTTCAAGTCTACTTTGGAATGGCGTTTGAATAGACATAATGTAATATCGCATCTAAGAAAGTTGCACAAATATAAAACCAAATTCTAGGTTATGAGCGAATATTTCACTACTCTTATTATAATTGTAACAGAAGCACAAATACCTATTAGTGTTTAATAGCAATACAAAACTTTTTCTTTGCTCTTTTAGGGTTTATTTTATATCAGTTTCATTGCACTGGGTATTCCACTGATATTTTTCAATCTCTAGTTTTGTGTCAGTCTGTGTGCCAACAAAGTATCACTTTGCAGATCTATCTCTCATACATCTTCGTACTGTAGCAGACTTCCTCGTCATCGCCAAATGATATCTCTTTTGGCGGAATGCAACTTTTAGAGGACCAAAGAGATTAAAACAACATGATACTATATCCGGGCTGTAAAGGGAAGTGAGGAAGGATAGCCTACTGAAGTTCAATGAACTCTATTCAGATGTTTAAACTTATTTGTGATTTCAGGTTGCTGTGAAGTTCAAGAAGGAGGAGGAGAGAATGAGAGTCTATGAAGATAGATGCGCCGGAAAGGCTTCTTCAGCTTTCTAAGTGTTTTTACAATGTTGTTATTCGTTGATTGTCGACGTTGTTCCTATGATGACAGATTGAAAGATTTGTTTATCCACCGCCATCTTTTGCGACACATTTCCTAATCGCTTCTTAATATTGGTGATGGTTTCGTTTTGCACAAAAGTAAATGCTACTGCTTTTATATATATATATATATATATATATATATATATATATATATAAAGGACATCACTTAGAGATTTTAACTGCATCTCTACAACCTAGCGGTAGAAAATGGAACTATTTACCGGAGATATTGCGCGAAGACAGTGCACAATAGCCCTTAAATCAAAAGGTGGGTTTTTGATAACCAATGTAATTGTAAACACTGATTGAAACTATAATCCTCCCCTCCTCAGTACATTTTCGGTACTGTTGTATGCCAGCACCATTGTTTGGCATTTTGAACTGAGCGTCCTTATCGATTGTTTAGATAGTTGGGTGTCTGACAAATCCCGCGTTTCAAGTACAGCATGTTTATAGTTGTAGTTTTCCATTTGATACTCCTTTGGTGATTCTTTATCTTTCACGCAATAACTTTGTTTGTTAATTCTCTTTCAAACTTAACATTTTCAGTTGTGACATAAATGAACCATCATTAGTGATTTTGACCGATCCAGCGGTGGCAAATGTAGATGTAGAAAATAATTATGATTCTGCTATTTTGACAGCTGTTATGTTTACTGTGAGTTTTTAATAAACGATAATCGGGAATGAGATATTTATTTTTATTACAATAGTGACCTCATGGTTGATTTTTTTTTTTTTTTTAAATGATTTATTTATGGACGATCTTCAACATCTCAGGTCATCAACGTCCCATTCAACTCAGGGCGTGAAATGGCCGACAAATTTTGCTCAGAGGCCTCTCTTTCAGGCTTGAGGTTCTTTTTCGTGCCGTAAATGTACGACACGGGACCCACGGTTTTACTTCCCTTCCGAAGGAAGCCATACTTAGGATTTTTACGCCCCGTCGTAAATCCATCGGTCCTGGCCGGGTTCGAACCCGCGATCTTGGGTTTAGGAGGCAAGTATGGTAACCACTACACCACCAGGACCGACTCTCATGGTTGATGAAGAAACTAAAGTAGATCGTAGTGTTGAAAGTGCGACATTCAATGCTTGTCAATAATTTTAAATGAGGAACTACAAACCATCCAGGGCATGAAGAACACTGCATTACATTATGAGAGAGGTATGTCAGGAATAGCATATGCCTCTTAGGCTAACGATATTTTTGCGACCAGATGGCATTAGTCTTTACCCTCTACCTACGAGGGGTATCTGTTATCTGCGGTAGAAATATCGATAGCCGTGGCTGCCTAAGAGCGGAAATTTTTATTTATTGAACTTGTATTCATATAAGTAAAACAAAAAAACAAACAAAAAAGGTGTCCTGTTAAGTTTGTGTGCGGCAAAACAGTGATCCAAGGTGGTGGTATATATATGCACATTGATTAAAAATACTAATTACAAAAATTACGGAAAAAAGTAATATTTACCTATTTGAAAAACTGACATTTATTAATAATATTATGACATATGTTAAATGAGTTGGCTGTGCGCAAGCGTTTCGACTACGACGTACGGAACGATCGGCTGTAGCGTATGTAAAGATCTGAGTTAACGCGTCACTTTAGCTATCATGTTGCCTATTCACTAATTTTACAGTTTTGACGCTGCTGATGCACATAGGGCAGTGCTTTGCAAAAGGGAAGAGGAAAATCAACCTTATTTGGGGAAAAGCCAAGAGGAGGGGGAAACCTTATCAGATATTGCACGTAACGTCATCTGGACGTAGGTGTTCTGTCATGACATCATTAGTTGGTTGGTACCTTGGTGACGTAAGCCTGCACGGACATGTCCGTGTCGGGAGCTGACGTAGTTAGATTGTAATGATAAACAATACTGCACGAAAAAATAATGTTGGGCGAAAAATATTTTTTAGTTTAACATGGCATACCTAGCTCTTTTGTTGCGTTGCAATGCTAAAGTGCGTTAATTTGTAATATTTTTAGGAAATAAGTCTTGAAAATATAAAATAACATTTATCGAGGTTGAAGGGGTCGGCCAGCTACTATACGTTCACGGAGTGGCTTGGGTGAGAGCTGTGGGTAAGAGCTGTCTCCTTAATAGAGTTCTGTTTTAAAATCACTTTTACCTTTGGTTTTTCCTTCAAACGGGTAAGGTTTTATTCAGCATGTGTGCTTATAAAAATATTTCTCACTTAAATAACGTATTATGTTACAATATTTTCGTTCTGCATTCGACTTTTACATGCAAAAAATAAGAAAAAAATTATTGGTATGCAAAAAGTATGTTAAAATACAATTAATATTGCAAATATGCAAAAAGTTTATAGTACATATTGCCAAAAATATTTCTCAAATGCTAATGACATTGTTAACATGCAACAATTTTTGTTAAAATGCAAATGATATAATAAAATATATGCAAAAATGCAAATGGAATTGATAAAGACGGAAGAGAATACAGGGTTTTGTGTGTGTGTGAGTGCTTCTGAGATCTCTTAATAAAAATATTTAAAAAAAAAATACAGTACAGAGTTATCATTGCAGTAAAAACAGTGAAACGAATCGTTTGTGTAAGAACACGGGGGACAGTTTTAGAATAACTTAGTGTAACATTCTCAGTTATGGTTGAATAGATATATCGAATAAAATCGTTACATTTTGCCGTTTCCACACACATAGCACAAGAAATATCCCTCCTTCAAACTCTGAATTTTATTACCGGACACAGACCCATAGCAGAGATCGTTAAATACAATGAGGCAGCGCAACTTTTCCTAAAGTTTTGATGTATGATTTAAAACACTTCCATCATGTATCTTTGAATTAATTATTCATATATAGACATTGATTGATAGCATTCTTTTAGTTGCGTCTTTTTTGCTAAGTTAAGCAGATTTCTAATATTCACTATCGGCTACTATTTAAAGGAAAAAACAGTAACAAAATAGGATGAAAAATCAACTTAGCGTCACCAGGTGAAAGTCAGAGCGATTCCCTTCCCCTTCCGCTGAAAACGAGAAGAGCGAATTCCCCCCTTGCCATAAGTTACGTGACAGTTCACCTCCCAGCCCTCAGTAAAGGCAGCTTTTGAGTTTACAAATTCCATGCTAATAGTGAGAGAACGCAAAGAGGGAAGGAGGGACGCGCCAACTTAACTTGACCGGTAAACGTTTATGCATAACTAACATTTTGAAATAACATCGTAGACTCAACAAACATTTATGGGCATCAGGATGAATTGGCAGGGAGGGGTGGAGAAATAAAATCAACTAAAACGAAAAAAGATTTACAATTCATATATAAGCGCAGTAAGACAGCATTTTTGTCTATTCGTGTAGGCTTTCAAATGTTGACACTGCTTGATAACGTACTTTGCACAATAAAATTTATAAGATTGACCCATTAGTCCATTTGTTAATATGCTGTTTGTGTAACATGTAAAATTGATTACATTATTTAAAATCTAAATAAAATGTATATCCATTAAAAGCAAAAACGTTGAGAAAATATGATTAAAAGCTATCTTATTTACCTAAAGTATATTTTAAGCAATAATTGTGACTTTAGAAATTAAACATACTAAAACAAGAAATACGCTGTAGGCGTTTGCACACATTAGCAAAAATTGTAGTATATTATGGAGATCGTAGTGATTGGCAGTACAAACATTTTGGTTAAAAAACATAACTATTGTAGAAATATGCATAATAGCAAAAACATTAGGAAAATATGATTAAACGCTATATTCCTTACATAAAACACATTTTTAGCATTAATTGTAACTTTAAATTAAACATACTGAAAAAAGAAATGCGCTAGACACTTTAAACACATAAGTAAAAATAGGAGATCTTAGTGCTTGGCAATACAAACATTTTGGTTAAAAAAAACCTAACTTTTGGATAAATATGAATTAAAAGCAAAAATATTGAATAAATATGATTAAACGCTTTGTTCCTTACAATAAATACATTTTTGCAGCAATTTTTACTTTATAAATTAAACACTAAAACAGAAAATACGCTAGACGCTTTTGCATACATGCAAAAATGGTTGTGTAATATTATGAAGATTATAGTGCTTGATAGAACTAACATTTTGGTTAAAAAAATCGATTTTTGAAGAAATATGCATTAACAGCAAAAACATTGGGAAAACCATGGTTATACGCTATATTCCTTACATAAAACATATTTTTAGCAATTATTGTTACTTTAGAAAATGAATATATTAGAACAAGAAATACGCTATACGCGTTTGCAGATCGACTTGGGTGGCGTGGTCGGTTAAGCGCGGACTCATGAACGGTAGGTATGGGATTCGAATCCCACCAAGGACCGTCCTCCTAACTGAGGTTTTTTCCAGGTTTTTCTCAATCTTCATAAATGGCAAATGCCAGAAAGTTACACATAGGCCTGGAACGTTTCCTTCCTTAAAAAAATTCTTTCATGTCGTGTACCATCGGTGTCTACCGCTTGTTTTTTTTTTTTTTTTTTTTTTTTGAGTAGTGTTTAACGCCCGTTTTTACTACTGAGGCACCACAGGCGGTGGACACTGATGATACATGAAATGAAATGATAAATTGGGAAAGGATTTTTTTTAAGGAAGGAAGCGTTCCAGGCCTAAATTTAGGTACCTCCCCGGCATTTGCCAGTTATGAAGACTGAGGAAAACCTGGAAAAAACCCCAGTCAGGGAGGACGGTCCTGGTGGGATTCGAACCGCAGACCTCCCGCTCACGAGTCCGTGCCTTAACGACCTCGGCCACCCGTGGCGGTCTCTACCGCTTGTGGTTCCTCAGTAGTAAAAGCGGGCGTTAAACACGATTAAAAAACCGCGTTTGCACTTTTTGCAGGTCGTAGTGCTTGACAGTACAAACATTTTGATTAAATAAAACCTTACTTCTGTATAAATATGCTCTAAAACAAAAACAATGCGAATATATGATTAAACGCTCTATTCTTTACATAAAACAAAAAAATAGCAATAAATGTTACTTTAGAAATTAAACATACTAAAACAAAGAATACCGTTGATGCGATTGCACACATGTAAAAATGGTAGTGTGATATTATGGACATCGTAGTTCTTGACAGTACAAACATTTTTGATAAAAATGGGGATTTTGTAGAAATATGTATTAATAGGAAAAACATTGGGAAAACTATGATTCAAGGTATATTCTTTATATAAAAACCGTTTTAATAATTATTGCTATTTTATAAACTAAATACACTAAAACAAGAAATACGCTAGTCACGTTAGCATACATATGTAAAAATGGCAGTGCAATATTATGGATAGTGCTCGACAGGTCCAAAATTTTGGATTTAAAAAAACCGTACATGTTCGTTTTGTTCAGTAACATTTTTTTCTAAATTGTATATCTTCAAGTAAACAGTTGACAATTTCAACGATTCAGTCACCACTGCGCATGCGCAATACCTCTCAACCCAACTTGGTTTTCCGCATCTCCTAACTCAAGAAATACCTGAGCCTAAACACCGCCAGAAAAACCATTTAGACAAGTATTCGAAAAATATGGAAAATGCATTTTAACAGAATTTTTTGTAAGACCCTAGGATGGAAAATTTGTCTGACCCAAGAGTAAACAATATCAGGCCAAAAAAATCTGACCCTAATCGCCGACAGAAAAAGTCTATTAAGACGTAAATTTGCAAAGCATGGGAATGCTTTAAACAACCTTTTACCTTGGGAGAGAAAAAAATAGGCTGACCCAACGGGGAAACACTAATAGACCCTTGGGAGAGTGGGAAAGCTTCCATGACCCTAATGGTGCCTAAACAAGATGAAATTTGATTGAAGTGTAAAACACGAGAGAGACAACTTTCCGCCAACGCCAGTAAGTCGACGAAGACAGAAATAGAAACATCCTCACCGCAGTTGGCTTAGGGTATGCTATTTTATATTTTTCCTCGAAATTAGCTTTGCTACAAATACAAAGCGGAGACGTAAAAATTTTATTTCGCATCATAATAAACTTTTGTGCATTTTTTTGCATCTTATCAAATTTTTGTATTTTAACAAAATGTTTTGCATATTATCAATGTTTTTGGATTTTAACAACATTCGTTGCATTTTAACATTTTTAATTGTATCATTTTTTTTCCTAATTACAAAAGTTTTTGCATATTAAAAGTCGAATGCTACGCGTAGAACGCAACATATTATTTAACTGTGAAATGTTTTTACAATATTATTCACATCCGCCAAAATAATGCGCACCCCACAGAAAAAAAAACCCGAAGAGAAATTTCAGTTCCATCCTACTCATCACCAAGGGTAAAAAAGCTTTTAAGACAGGAACATGAAAACCCTGACCCCACTCCTAGAAAAAACACGGAAACTCCACCCACTCCCACAATGCCATCATTCGCCTTCAAACGGGCCATCGCCACGCCGCGCCATACCATCAAGAGGATCCAAGCCGGGACATCTACTACTGAACTATAACAAAAGTTTATTTAATACGTAAACTTTAAATAACTTGTCAAAAAAAGTATGTGTTATTTTAAGTAACAAACCAAGCAACATGATATTATTAAAGCAAAATAGAGAGACCGGATCGTTCTAAAAACAGCGTTGTATTAATTACTGAACACCCATTAAATAAAATACAAAGTCTGTGCAATGAATGGGTATCAGAGACTTAAAAATGCCTTAAATTATTTCAGAGCTGAGTGACTTCAGGATTAACCGATCAACAATGTATAATGTTTAATATCAGAAAAAAGTATTTAGGAAATAAGAGAACATAAATAACAAAAATACGCTGCCTTTAATGATTTTGAAAATCACTTGATATGTTAAGAGAAAATTAAGAACTATAATAAGAATAATTTTATTCTTATTACTTATTAAAACTTATGGAAAATATATTTTTAATTTGAAATAATATTTTAAGTTAGAATATACAAATAAATTGGTTTATATTTATATTAATTACAAAATTCATAAGTACAAATTATTTTATAAATTTGAAATAAGAAGTCACAAATTAACATCTAAGTATATTATTGTCTGTAGTCATAATAAGGCCAGTATGGCGATATCGATTGCAGAAATCCCGAAATGCCAATATATTTTTTTGTTTTTCTTCTTTATGGGTAAACAGAAGGAACTGTTGTTCACACAAAGAGTTATTCTTGTTTTAACTTGGTCCACTGTTGCATAGTAATTATGTTCAGCTGTCGCGTTCCGCACACTTGTAAACCACCTTCTTGGCTACGCATCAAAATAGTGTGTGCATGTTAGTAAATATAGAGCGGAAGAGGTAAATAATCTACGTGCCAAAAGTTGTTTTCCTTATAAAAAGAACCTAACAGAATATCAGTGAAGAAAAAGTGAATTCTCTATCTATTTAATAACTTCATTCTCATAAAACATGTTCAAATATATTATACAGTTTTATTGTATATACCAAATATAAACAAAACATTTCATATGAAACACTTACAAATCACCTAAGTTAATTCAGCGTTTTCCTCATATGTGAAACTTGGAATAATTCATAGCCACTCATCTCTATAGAAGTAACAATTTATTCCAGAACCAGTAAATATTTAGATTCGTTTAATTTAATCCACTCTCTTGTGCAGAATTCTATTCATCTCAATAAGCTCTCTATTGCTCCAGGAATTGTTTTACTTGTATGGAAACGCTTTCTTCTGAATGGTACCACTAAATTCCCTCAACGTAATAGCAGTATGATACGGGACCTGCACAAGAACCATTCTCCACACTATCCATGTCCTTGCCGAAAACAAAGTCAAGAGTCCGATATGGCAAGGTATCATTGTCACATGCTTTTAGTAGACACTTATGAAATTCTTTAGTACTGCTTTCACACTACACTTAAAAATGCACCCATGCCCGTTGTTCTAACTTAGAAAACGATGTTATTTGACTTTTCGTGGTACTTTTTATCAATGATCTCACCTTAAAGTGGCAAAGATTTGAAAGTTATATTTCTAAACATGGTTCATGTGACCTTCATAGCACCGTTTCTACAAAGTGCGATGCATGTTTTCAACTGCCCATCAACTGGTTTCCAGCAAAGAGCTTTATGAATGCCCCTTCACTCCAAATGTTTAAACACGTTTCTCGATCTCCTCAATCTACCATAACAAGATGGGGAACATGGTTTTCACCAGCAGTTTACTGCGCTTCATAGTTAAACTGTATAATACGATTCAGTATAATGGAGAATGAAGCATCATGGAATGTGGTAGCTAGGAGACTTCTGCAATCTTTAGAGCTGAAAAACACGAACTTTTACTGCAGGCGAATTGTGTTTTCGGCCAGGAGCGATCATTCAAATTTAAGCGACCTCTTAAGTCAATTAAACGGATGATGCAACGGCCAGAATGTTTTATAGAAAGGTTTTATTGCTGCAGAAAAAGTGTAAGAGAGTGTTTTCTTACAAAATAAAACAATAAAAAAAACTTCAAAATACACGAGAGACATTTCTTTTGCATTTAAAGTAATTCTGCTATGCATCTCTGCTTTAGATTTGCTCTAATAACATCTGTGGATCAGGAGAGGTAATTTTCGCATATGAAAAGAGAGACTATACCGTAGAAAACTTTAAAAAATGGTTATAGACTGTGTAAGATACACAAGAAAATTTATTTTGTGTCAAGTTTAGCTAGGCTTTTGTCTACATTACAATTACAATTAAACATGCACCACAAGTGTTGATTGTTTAACTTGGTAAATAATATTTGTATATCTTATACTGTGTTGTGTATTTTAATTGTTAACAATGTCTTTTTGCCGGCCTATTTAAATAACGTATAAACCCTACATTTCTGATCTCTAGTGATGAATAATAATCCTACAGTATTGATTTGTTGAAATATTAAGAAAATTGCCCACTTATCAGACGGACCCATTCTAGAAAGGGCTTAAATTTTTTTTTTTTTTTATAATAGAGAACAATGTAATTCTGAAAACATTTTTGTTTTTACCAAAATCATCAATAAATTTTCTCCATCTTCTCGTTTTCAAAATCTGTCTTCCTGTCATAATCTTAACATATGTTCTGAATCCCAGCACGTACCATTATCAATGCAAGGTACATCACTTTACCCATTATCTTTCACCCTAACCACTGCCTACACTGCCACGGGATGTCAAAGATTGCGGAACTTTAGAAGCATTTAAAAAAAATTGTTTAATATTATCAGAAATAATCGATTACCCTAGAATCAAATTCCTTTTGTTATAATGCATGTACTTAAATTTTGTTTACCTTTCGTAGAATTATATATTATATTATTTTATTACTATCATATATATTCCTATCTCCTTCATAGTATTGTCATGGTTTAATTTTATGTTTTGCTTGAATGTTTATTTCAATTCTCAGGATTTATGTAGCTTGATATATATGTATAAATTGTCATTGCTGGTGCTTGTTGTTCTTTTATTTTCTTATTTTTTTTTCTTCTTCTTAACTTAATATTTTTCACTTGTCCATATTTATATATTAGCACACATTTATTTATATACATCATGTTTTACATTAGTCTGTAAGTGGACGAGTTTTGTGAACTTTACTGTCAATGTTGTGATTGTAATATTGTCGCTATAACTTCATGTAATTATTGTTTTGGTAGAGAGGAAGAGAAGACCTAATGGTCTTAGCTCTGCCAGAATAAACAAATATTTCCAAACTGTTAAGTTTGGAACACGCACAGAAACGAAACAGAACACTGCATGTTAACATTGCCCATTGTCAATAACCCGAGCAGAATGCTTTGATAAGCACAGTTATCGACTTGTATAAATACTTTATTCAGAGAGCTAGACCCAAAGAAATGATCAACTTGTCGATTTTAATACAGATTGTAATACAAGCGTTACGGAATTAACATTTAACCTTGGTGTAGTCCTGTTATTGGTATTTCTCAAATTCCCAGTATTAAGTATGTTTATTTAAGATTGTGCTTCAGCCATTTTTATTAAAAGAAGTGTGTTTTTAAGAAATAAAAATAAAGTACTACCCGAAGTACAAATATTTTCTCAGGCCTATATAGGAAACAATTGTAGAGTCGAACTTCGGCCAAACTTATCAGGTTCCGTTACTTTTTATTTCTTCCGTTGTATACACAAAAGTATAGACATGGTACACTATTTAAACTTTTTACCATACATTATAAAAAGGACTTCAAATAATTACATTTTATCTTATTCTTTTTAAAGTATTGATTGAAATGAGACCGTTCCGATTATTTAACACAGAAAAGTATTTTAACTGGACAGGCACGGAAAAAGCCCAGGGAGCTAAGGTAATTTCAGACACGGCTTAGGTATAAATAATTGTTAAATAATATTAATTAAATAGTATTATGCCAATTCATCTAAAGGTAAAATGCTCCCTACTAGTTCTAACCCTATGCTTCCAAACAGTTCCAAACTTTCTTCCGACAATATAACCATCTCAAATTGTGTAACTTGATTTTTTTTCCCCGAGTGCATTTACGCGTTGAGTGATTGTCGCAGGTTTAATAAAAACTAAGCTTATAGAATAAAAATAAACGCTTCTTGGAATTTAATATAACTGGTATCAAATCAAGAAAACATTGTATGTAAGGCGTTAAAGAAATTCTTTAGCAATAAAACGCATCTATTCGCGCAATGTTTTAAATTTGCACTACTTGGCCTACCGCAGCCGCCAGCGTCAACACTTCGTCGCTAATCTGTAATGTCCTTGAACATCCTTTCTGAACCCGTTCCCTGCCGGTCACAAACACTATACACAAAGTTGGTTGGACAGTTGACTGTACTGCAACGCATTTTTTGTGCGTAAATGTTAGTTTTAAATTAAATCAATTAGTCGGTTGCCTTAATTGCCCCCTTCCAAAGATGCAATTTACTATATTGTGTACACATTAAATCTGCTGAAGTAAATAAATAAATGCACACGCTGTTTTAAGAAGAAACAAGAACGAATTTGCTGGAAACCTTGAACATTTGCCAACAAAACCACTTTCGAAATTAGTGCACATTGTGGTTTCAAAATGTAAAGAAAAGAATTCGAAATGAATTTCTCAAATTATTAAGAATATATGTGGGTGGTTTTATTAATAAATAAGTCGGTCCTGGTGGTGTAGTGGTCAGCATACTTGCCTCCTAAACCCAAGATCGCGGGTTCGAACCCGGCCAGGACCGATGGATTTTTTCGGGCGTAAAAATGCAAAGCAAAGTATGGCTTCCTTCGGAAGGGAAGTAAAGCCGTGGGTCCCGTGTCATACATTTACGTCACGATAAAGAACATCAAGCCTGAAAGAAGAGGCCTTTGAGCAAAATTTGTCCGCCGTTTCACGCCCTGAGTTGAATGAGACGTTGATGACCTGAGATGTTAAATAGCGTCCGTAAATAAATCAGTCAAAAAATTAATAAATAAAGAGTAAATTAGTTAATCATTTATAAACCTTCCACACCCATATTGTTACCACGAAATATATGCTGAAAGGCATTGTTTCACTTGATAGATAATAGAAGAGGTAAAATTTAAGGAAGAGGGTTCATCAAAACTTATTTTGCCCTGAGTGCCAATGATCTGAATCCAGAGCCTGCAGGAAAGCGAACTGTTGTTTTCAGAGCAGCACACAACAATTAAATTTTCTTTCTTTCTTTCTTTCTTTCTTTCTTTTTTTCTTTCTTTTTCTTTCTTTTTTTTGTTTTCCTTTTTTTATTAATAGGTCTTAATTTCGAATTGATTGTGTGCAGAACATTCAAAACGAAAACAAATACTCTCTGTACGCTAAGTGATGAACCTACCTATGATGTGTCCGGAAACATTTCTGGGGGTCTTCCGTGAACAGAACCAAAGCGTGGTGGCGGGTTGTAGCTCTGACAGCGATTCTGGAAGGCGGGAGGCTGCGATGGAGCTACTTACCAGCCGCAAGAAGCGAACCATTTCTCCTCTACCTGTTACAAAAGAAGTTGTTTTTTCTTTTATTAAATACAGTACAAGAATTCATGGAATGACATAGTAAAAGCATGATAAACATTAAGAAAATACAAGGATCGCAATTTTAAATGCCATATAATTTTCTCTTTGTTTATGGAAAATGTTTAATTTGTTAAATTTCATGAGATTCCATCAGTTTGTATTATTTTAGCATAATTTGTGGAAGTACTGCAAAAATAGCTGCAGTTTTAATAAATACCACAGCTTCTGCAATTATATATTCCTTCTAAAATTCTAAAGAATTTGTTTAAAAGCAGGTAGCATTTGAGAAATTTATATTGGATTTTTGTTCCGCTAGTATTATATTTAAAAAAGACTTTAGAAAACGTAAGAGTAAGTAATACTGTGACACTTAAAAACATCTAAATATTTCCTACCATTGAGCACATGATGCAGGTAAAATTATATTTTCAAAAAAGGTACAAAGTACAAAAAAATCGACACGCACCAAATACGGGTCTTTCTTTTGTCGCCCGATTCACTGCAGTTGGCGGATCGGCAGTTAGAGCGATATCTACCGGAAAGTGGGTGTAAAACTGCACAACGATTCGTTCTCGAAAATATCAACTAAAGTTACAATGAAAATAAGCACTTACGTTATTAAGAAGATGTTGTAAATGCTTTCTTGTTACATCCACAAATTTCTGGCTTATTTTCAGAAAACTGTCATTCATATGCAGAAGTACATCTTCCAAAATTGAGCAAACTTAACTTGAAAGCGTACAAAGACACTTTAGCGCGCGAATTGCCGGCAGGTGACCCTGATATTAGGGTAAATTTCTGAAATTGAATTTTACGGAAAGTTAATGACAATAGCAATTTCTCCAATCTTAATGTTCTTCACTGATGGAGCATGGTTTCAGGTCCGAGGTCATGTTACGACACACTGTAGAAACCCCTTTGTATGTCGATAAAATGGAAACTTTTTTTAATGCAGGAATGACATACTGACCGTATGAGATTTTTATTTATGGGGAAAGTTGACAAATATGGTGTATGGAACAAACTCCAACACATTAGAGGAACTGGAAGAAAAAATAAGGCGAGAAATTAACTCAATTTTGGAAGATACATGTTAATGACAACTTTCCAAAACGAAGCTTGAAATATGTGGATATAGTACGACATTTCAAACCTCATATGGCACGCTTATTTTTCATTTTAGTTACAGTTATAATTGAGAGAATTTGAATCAGTTGCGCGAATATTACATCTGCTTCACCGGGAGTAACAGCTCTAGCTACCGACCCGCCTGCTGTCAGGAAATAGCCACAAAACAGACGAAGTATATATTGCGCTAAATAAATATGGGGGAAAAGGCACTAAAATATATTGTATTTATTTTCAGAAGTAATCGGGGTTAATCAGAATATAAGATGCCTTAAAGCTTATATTTTAGCTATGTAAGCAGAAAAGAGAGGGGGGAGTAAGCAAATTAACAGAGTAAAACAACAGATGCTCTTGAAATAAATACAACAACAAAGGAAATAAATGTTATTCATATTATTAGAACATCAAATTAAACAAAGAAGACGAACTTTAAGATTCTCCATCATCTGACTTAGGAAAAAGAAAATATAATATAAAATGCTTAAAAGCCCTAACCTGAGTGCTCCACTTAATAGCCGTAATGTTTTGTAGAGAAATAAGCGGTAACAATATCTAGGCGGCAAAGGCTGGTAAAGCGGTTCCTAGCAAAGGTAGGGAACAGAATGCAATTTGGAGATAGCATATTGTCACGCTTCGTCTTAATACGAAGATTGCATTCTATTGACAAGATGGCTTTATATTTCCTCATCAGACACGTCTATCGAATGGTGGTAACGATGCCCTTTGATGAATTCAGAGTATCACCGAAAACATGCACGATAACCATTGTCAGTTTGGGCGGCAGTAAAGCTTTCCAAAGTTTGGGCGGCTTTAAAGCTTAAGTCCGATCTTAAGGAATCATAATGGTGTGCTCAGGAAAAAGTTTCTTTCAAAAAGATTAAGTTTTCGCACAAGTGCAGTGGGACTAGAAGTAGTATTAAGAGTTATTTATTGTATTAGCAATAATACAATTAAACTTCCAACAGGCGCACGGGTACGTGTTTTTATAACACAGTAGGTAGGTTTGATTTAATGCACGACATTAGAACGAAGCACTGCAGAAGCTGGCAAACATCTCCGACGCAGCAGAAATGGCAATGTCGATGAAGTGCAAGTGGGAAGGACATGTGGTAGACACTGGACACCAGTGTAGATGAACTCACGTAACCACCATGTAGTGGCTTCCCCTTGCACGGGGAAAACCAAAACCTAGATGGGCGGACTTGTTCGGAAATATTGTGAGCAAACAGTGGTCAAGAAAAGCAAAAAACAGAATATTGTGGAAGGAACTTAAAAACAACAGGTTTTTCATTTTTTAATAATCTTTTGTGCTTTTAAATTCATAATATGTTGTTTTGGGAGGAAATTGGTATAATTTATATTAATTGGTGTTCAAATGCGGGCAATTAGGTTCTAATTTGCGTAATTAGTATAAAAATGTGGGAAATAGTATTGTAATAGGTAGTTTGTTTCAAATACACCACTAGCCTGGCCTGACTCACCAAGCGACTAAAAGTGAGTAATCCTTATAAAGGGGGCTTTTCATCCGCTCCCCCCTTTGCCCTGCATAAGACAGCAGCTAAATTCATATATTTTACTATAAATTATAAAAGAAACACATATATTCAACAATAAAATATAAATAAAATAAAGAATATATATTTTTTTTTAAAAATACATATACAGAAAATAAGAATTCACATACGCAATTAGATTCAATCAGATTTCCCCTATTAACGGTCTTTTCAGACATGATCTGTAACATATAAAGGTGTACCATAAATAATGGAATGGGCCATATTTACTTCGCAGTCAGCAACTCAAGTTTTATGATATTCCCACGTATTAGAAGTGAAGATCCCATAAACGCAAAGCCAATGTATCCTAAACACCGCCCCGAGCTAAGAGGTTAATTGGACTTCAGCCGATTTCACACGTCACACCTTTCAATATTTACATCTACTATGTATACGTGAGTGGCACTAACTTTCAGAAGGTTACAGCTTACAGAATGACATTGCGGAAACTCAACTGTTATCAGGAAATACCACATTGATGACGCAGGCACACCGTTATTTATCCTTCAGACTGTCAACTGGGAAGTTGAAATAAAAGAAAAAATGTTCTAACACCTGAAGCAAATACAGGATGCATAAATTGTGTAAGATAATACTATTAGCGTTTAAAGGTATATTTGCACTTTCCTGCTGACAAACTACAGTAATGGACCTATTATTAGCATGGTCAAGGCCATTCTTCTTCGCTTATTTCGCTAATGTGGAAGGATAAAGTTGGCTTTCAAAGCCTCTATGTGACGTGCATCATACACAAAGAATAGTAGTTGAGTTTCTTTTGTTACAAAATGAGACCATAACCACCATTCAGAGGCGTTTAAGAAACATTTGTGTAGAGTTGAATGGAAAGGTCTGGCTACCGCACATACGCGTGACGCTTGCGATGATGAAAAGTGCCGACATACAAGGTATCCCAGAATGACCGTTAAGTTATACTCTCATGTCCTATATTGGTTTATTTACGGACGCCCTTTAACATCTCAGGTCATCAGCATCCCTTCAAACAAGGGCATGAAACGGCCGACAAATTTTGCGTCTTTTTTCATGTTTAAGGTCCCTTATCGTGCCGTAAATGTACAACACGGGACCCACGGTTTTACTTCCCTTCCGAAGGAAACCATACTTAGGATTTTTAGGCCCGAAAATATTCATCGATCCTGGCCTGGTTTGAACCCGCAGTCTTGGGTTTAGAATGCAAGTATGGTTACCACTACACCACCGGAATCGACACCATGTTATATTGGTTTATCTTTCAGAAGTTTTAGGGAATTACAGAATTATAAGTTTCTATCCTTGAATTTTCTCCTGTAATATTTTCCTTGTGGATTAGCTGCAAATCTAATGTTCAATCCATGTGTACATATGCAAACATGTTCAAATTCTCTTGTACTTGTATATTTGCATTATTGTAGCTCTTAATGATTCTGACCTATTGGTACCAGTTCACATGGGTAAAGAAATAACGCAACGACAATCAGTGGAACAAAGAAAATAATTATATATATACACGAAGAATCTGCAGCAAATTATTAATATTCAGGGTTTGACGGTGTTAAATCCTTTGCTGCTCTTCCAAACCTTATGGGATGCATGTTCCGGAAAAGTATACGGCATTTCTGAGATATATTGTAAATACAAACATCCTACAGCCAAATAATTATATTCAATTATATATTTCCAATAAAATGATAGATGTGCGGATATGTGAATGGTGGAAAAGTTCTGTTGTAATTATTTAGCTAATGGTGTTTCCCTAATTTGCAATTTGAAAAACAACTATTCATTTTGGGTCAGTGGAAAGAATTGAAAATGAAAGTTAGTTTTGGCATTGTTGTCACAGTTAGTGATGTTGACCACATTTTTTCCTTAAAATTTTAGCATGTCTTTAACCTGCAATTAAATGATAATTTTTCCTGTAGTCTTCAATTAGAATAAAAACAAACACAAGTGTCAGGGGGGTCATCGACACTACCTCAAATGTTTTCGTGAATTATATGTTGCCGGGCACTACGGCAAAGAGATTGACGGACTCTCTGTATAAGTACAAAAAATTACTCTTTACAATAAAATATTGCTGTTAGTTTTCTAAGATAAAATAGACCAATTGATGTTTGAGTTTACTAACTAAATCGATCGTTAATCCCAAACATACACTTTATACTGTTGAGTGCTCTCTATATTCAATAGCCGCTGTTGGAGCGTGAAACTAATATCTAATTTTACAACACTTATCAGTTATCAGTGTACCCATGATTTTATCAATGTGCTTGAAATGTGTTAATTGTTACAATTCAGCAGCATAATTTGTAAGTACTTAATGTGTTTCCATTTTTATTACATTGAATAATTGTGAGTACGGAACAGTATAAAACAGAATTATCAGTAGTGTATCAAAGCAGATAAACATGGCTCGGTTTCAAGAGAACTGATACAGCAGTTTATCAAAGCGAATAGGTTCAATGAAAATCCTACTGGTCAATCCTTACAAATGTGCAACAAAGCACAAAAAGTGTTTTTTATTTTTCTCTTTCTCTCTCTTTCTTTTGTTTGTAGGTGTGGCGCGTCCTTAGGAAACAACGGAATGGTAGTAAGACTTCTATTGTTCTTTAGCCACGCAACGCTTTAGTTCATTGTATACCCGTTTCCTTACAAGCCTTTTTGCTTTAGCTGTCCTCAACGAACCTTTTTATATCAATGCTGCGTTGAAAACAGTACAGCGGCTTCATTTAACACTGTCACAATCGAAAGAGAATAAACTGAAAACAGACAATATTTTTTTCTTTGCATACCAGGATTATAAACGGTCCCTATTGTAAGTCAAAATAGTTAATAAAATTCACATTATGACAGTAGTTGCATAAACTTAAAGTAACAATTATATTATTAAATTGTTTTCACTGCTAAAGTACAATGATATTATGAATATAAAGAACAGGCGACTGTTTTGTGCATTGATCTAAAAACTAGTTGTTGTTTAGTTAGAGAAATGGCACCTCCGAATCTAAAAGTTTATTTTATGCCTTGGTCTATTAAAATCGCTGGGGGGGGGGGGGGGAACAACTAATTTTTTGAGATTTGACTTTTAATTTTTGAGTGTAAAACATGCCGCGCATAAAAAAAATATTTCTGCATCAGACGCTAGGGTAGCACATACTTTTTACATTTTAACACAAACCTGACTGCATAGTAATATTTAAAGGGAGGAAAAAACATAACTACTCCTAAGTCAGTACAACAGAGCGGATTCGCTCAGTCGACAAAGCTTGGTAACCGCCTTCGGGATATCCCAGGTTCAAATCCCTAGGAATTAACATTCCCGACAGGTTTTCTGTTAGTTTCTTTGGGACGGCTGATATTTTCTTTCATTTCTCCTGTGTGGAGATTTATTTCATTCGATTTTCTAACTTTCCCCATAAATAGAGATCACATACTGTCTGTGTATCCAAAATGTTTCCCAGGGTCAGGGCCTCACTGTTAATGCCGCGTTCTCCACGGTTACCTGCAGCATCATCTTCCTCCTGCTCTGCCAAGAAAAGGACAATGTTCTTGAGAATGTTCAAGTATATCTCACACCCACAGTACGGGCTTCAACTGCAAACTTATGTGCAACAGATGTAAACAATAACTGACGCGAGAGACGAGTAACGGATAGTTCGTAGCTCGTGACCTAGTGTGATTTTCATTTGTCTACAGTCCAACAGCAATATAATTCCATTCCAATATTGTCCTTTTAATGCTTAGAAATTTCGACCGACTGATAATAATATCAAGATTTTTCAACCTTCCTAATTATGATTATAAAGCAATTTAAACATTACAAAAAAACAGTTTAGAGTGAAAACTACTTGCAAATATTGGAAAGAAAAAAATCTTGCACTAGAGACTGAACATTTTTAACAATACATTCAGACATTGCACAAAGTTTCAGTATATAAACACATATACCTGTAAAATGGGTAAAAACTATTAAATTTTAATTATTTTTGTTGGATTACAGTAAATAAAGTACAGAAGGTGCAACATTTCAATTGCGAAGTTTTCCTTAAGACTGCATTATAAAAATTATTTTCTGTTCTCATTAGAATTAATTTCATATTTATATTATAACTTGACTGAAGATCAATGCTGATACATGAAATGAAATAAACTGGGAAAGCTTTTATATGCAAGGTGGCAAAAAAATGTATACATACTTTCACCGTAGATATCTATTTAATATATTTCAAAGTTGAACCAAAAAAACAACATTAATGTGTAGTATAATGTTCTGTAAACAGCTGTGACTTACATATATTATGATAGCATTGCTACGCAACAGGTAAATCAACAATGAACAAATGAAGCCAAGATTATCAACTGGCCCAGTGTACCTGTGGATGTTATGCACATCCGTCTTATCCGCTATTCATACAGTCTATGGAAATGAGAAATTTTACTTCCAACAAAATGGTGTCCTACCACATTACCACCGAGGTGTACGTGCGTACTTGATGACAATCTTCCAAGGATAGGGCGAAGAGGTCCGATTGAGTTTCCACCGCGTTCTCCGGATCTAAATCCGTTGAACTTCTACCTATGGGGAACTCTTAAGGATGTTGTGTACCGTAGAAAACCAGCTACACTGCCAGCACTTGGGGAAGAAATTGAAACGGCATGTGCTGCAATCGCTGAGGACACTTTCGCAAACGTTGCTCAATCAGTAGTTCAACGTACTCAGAAGTGTATCGACGCCGATGATGGGCATTTTGAGCTACTGTTATAACTGTAAAAGTCTAAGATGTTAGTGTTCATCATTTTCTTTTGTGTGAATTCAGTTTTGCTATGTTAACACAGCTTTTCTCTTTGCTTGAAGCGTGTATACAATTTTTGGACCATCTGTATATACGGGCAGGGTGGGAAGGGTGCGCTTCAGGCCAAATTTGGGTTACCTCCCAGGCATTTGCCATTATGAGGACGGACCTGACAGGATTCGCAGCTAAGATATCTTGTGAATCTGAGCCTGTGCTTCAGAGACCTCGGCCACGACTAATGCAAAAGCAAGAAAGGTCACATATACTGCGTGAAAGGAGTGTAGATGTCATCCATAGCGCCAGAAAGAGATATTGATGAAAAATTATATTCGATATTCATAGATTTGTACAAAAAGAACAGATAAAATATATTTTTGGCAACCACACCTTCCTCTTGCAGTTACTGTAATGATGCTACTGTGCAGGAGTTTCGCGGTGGAAGGGAAGTGTGGCCGTTACCAGATACAAACTGACTGTCGGAAAGCAGTCACGATTACTTTGCATCAAATGCATTGACACTTCTCATGTATAACCTAAGATGGTTCTTTTGTATATCTGCAGAGAAAGTTTTAACGTTTAATGAAAGTATCTTAAAAAGCATACATTTCTTTGAACTTTAAGTGAAATAAAATAAGATATACTTTGCACTTAAAGTAAACACCAAATAAATACAACACTTTTAATTGAACTATCAGTGAAAGAAAATAAAACATTCAAGTTTTTACGTAACTATTTAATAAAACGAAATAAAAGAGGAATGTTTTTATAATGCTTTTAATGAATACAATAAAAATAAAAGCATATAATTTATTTGAATATTCAGTTAATGTGTCACGATTTGAGTGAATATGCGCAAAGTTGCAACTGAACCATCAACCAATGTATGTAAAACATACAAATACTCAGTCTCTACAGCGCTCGCACCTCTTATTATATCAGTCCCGTTCGAGTTTGTACAAGTTCAGGGAGCAGTGTCTTCAAGCTCCCCTAACCCCTGCACTGTCAGCTACTTCGCAACAAGTAACCACGATTATAAATTACTGTTTATACAAAATGAAAACGCTAAAATGTGTGAAAACAAAGCACTAAAGAATTAAAAAAATGCTGACCAGCTGTGTTCTATCATCTCTTTTAATGTGCCTTATCGTAATCTTTCTGTATTTGAAGAAAAGTGGTTATAATTTATTTGTTTTGTTTGTGCGTATCAAAAAAGTTGTGATAAGCACGACTCTTTCTCCAGAAAAAGTTCTGGAGTACAACAGTTACGTAAGATATTCAGAGTGGGTTGATCAAAGCAAAATTCACTAAATGGTCTCTTTACCGCAAGGGGAGTATGCCATGCTGTTAAGATAATTGCTCCACTGCTGTACTAACCGCTGTTTACCATTCTGGAAAATTTTCCTGGGTTGCTGCCAGAACCATTTCCAAATGGCGTCTTGCAGTTCATTGTCCATGTGGATTCTGCGATCTTTATTGCTTTTTAAAGCTTTTCGAAAAATCACAGACGGGTAAATCCAGATTATTACACTTTCTAAAAATATTAATAAATATGTAGCCTGCTTTTTCTGAAGTATGCGGATATGAATATGTAGATTTTTTTTTTTTTTTTTTTTTTGACTAGTGTTTAACGCTCGTTTTTACTACTGAGGCACCACAGGCGGTGGACACTGATTACACATGAGATGAAATGATATATTGGGAAACGCTTTTTAAGGAAGGAAGCGTTCCAGGCCTAAGTTTAGGGTACCTCCCCGGCATTTGCCATTTATGAGGACTAAGGAAAACCTGGAAAAAACCTCAGTCAGGGAGGACGGTCCTGGCGGGATTCGAACCCCAGACCTCCCGCTCACAAGTCTGCACCTTAACGACCTCGGCCACTCGTCGTGGTAATAAGTAGAATGACACACTGAAAGAAGCTCAGGATGTTTTTACTTTCTTTATTTCGTTCGCAGCTTCTTCAGTATTTCGTCGAAGATGCCATGTTTGTTGTGCTGGTATGATCAACAAATTGTATTAACATTAGACCTTGATAAAAAAAAAACCTTAAACTGCAATTACAATTATATATCAGCATATTTTTATTATATGTATGGTTTCCGAAATGGCTACAGCTTTAGCAATCAGAAAACAAGCTATTGCATCTGATTTTGTTTACTTACATTGATCCAAAAGGACACAAAAAAAGAGTAGTTATTAGGAAACTGCCAATTTTAATCGGATGACAGCTAAATGTTGCACTGGATTCATTATATCACCATCTTGTCCATAAAATACCTTTCTGTTTCGCCTTTTGGTTTGCTTTCACTTAGTCCCTTTTTATAAATAATTTGGATACGATAAGCTAAATAAATTAAACCTGTTTATTCTTACTTATTCTTTCCCTTCCTATCACATTTCTCTCTGTGGTTCATGGTATTTGATTTCATAATTAAAAAAGATAACTAATTCATTCTGGGATTATATAGAGAGGCACTTTTAAAATTATCGGATCTCCTAGCATTGTGATCCCCCATGCTACCACCGGCTTCTTCTCCTGTGAACGCATGATGCTCCAACATTTCACCGTGATAAAACTTAGGTTCCACATATTAACAGTAGCTCACCTAGGTGCTAGAAGTAATACCAACTTTCATTCTTCTTTCCAATTATCTTTCAAGTTTATCGGTTCTTAGGCATTAACTTCCTTTCGAATGCCATTTTTATATTCTCTTAGTGTGTGAGAATCAGTTTCGTATTTTTCAATGTTTCTAATATTTATGCGGCCAAATATACTTCGCAGTTCCTTCATGGATGAATTAGCAGTGTAGTCCGTGACATTCTGCTGTTTAACGTTTCTGATACACTAATTCATCACACACAGGTTTTAACATAATACCTAAGTATCCTGTAGTGCTTCTTAACAAACAAACAAAATGGTCGAATAGCTCTGAGCATTGATGACACACCCAACCTCTATTTCATTGATTTTTCTTCTTTAAGCACATGTCTTTTCCAGTTATTTACATAATTTTTTTTTTAATTTGTCCACTTTATCTTTGTTTTTCCCCTCCCTGTTGGAACTGGGCTGGGCAGTTGGGATATCTTCCAGTAAGTTTTTAACCACACCATTTTCTGCGCTTTCAAAATGTATACATATACACTGACTGTTGCGTAGTATAAGACACTACTGTGGTGTTTTGAATTAGGCCTGCATCAAGATTGATCTGTTGACAGTTCGAGAGAACCCGTTTTGTAGTACTAGATATGCAATATATAGCTGTGGCCTATATATTATATTTTCTTAACACATCAGAATTTGGTGTAAATGAGGAGAGAAATTAAGAGATACGATCATATCTGAACTAAAAAGAAATACATACGAAGATTATGTGCATGAAAAGTGTGAAAGAATGTGTTAGAAAGATTAAAATGAAGTTTTTGAACATATTGCTAAAGAATCAACAGCTGAAAGTTTTCTTGCATATTTTTGTTAAACACAAATATGCTGGTACCTGCTTTGGACTTTTCTTAAGTTATGAAAGTCTGGCACGGAGTCCACCCAGCCTCGTGAGGACAAGTGGGAAGCTGCCTGATGGGGAGGTGGCGATCTTCGATCTAGTAAGCCGCGAATATAGCGACCAGTGGGATGCGGTGTGCTGATCACCCCTGCGTTACTGCACTCTATTAATGATATCACGTGATGGATGTAGAAGACGCAGCGGTCGTCGCGGTAAGCCGAAGGCCCACATGGGGCTATGGGAAACCAGGGTTGAAGAAGAAGAAGAAGAAGAAGAAGAAGAAGAAGAAGAAGAATAAGAAGAAGGTCGTACTAGGATAAATAGTTGATTGTGGAAAACTAGAAAGTATATAGGAAACTGGGTGCATAAAAAGAGTTTTTATCAGGCAAATATGAATATCTTTTGATAATTTATAGATCTATTATAATCTGCATGTATTATCATTATGAGCTGAGATGATTTACATTTTAATATAATTAATCTTTTTGTTTTCATTTCCTTTACGCTTCTATTTGTCAACAGTTGCTTGAATTAATTGACCTGGCCTGAGTCAGGAACAATAAATGAACAATTAAGTAGATTATGAGTTGGAGAGTGGAAAGGAGCCAAAGGAACGCCGTTATTAGACAACTTAATGGATATCTCAGTTTAGGGACTGATTAAGCATCCAACATTGACGTAATAAACTAGAAGATTTTTCCCTTGTAAAGCAGATAGACAATTTTATTATTATTGTTCAGAAAGTTTATGAATTATCAAATACAAGCGCATAAATAGTAAAATTCCAAATAAAATATTATTCATTATTTAACTCCTTGATATTTATAATTCTATGAACGCAAATTGCTAACAAAACTGTCTATACTAAAATAATTAAACGATAATGCTTGAGCTATTTAGGCATACTGTCTGACACCCAGATTGTTTCTACTTAATTCTCGTTCCCGGGTTCTAAAGGATGCACTTAAGATTGAAATCAATTACACTAAAAACTATGTGGTCCCTTTGGCGACTTACCTACAAGGGATCAAAGGCAAATGTGTCGACCATCGGACGCTTGCAAAATATCACTCCGTGATTACATGGCAGACGTGTTGTTTGACAGTCATATTGCTTGGGGATGCTAAAATCCACCAAAAAATGCAACCCTCGTAAGAGAGAAATCAGTTCAGAGCTTTCGCATTACTGCTCTGTATGATTACAATACACTACAGTATTAGACATAAAAGAGTGTGATTGGCTAATGAAAGGGAGCAATTGTTTTTGAGTATGTATAATAATAATAATATAATAAATTATTATTATATCATCATAATCATAAAGCATTATATAACGTACCATGTTATTTGCCTTTACATGGAAGCAATTTAAAATCTGCTATGCGTAAACAAAGAAAACAGAGTATTTGTGTTGCAGCAAAATGCACATTATTATTTCAGCTGTCCAATAGTGCACTTTTATCTAGTTTAAGTTTTTACTGTTTTGACGTTATGTATTTTAATACCTAAATACCTGAATTCAATACGCAGAATAGAACACGCTCGCCTGACTACTGATTTTACGGTCAGCGGCGCGATAGTGATAATTTTTTTTCCCCCCGTTTTATAGTGCCCAGATAGGCCCAGGTTCAATTCGCCTGCTATCCTCATGAGTACCTAAAAGCGTTCACACTATCTCAGTTGGTCATGGGCTCAAGTGTGTAAGTCACAAGAACTGCCCATTTTACCTAAAGACCTAGATAACCTAACCTAAAGGAGTTTATTTTGTAGCCCATTAATGTCAAAATAGAGTATTTTCATACTATGATACAAAGGTGTGAATTTAACATTTACACACACATAGGTACAAAAGTTTTATAATTGACAGCACAATTGATATTTTCTATTATAAAATGTGAAAGGGTAAATAATTTTAATGCATAAATCACAACCTACAGGTTTTAATTATTGCTGATGCAGTGTTATAGGTATAAATACACCATTAATCCCACAAATGTTACATTGTTTATGTTAGAGTAGGTATACAGAGGGTGCCAAATAATGTATACACATTTTAAATAAAGAAAAATTTGGTTAACATAACAAAACTGAATTCACACTAACAGAAAACAATGAGCACTAATCATTTATGATTTTTACAGGTACAACAGTAGATCAAAGTGCCCACCATTGGCGCCATTACACTTCTGAGTAGGTTGAACTACTGATTAAACAACATTTGCGAAAGTGTCCTCAGTGATTGCAGCACATGCCTTTTCAGTTTCTTCCCCATGTGCTGCCAGTGTAGCTGGTTTTCTACTGCATACTGTACAGATTCCTAAATGTATCTCGAAAGAGTGCAATTGTTACTCGCGTTGGCAGTTCTGTTCTGTACACACGTCTCCATTGCCTTTGAACTTCAACAACATTTTCGGTTTTCCAATAACACTTTAAAATTGCTTTCCGCTGTTCAAACGATAATCATGGTTCCATTTTATTGTATAAACGCTAGCATAACGTAATGTGAATCACATCTGTTTACATAACATCACACGATAATCTTGTCTTCATTTGTTCATTGTTGATTTACCTGTCACGTAGCAACGCTATCATAATATATGTGAGTCACATCTGTTTACAGCACATCGTGCTACGCTTTACTGTTGTTTTTCGGTCCAACTTTGAAATGTATTAAATAGTTATCTACTGTGAAAGTGTGTATTCATTTTTTGACACCTTCGGTATAATCAAGAAAAAATAAATACATACAGAGAGAATCACCTAAAACTACCATAGCAAATATTTCTGAAATGAAAGGTTCTATTAACGCTCTGTTTTCACTGGAAGGAAGTCCAGACATGGGCTCATCAGTTACCTTTCCAATGATTTCACAATTACTAGAAAGTGTATTTATAATACAAAGACACAATTTTTCAAACGGAAAATTCGCCTAATTCACCTAAAAATAAATAACTAAATGCAGTTAAAATGTCAAATGGGGTTTTCTGCACGATTCTAGATAGATCATATATTTATTTAAACCGGTAATGCTAAAACCATCAGGTCTTCTCTTCCGCAAACACTACCACTATACTTGCAATACATGCTACACACACACAATAATGTATTAATGTTGATAACATTTTAAATTAAACAATTTATAAGTAAATCATTTGCAAAACAATTTTAAGTATCCTAACCTTTTAACAAAAATGCTGATGATTACAATGAACAAAATGTAATTGTAATTGTAAAGTAATTGTAAAAATTACTATATACGTAATAGTAAAATTATAAATATATACCATATGTTGCCATCAAGCCCGAACTTTCAGACTCTTTTTGGAGAACTCCTATGATCATTGGACAAAAAGCTCAGATATTCCTCAGATAGTTTAGGAGGGGAAAAACCCAGTACATTCACATTTTATCTAAAATATAGGAGAATTATCAACAGTAACTTCAGTTTATCCTGGATGGGTCTAAAATTACAAACCCTAGTCATGTGGAACTTTTAAAGAATTTTTCCCAATTTAACTGCTATGTTAATGTACCGTACATTCCTGCTTACTACGACAATATGTGAACGTTTGTGTTTACATTTTTCTTTTTCAAGGGTAGTGATTAAAGTGAGACGCCCCTGTCAGCAAGTCCGAAATCATAAAGTATGACGTTTTCTCGACAGAGAATATGAAATTGTTACTAAGTTGAAAATGTAGACATGAAAAAGAAAATTTTTGAAACAATATATAAGATCCTAGAGTATTGCGAATGTTAATAGCCTAATTTCGTATAAAAAATTTCATGTAGTAAATATTCACTTATTTTATGAATAAAAGGTGCCCAAATGTATTTGAAAAATTACAGCACTATTCTGTAGCGCCACCAATGGCAAAAATGCTAATCCGCTATTGTTAGCGGCGTCACTCTCGTGGATTATATGACTTGCATGAAAACAATGACATTTCTAATAAGCTACGGCATTGTCAAAGAACTGCACATTCGTAAATTGATGTTTATAGATTTATTCTTGAGACTAAACTAATCTCTGCTTATTTTTCATTGCACAGAAATTCGTTTACTTAAGGTACAAGCAAATATGAATGCAAAAAATGTGTAAAGTTATATATAAACACTTAATTGCGAGATTATAACTGCAGTTTTGGCGGACTTTTCTAATGTATCTAATGTCCGCGTCTTAGCGATCTAACCTATGTCGGCTTGGGTGTAATCAACACCTTTCGGCATTCATTTGGGGAAAACGCTTTTCTTTTCAGAATAGTTATTTCACATTTTGTAGCAGTAACATTTAGCCGTCTTTTTTATCAGTTTAGCAGAAACTACACTTACTATATCTGACCTTCTTTAAGTTTGCATAGCAAGACAAGACAAGAGATAATGTGTAATCACTTTTATCACCACAAACCATAGAGAAAGAAATAAAGTAACTTTAATTCCTTCGGCAGAGTTGCAAATTTACGCTCATAAGTTTAGATACATTCACAATGATTTAAATTCATTTTAAGTCTTTCTGCATTTAAGGAAACATTTTCACATATTACTTTCCTTACTTTTCCAAAAAATAGTTTTGAAAAGTGTCTAAATGTGCGGTTTTTACTACGTTTTCAGTGCTTTCGGAACACTACTGAATGTTTTTCTTAAACAGTACTTGCAACAATGTACTTACTCATTTCTGCGTATCACTTCACCAAACTGAACTGTCACTAGCTAGTAGCTCTTTGTTCTTCATTGCATCCTAATGCTTACAGCGCCATATTAAAATGCCATACGTGCCGGATCTCCCGCACAGATCAACTAAACCAAAGCCGTGCTAAACCAGTCATTCTACTTTTAGAGGACGAAGCCATGACCGTGGTGTTTACTTGTAGATGTCGGAAGTGAAGCATGCTGGAAGCACGTGTTCTCAGACCGACCGCGTCAAGGTTGCACAAACAACAGACGGTGGGTGCCAGCACTGCTGTTGGCCTTGATAAACATATGCATGTTGCTTTCTCTTAATAACGCTGGATTAATCCGAATATGAATTTTATTTCTCATACATCAACATACAAAACGTTTTTAACAAAATGAGCAGAAATAAAAAGGAAACATCAATTTTAAATATAACTAATATGATCAGTGCCTTTGGCAATTCCAGAAGGCACTAACTCCAATTTATTACAATTTGATTGGCTCAGCCCCCCAGTCCGCGGTTCATCAACAGCTATCTACTGGAATATCCAGGGGACCAGGCTCCTATCCAACCAAAGAACACAATACTATAAATGATTTATACATTCAATACAATATTAAATCACATTTCATGCAGGAATGAATCTTCCTCCTTGTCCAATTAATTCATCTAAATTTCTATCTTTGAGAGTTGCTTATTCCTTTGGACCTTATAAACAAACAAGTAAGCCTATTAAAATCAAAGTAAACAAATTTCCTTTCCATGTTCTCAGTTCATGTAAACTTACTAGTATTAATAAATTTATAAAATTTTACACTTGCTCATCCTGATTTATGGAGTTGCATTCTTTCCGTACCCCATTGCAATTAACACCAGGTTGAGTATGTAATGACCTATATTCACTCCTAAATAGTGCAATTGTCAGCATTGTTATTTCTATTTATTTTACCCACGTTACATGACAATTTTTGTCTTATCTTACTGTGTATATTCCGAGTTCCTTAATATTTTCGTCTGGTTTTAAATTTAAACTTCTTCTGCCTCTTATTTCATTTAGTAAATTTTCCCATTTTCGCAATAGGAACTGTTTATTCTAATATACAATGCCAAGTACTATATGGCCCCTCACACATAGAATATATCCTCTTATTTTTTTTTCTTTTTGTTGATTTATTTACGGACGCTCTTTAACATCTCAGGTCATCATCAGCACCCCATTCAACTCAGGGCGTGAAACGGCCGACAAATTTTGCTCAGAGGCCTCTCTTTCAGGCTTGAGGTTCTTTTTCGTCCCGTAAATGTACGACACGGGACCCACGGCTTTACTTCCCTTCCGAAGGAAGCCATACTTAGGATTTTTACGCCCCGAAAAAATCCATCGGTCCTGGCCGGGTTCGAACCCGCGATCTTGGGAGTAGGAGGTAAGTATGGTAACCACTACACCACCAGGACCGACAATATATTCTCTTAATATATCCATTTTTATTCCATTTAAGTATATTGAAAAGATAAAGATAAAGAGAGCCCTAAGGACAAAGGCCTCCTAAAAGTAAGGAAAACTTAAATTTTCCCTAACGTGGTGAGCTATTTCACGCTAGTTGTTCTTATTCTGTTTAACACACTGACTGATTTGTTCATTTGTTATTCCATTTCTCAATGCACTAGTTGCTTTCCGAGAGATTTCCGTTTTTCTCTTCCTCTTGCTACTCTTGGCCAATCTGGGACCTGCATGTTCCTTGAGTTCTGTCCATTTTCTTCTAGGTCTGCCTTGTCTCCTTTTTCCAATCCGGGAATCCCACGCGGAGATCTTGTAAGACCACCTATTGTCCTGCATTCTTGTCCCATTGTCATTTGCTTCTGGTAGCTGTTTGTGCGATGTCTGTTGTCTGAGATAACTGGTTTATTAATAATGTAGGTATTTTATCCTTCAAAGCTACTCCCAGGATCTTGCGTTGCATTTTTCTTTGGGATAATTGAATTTTGTTATTTTGTTCTTCTATTATTGACCATGTCTAGTATTTAACGCCCATTTTTACTACTGAGGCACCACTGGCGATGGACACTGATGATACATGAGATGAAATGATAAATTGGAAAAGGATTTTTAAGGAAGGAAACGTTCCAGGTCTACGTTTAGGTATCCCCCCCTGCATTTTCCATTTATGAGGACTGAGGAAATCCTGGATAAAAACTCAGTCACGGACGACGGTCCTGTAGGACTTCGAACCCCAGACCTACCGCTCACGAGTTTGCGCCTTAACGACCCCGGCCACCTGTGGCGGTTTGTCCATGTCTGGTACCCATATATGAGTAATATAGGGTATACACAGATTTCGAGCGTCTGCAATCTGATTTTCTTAGTTAGTGTTTGGTCTAACAGTATAAACTTAAGGGCCCAAAATGCACTCCAGGTTAATGTGATCCTTGTTTGTACTTCTTTTTCCATTTTATCATGGAAGGAAATTCATTGTCCTAGGTATGTATATTCGTTCACATATGTGAGGACTGTTCCATCTATTTTATTGGGGTTTGAGGTTCGTTTGAAATTAACTGCATCTTCAGTTTGTTTAGTGACAGCCCTGCATTTTTGCTATGCTCACATAATTGTTCCAGCATAGGTTGGAGGCTTTCGGTGTTAGGGCGATTATTCTTAGATTTGTTAGTCGACTGCCGTTTATGTTGATTCCGACTTTAATGTGCCAGTTGATTTTCCTGAATATATGATCCATTCATTATACAGGTGAAGAGTTTCGGAGAGATTGGATCGCCTTGGTGAACTCCTCTTTTTAATCGGAAGGGTTGTCCTTCTTCTGTTTTTATTTTCGCGAAACTAACTACAGATTTTGTGTAGGATACGCATATACTTTGCCTTTACTCTATTCCTTGAGCTGCCAGAACGTGAAATATGCTTGTATGTTCCACTGAGTCAAAGACCTTATTATAGTGAAAAGGTGATATATAGTGTTAGATGGGATTCCTCTGCTTTCTTCATCGGTTGGTTTATAGTTTAGAGGTGGCCTATTGTGCTGGATCTGGGACGGAAACCCGCTTGTACTGGTGCTTGATTTTCATCCAGAATCTTCGTTATTCTTCTAGTTAAGATTTTTGTGAACAGCTTGTATATATTTTACATCAAACTTATAGGTCAGTAGTTACCTATATCATATGCCTTTTTTGTAGAAGAATTGTGCTGGTTTTCTATTGTTTAGGTATGTCTTCTGTTTCTAGAACTGCATTGAAGAGTTTGGTGATTTTGGTTGTTAGCTTGTCTTCTGCAAGCTTTAGCAATTCGTTTTGTATTCCATCTTCTCCTGGGGTCTTCCCGTTCTTGCGTTCATTAATGGCAGTTAGAACTTCGCTGTGCAGGATAGATAAAACTGTGTGTTTTGAATATTTGGCATCTAGTTCCTCGTTTAAATGGGATGAAGCTTGAGTACAGACAGGTGTTTGTAGTAGTCTGTAACCGAGTTGATTATGTCTTTTGTCAATGTTATGCTTTTCCCCTCTGGACTCTTTGTTCCAAGTATTCATTTCTTTCCTTTATTCAAATTGCCCTTTGCTTTCTTGAGTGATTTTGACGATTCCATAATTAGTTTCGTTTGTTTTGTGCAGTAGTTGGGAATATCTTTGCTTATTTCTCTTTTGTCCTTTCATCCAGTTCTGCGTAATCCAATCTGTTTTGTTCTGGTGTGTCTCTCGTTAGTTGTAATTGCGCCCTGCGTTCGATCAGCTGTATTTTGTATATGCTCAGTTTCTCCCTATTTTTCATGCTGGAGGTCATCTTGAGGGCCTCGCTGCTCGCTTGTTTTACGCAATTCGCTAGGGTATCATATAGCTCTTGGGTTCCTTTGTCTGTGTTAAAACTGGCCTGTATTGGTTGTTCTGGCAGTTTGTGTTGGACATCTTCCTTGTCTACGTTTTCTATACTTATTTTATGTGTTTCTGTATTTATTCTGCTTTTTTTCATCCTTATTTTTGTCTGTATCATCCTGTGGTCCATGCTTAATTTTAGGTTGTTTAGGTTGTTTTTTTTTTTTTTTGAACGTCTCCAATTTTTTCATATAAAATGTAATCTATTGCATTTTTTTTATCTTACCATCTGGTGATTGCTAAGTCCATTTCAGATGAGGTGTCAGTCCTGGGGGTGTAGTGGTAACCATACTTGCCTTCTAAACCCAAGGTCGCGGGTTCAAACCCGGCCAGGATCGATGGATTTTTTCGGCCGTAAAAATCTTAAGTATGGCTTCCTCCTGAAGGGAAGTAAAGCCGTGGATCCCGTGTCGTACATTTACGGCACGAAAAGAAACCTCAAGCCTGAAAGAAGAGGCCTCTGAGCAAAATTTGTCCGTCGTTTCACACCCGGAATTGATTGGGACGCTGATGACCTGAGATGTTAAAGAGCGTCCTTAAATAAAACGAATCAATCAATCAGATGAGGTGGTTTTCTGAAGAAGGCATTTGCTATTTTGTATCTATGCTCTTGTGAGAACTGGATCAATCATTCTCCCCTCTTGTTTCTAATCTCTAAGTCATGTGTTCCTACAGGTTCTTCGCCTTCATGGTTTCTTTTACCCACTTTACTATTACATTTTTAGGTGTGCTATATAATCGGAGATTTTTGGCATTAAAAACACACTTGTAACAATAGCACAGTTTTAATAACAGCTAACGCTGATGTTAGCTAGTTTACATTTTAAAAATAAAAGTACTTTTAAGTTTAAGCCATACATTCCAGGCGAACACAATCCAACGGTCGACCGCCGATCCAGGCATTATCAATCTCCTTGCAAATGTTAAATATTTTGCACGAATTTGCGACATCAAAACTTTAATCAAAATATTAAGGTTAACTTACAATATATGCATTTATTTATAAACTAACTTTAAAAACTAATCTTGAAAGCTTCACATTTTGGGGGGCAGGGATGTATAATTTATTTTGACATAAAAATCTCCTTAATTAGAAATATTTGTATAAAGCAAACTATTGTGATATTGGGAATTTCAGCATTTAATGATATGTTATGATATTAGTTAATGCTATACTTTATTGCATGGATAAATGTTTAAGAAAAGAGCTAAGTTCTTTTGTAATGATGGTTCATGTAATAATTGTATAGCATTATAAACGAGTTTCATAATATATTTTAAAATAAAAAGTAATATTAATGTCGATTTTTAATTAATTACTCTGAAGTCAATTTTTTATTACACTTAAGACATTGCCTCAATGGAGATTATTTAGTCCGCTTGTTTATATTTATTGTTGTTAGCAAAGGTGGATTCACCAAAATAAATTTTAACCAAAGCTGAGAAAACTGAATTCTCGCTAAAACCAAGCGAATAAATATGATGCTTACCAGAAGAACAAATTAATTAACATATTTATTTATATTAACATTCATAAGTAATTAATGCAATCATACTGTTTCCAGTAATAAATTGTTTTTATCTACTACAATTACCAAAGTGTACAATTAGCTGATCATGTCCAGGAAACAAGCAAGCATATTTCTTTAAAGCATGTTATGCGTTTTATAAGAATATAACGATTGGCTTTTGTTCCCTAGAAACGATGAATAAATAGATTGAACTACAATTCTGAATATTTATAGAAAGCACGTCATTTAACGAAATTATATTTTCTCTAATATTAACAACTACTTCACAGAGAACAATTTTTATTTTATAAATTTATCTCGATTTTTGACTGTTTAGCACGATAGTCAACAGATTGTCTCTTTAAAATCCCCTCAGATTTCAGAACTTACTAATATCAACGTTATCGTTAATCAATATTCAAACCAAAGACTAGATGGTTTAATGATCTTGGACTTTTAGTAAAAATACACTAATATAGTATCATAATTTATTTTTACTCCACTACTCACGCACCAATCCTTGAATTTTGTGTAATTATACATATAAAGCTTTCTATATTTTTCCGGAAGTATATCCAAAGATGCTGTTTGGCTGCTTATATGATTGCAGCTGGTGGACTGTCAAAATAATCTTCTTCCCTCTTTTTCACTTTCACTGTAGTAGTAATCTGTGCACTATAGTCCCCATTTTAGATCTGGCTTTCTAGCAACCATGTTTGTTGATTTCTCTTGTTAACAGGAAACTATCACATAAACGAAAAGGATTAAGTAGGCTTTGGCCGAGTCAAGTAAGCCGCAAGTTTTAATAAATGTATTTCCTGAATTAAATACACCAAATTTACCAAAAGTAGATGAAATATTGTAGATAACACGTAAAAAAATTAATTTTAGTAACTCTTGTGTCTTAGTGGCCCTCTCGTTACTAAAGCTGTACTTCTGTAACTACTTGTCTAAATAATTCTTTTAATATTATCGCAACATAATGTTCAGTAGATGACAGTGTTTTAGCGATTAAACATTTTGATGGTGTAACCATTAATATGGTAATTTTATGCATCTAATATCATAATGTAGCAATTTAATATCTATTTTGACCAACAAAAGGTTGTTTAAAATTCTAGGCACCAAAAACCCATTTGTCCATTTTGCCTTCTTTTAAATAAGCCGATTTACAACAAAATTAGGATTTGTTGGGTATGTATGTATGTATAAGTTAAAGGCTCAAAAAAGAGATTTGAATGAATTACCATTAACAAAATAATGGCAAACCTTTCGAAAATGTTATTGTAATTGCTAATTAATATACGCAAAAATAAAAACTATCAAGCAGTAAGGTAGTATTCTGTTAATGCTCTGAATGGAATATGAAGTTACCGAAATCCGTAGCTCTGATGGTCCTATCATGATCTTGGCTAATAAGATGGAAGAAATATGGTAGCAATTTCCTTTTACAAGCATGTCCTCCAGTTCCAACCGTAAAATAGAGGCAGTTAGAAATAGAAGAGTCTTGAAGCACAAAACTGCTTAATGATGTCACTATAATATCTAAGTATGTAATTATAAAGCGGCTATGCTGGAGGAAACGTCTAAGTAATGTGACATACGTTTTATCACTTTCTATACTTAAAATGAATACTAAGCTTGTTCGCTGTGTAAACCCAACATTTATTACTAGGTCCCCCCTCCCCCTAAAAAGCTATGATTATACTTAAAGCTCACTTATAAGTTACATTTTCCAAGCTAGTCAATGAAAAGCACCCTGGCGAAACAAATGATAAACAAACGATAAACAAACGCCTTTGATGAATTCACTATATCTTCCTTTGAACGCATTAACAGCAAAGAGTACACATTTGTAGCCCGAAGCGTATGCAGTTTCTATTTTGAATTATTCTGTACTTATGATAAAAATGTCCGGAAACATAGTACATGTTGTGTTTGTATACTAATAATATGGTCAAATTCACATTTAAAAGCAGAAATTTTTCCTCGGTCTTCAATTATTTAGGCAAAAATTATTGTTCGCCTGTTAATTAAAAACATGGTTTCATGGTTGATTTAAGAAATTTAACCAAATTAATTAAAGATAGAAACCAACCTGGTTTAAACTCAGTTCAGACATTTTTTAAAGATATGGTTATAATATAGAAAACTACTACTGAATTTAGCATACTATTACATAAAAAGTTCACGTTCCGTAAGAGTGTTATTAAAAAGAGAGGTTTCAGCATGTATAATGTGGAGTATTTTACTTTAACTGCAAGCACGTATTCCAGTATTTAGTACAGAACCCACAGAGGGTCTGAGGCGCCTGGCAGTCTCAATTATTTGCAGCCGTCGTCCTAACTCGCGAACAACTGCAGAGGAAAGGAGTAAACTCCTGTTTACATTGGTCGTAAAAGTTATTCTCTTCATATAAACTGCGTTGTTTTACTTTGCTCCGTTGACAATTTACCGGTGCGTCTAATTGTACTTGTAACGCAAAGGAATGCGTGTTTTTGTTCACTCATTAGTAACACGTTACTTCCAAAGTAAAACAGATAAAAAAATGTAAGCAGTTTACGCAACACCGTGATAACCTTAAAGTTTATAGCGGGAATACTGTAATAGCAATCATTTAAACAATTAATTAACGTTTTCCTGCAATTTATTGATTTATGAAATGTAAGTAACTACAATTATTAGATGCGAACAAAAAACGTGTATGTTAATTATAAACAGCAAACAAAAATAAAATTAAGAGTACTAAATTTAGGTATTATTCGAAAAAGTCTCTTAATTTCTATTCTTAGTGATTTGTGGACTGTTAAATAAATTTTCAAACTTTAATATTTTAATGAAGATATACATTTTAACTTTGTTATGATTATAGTTTAATATTGCTGTTTTTTTAATGCAATTCTTAATCTGTATCAGGTATATTACCATAAATTTTCTCTATAAGTACCAGATATCAGTTTTTCCTTTTCTATTAACTGTCCTAACAGAATAATATGTAGGATGTTCCTCTTTCAAGAAATTAATGCTCGCAATTTAGAAAAAGAGCATAGTGTTGTTATAATTTGCAGTTAATACAGAAATGTTTCAAGTTCATACAGCGACAATGATGTGACTGACGCATCTATGTTTATACTGTACGTTTTCATTTGAAACAGACGCGCTACCAGAGCAAAAAGTTCCAGTCATGCTGTGGTTAGCAGAACGCAACTCTGTTACGCGTGTGCAATGCCCATTTCGTAGCGAGTGGAATTAGTGCAGTGTAGATGTTTTGGAATTGTTTGTGCATTACAGTAATTTATGTAATTTTTTCATGTTTCTTGAATATTTTCATAGTTTAGATACCTTTCAAATATATTTCTTAAAATTTCAAATAATTTATCTGTGCCATATTTTAATAGTTCAAATTTCACCCTCTTAATACCAATATATTTTATTTAAAATTTAAAGTTTAACCTTATAAATGTCTTAATTTAATGTAATTATTTGCTTCTAAAATAAATCAATTTTCACTAATATTTTCATTTAAAATTTGTTCTCTAATGTTTGTTAATGATGATTATACATATTTATCACATTACAATATATAATGTCTCTGAATTGCCTTTATTTTTTCAGGCTTTACCTCCATGCACTTTCATAGCATACATGTTATACTGGTTGCATGTTACAAGGGTTTTAGGAATGGGGAAAATTAGACTTTATGAACGTTTCTTTCCTTTATTTTTTTTCTGATATTTCATTACAGAATGATCTATAAAATGAGCTATAAAACTAATGTTGCACAGTTATTACTAAATGTTTATTTTCTCCTCTACTTTTGTACATACATTCAGCAGTATTTTTTATGTGTTAGTGATTCTGATCTGCTGAATTTAGAGTCAGATCATGTAGTTAAAGTACTCAATGACAGTTAGTGAAAAAATGGAACAATTTTCAAAGAAAATATACGTGCGAGTTATCTGTGACTCGTTCTCAAGCATTAACTCAACTACTGCTTTTAACCAACTTTACAGTAATTTGGATAACATATACCGAAAAATTATGACTTAACGGCAATTCGGGGACACCATGTATGCATTTTTTTCACTAAAGCTTTTGGGTGTTTTTAATAATTTTCATGCTTCTGTATTCCTTCTTCCTCCTTGAGCTTCAGTGTTTGGACATACCGCTCCCGCATTCTGTTGTTTATTTCCTGTAACTTTATTATTGATTATTTTTTGTATTGTAGAACATAACATTTCATTATAACACTACACCTCTTTAACAGCCGTTCGTTTTTATGTAACTCAGGCTTCACTACATGGAGCCGGAAAGGCACAGCGTAGGAACTGATGAATGGATAAAGAGAGGGATAGACAGACGAGGAAAAGGAAAGAGTAAAGAAAAATTACCTTAACCGCAGCAACTCCAACAAATGACAACTTTGCTATGCTATAGGTAAGGTACCTAGAGTGCACTTGCGTCGGCACCAGCATCCTGTTCCACTACAACTCGCTCCAGTCCGGCAACTAGCACAGAAGAGTTAACTTAAGCACGCGCAAAAATGGCATGAGAAGCTCCTTCAGTGACGTCATCAACAGGGTGCATTGTCCATTGAAGGATGCTGTTTATTGTTCTAAAGCTCATTTATGATTTGCTGGAGAACGCTAATGGGTGTTTACTTTCATATACATTTTCTTACGGTTAGCTGATCAGAAATCTGTTTTATCAGATTACCGCAATACTCAATGCCGTTTGCATCGATCCTCTATATTTAAATTTGGTGAAGAATAAATTATCTCTGTTTCACTTAAGTCTTTTGAGCTGAGGTTAACATTCCATTAACCTCATCCAGATATCTTTTAAGGAAACAAAATATTAATTATCTATGTTTCCCATTAAATGTTACTTCTGAAATATTAATATATATATATTATATATTATATTATATATATATTATATATATATCAATATATATATTATATATATTGATGCATCTGTAAATTTTTGCAATGCGTATAATAATATACCTTCACTTAATATATTTTCAGATTTTTATAATTTAAAATTGATATAAATTATTTTTAAAAGTATTTCGTTTGGATATTTTTTTAAGTATTGCAGAAAAAGACAAATATTTTCTGTGCTGTTTTCTCAGAAGCTGTGGTCAAAATACAGCTGATTTTTTTGTTTAAGTTTTCATAAAGTAAAGTTATCAATAATTGACAAAAGGTAACAAATACATTGAGAATAAAAATACACTAATGTTATTTTTTACACAACTTTACAATGTTCAATTACTTTTATCACAAAAAATATTCAGCGGAATACTAACTAAAGTTTCTGAGAAAAAGACACCTATATGAAAGTGCCCCTCTTTTAACTCCATAATTATGAAACATGTATTATTAAATAATCGATATGTAACAATTAAAATGAATTTATATGCACAATGCACGAGGTGCATTCAAGTTATAACACCTCCATTTTTTTTTCTCACTAATTACACGAAAACAATGAAACTTGTGTCACTTTTCAACATAATCTTCCTGCAGCTGTACATATTTTTCACATAGTCGACGCCCATGATTCCTGGCAGCTGCGAACGCTTCTGTAGGAGTCTGTTTTCACCACTGGAAATACTGAGTGAATTCATTGCTTCCATTGAGCAGACTAAAACGACATGCATGTCTCATCCATTGTCACAATCAATGAAAAGAACGTTCCATTCATGCCGTCATCACGCGTCAACATTGCCTGGCAACATGCCACGCACTCAGCCTTGTGGTCGTCCATCAGCATTCGTGGCACCCACCTGGAAGACACTTTTACCATTTTTCAGATCTTCATGCGGAATTGTGTTCACAGATCCCACGGAAATGCCAACTTTGGAGGCGATGTGTTCCACATTCATTCGGTGGTCCTTCAAAACAACTTTCTCCACTCGCCCGATCATCGTCAGACCGGCTTGTGCGAGGCCGAGATTGCCTTGGTTTGTGTTAACACAAAGCTCTGCCTTCCTTGAACTGTCGCACCCATGAACGCACACCCATGACACCATCACCACATGTCTCTCTCAACTGGCGATGAATTTCAGTCGATGTCAAACCACCCAAATGGAGAAAACGAATGATAACACGCTGTTTTCATAATGAAAACGTCCCCATTTTGAAGTATCAAAAACAGTCCTCACTCTCGCCGCTGCCGCTAGAGTTCTGTGCCCCATACAGTGCTGCTATCTCTGTCTCACATTGACGAGTGCCCGGGTATTTTAAAACAAATCACAAGTTTTATCAATTTCCAGTCCTGGGGGGGGGGGGTTTGCAGGTGTTATAACTTGAATGCACCTCGTATGTGTACACAAATAATAATTGAGATGTTACAAAATATAATAATTAAAGTGGAACACGAATACATTGCCAGTATGTTGTTTCTTAATCTAAATAAAAAGCGGACATTGCACCCGTATGTAAATAAATTTATTTGGGTTCTTTAAGGACGTTCTGTAACTTTGCTAGGCATTGGCGTCCTATTCAAATTAGGGCATGTACTCCCCTTACTCCCCAAAATCCAACGAGCCTGGCCGGGTTTGAAACTGTGTGTAAAAGCTACTACTGGTTGGATTGATGGCCCGGGACAGAGGAGGATACTGTCGGTTACTGGGTTGTGCTCACTGCTCACCCTCTTTTGCCTACAATGGGGACACCTCCGGAAGGAAGGGATGAGATAAGGGAAACACAGAGCGGTGACTTCGCGGACGCAGATGGGGTCCTTTACATGTTTCCAGATTGAACATCCCGACGCCGATGGAGAATCTTTCAGAAGGTATCGTTCTGGAACAGAACTAATGGAGTGTAAACATTCATCGCAGCATTCGCTAAGCGACCTAGACCGTTCCACAAATGTAAGGTATAATTCATACAAGTGTATTAGTGCGGTCCTTGTAAAGTATGGTCTTGTAACTTTCTGTTCCACGAAAGAAATACAACATTTGTAAAGTATTAGTTAAAAGTTACAAGTGATACCTTATAAGAGCAGGATGGAGGAAAAGCTGTTTGCCAACTGTGGTCTTTCCTTGAATTAGGTTATATCCATTCCCTAGGGATTTTGAATGTACAGAGCGGATTATTGTCATTCCTGTTAAATAGATGTATTTTTCTCAGATATAATGAATAATTTAAATACATTATTATGCATTTATCGATATTTAAGCGTAATAATCCACTTTGAGACGACGGTCGCTTACAGCTACATGTAGGAGAATCAAATTCAGTCGTTGAGAGACAGCACAAGTATCGAGTTTTCCGATTGATCTCGGTCATTTATTTTATTAGTCCATTTATTTATCTGTTTATATTGCTTGGCAATCACATTCTTATTATAAATAATGAAATTGGAAAAGTGTGACAAATGAGATTATTTTAAAGAGGATGATAAAAAAAATATTTTATTTAATTTATTTTCCAAGCCATGTTATCAAGAGCCTTAAAAATACATGAACTAAAATGCTGGTGTGAAATATGGATTTGAAACAGGAACGCCAATATCAGTCGTAAGTCGTGTTAATTGCACATGTCGCTCCTGGAGGAGTAGTGGTAACCATACGTGCCTTCTAAACCCAATGTCGCGGGTTCAAACCCGGCCAGGACCGATGGATTTTTCCGGGCGTAAAAATCCTAAGTATGGCTTGCTTCGGAAGGGAAGTAAAGCCGTGGGTCCCGTGTCGTACATTTACGGCACGAAAAAGAACCTCAAATCTGAAAGAAGAGACCTCTGAGCAAAATTTACCAGCCGTTTCACGCCCTGAATTGAATGGGACGCTGATGAACTGAGATGTTAAAGAGCGCCCGTAAATAAACCAAATAAAAAAAATTAATTGCACTTAACCTAACTTTATCATTATATACAAATATTTATTATTCTTTCATTAAAAATATTCCTACATCATTATCATTACTTTCGCTAATACTCAGCACTGCTTATTCCCAAAATCATTAATAAGATAATATATGTTAAGTTACCAATACTCCTACACGTGTAGAGAAAGTTACACAAATGACCAGTGCGCAAAGTAATACTATTACTTCTGTGGAACAGAGCAACGAAAAATCACTTGTGCTCTGGTAAGTATGGAGTTGTAAAGTACAAGTATAGCAGAAATCTTTGTGAAAAAGAATTTTACTACTAACAACAAGTTACAAGCCCATACACTTGTAATGCATTAGATCATACTTTAATCAAACAGGGCCCGGGGAAACCACGAAAAAGCCCAAAGTCAAGACGGCCGGCCCCACAAAAAGTGAATCGGAACCACCCTCTTCGGTCAAGCTACGACTACACATAATCTTATATTACAATAATTACTAATCAAAAAAGTGTCTGCCTGTATTCCTGACATCTGATAAAATTAACTTTCACTCACAAAATTACCTCCAAAATTCTTAAAAATTCTGTTCCCATGTTTTCTTTCAGTTCATCTATAAAATCGTGGTGATTACAAGCTTGAGGTGCGGTGGCCTTCACCCCATATAATAGTCGATTGCTATAAGATCTGTGGAATATAAGATTCTTTGTACACCGGATTTCAGCAGAATCTTGTTGAAAAGCTCAATGTTCTTTCTCATTATCTATACGAGTATTTTCATTCGATTCTTGTTAGAAATTATAGTATTTGAAAATAATACGGGCTCTATTATTCATCTTCCAGTTACATATACCATACTTCAATTTGTTAATCATGCAAGGCAACTTGGAAATTCATTGCGAATTTTCTGTGATGCAGTGCTTATAGTTTTGCGAACAAGCATTTTTTGCAAAACTAAGCCACCCAAGAAAATATTTTTAACTGTGAACCAACACAGTTATGCAAAACCTAATTATTGGCGACGTACTTGTTCGGTTGATTTCAATATAACTGAATGAACTGAGATTTTTGAAATGCATATTTTCTGTAATATACGCCATACCGAACATTCTAATATTTCTTCAATGACATCGAGGTACTTCCGTTAGAACACGTCGTTTTCGATTAGGAATTCAATTGTGTATCGATCTTGTTTTCCTATATATACAGAGGGTGCCAAAATGTACACACGCTTCAAGCAAAGAAATAACTTTGTTAACATAACTAACCTGGATTCACACAAACAGAAAATGATGAGCACTAATCATCTTAACTTTTACAGCTACAACAGTTGCTCAAAATGCCCACTTCTGAGTACGTTGAAATATCTGATTGAGCAACGTTTGCGAAAATGTCCTCAGCGATTGCAGCACTTGCCGTTTCAATTTCTTCCCGAAGTACTGCAAGTGTAGCCAATGGTTTTTTCTACGGTATACAACATCCTTAAGAGTTTCCCATAGGTAGAAGTCCAGCGGTGTTTGATCCGGTGATCCGGATAAGGCGGTGAAAACTCAATCGAACTTCTTCGTCCTATCCAGCCAGTGCCTTGGATCCTGTACGCGGGGCTTGTTGTTGTGCGAGGTCTCCCAGATCTGTCCTTGTGGACATTGCATACGGTACTATGAGTCTCAAATTTGTCTCGAATGCGTGCAATTGTTATTCGCGTTGGCGGTTCTGTTCTGTACACACGTCTCCATTGCCTTTGAACTTCAACAACATTCTCGGTTTTCCAATACCACTTCAAAATTGCTTTCCGCTGTTCAAACCATAATCTTGGCTCCATTTTGTTATAGCAACGCTATAGTGCTTAAGTTCTGTTTGAAAGAATGAAATTATCACTTGACAGATTTTGTTTAAATTTATCCTATAAACTTTCTCTTTTAATGTTGCTTTTTTATGTTTATTTATTTGGTTTATTTACGGATGCTCTTTAACATCTCGGGTCATCAGTGTCCCATTCTATTCAGGGCAGATAAATTTTGCTCAGAGGTCTCTTCTTTCAGGCTTGAGGTTCTTTTACTTTATGTAAATCTACGACAGGGGATCCTCGGCTTTACTTCCCTTTCGAAGGAGGCCACACGCCCTAAAAAGTCCATCGACCCGGCCGAGAATGAACCCGCGATCTTGGGTCTACGAAGCAAGAATCGTTAGCATTAGACTGCCATGTTCCCTAGAGATAATAAACACAGGGAATTAGGGAGGGGGCGGGGCAGGGCATATGCTGTGAATACTAAATTTATCGTGAATGGCTGCAGAAAAACATTGGTTGTGTGTGCCATTGCAGAATCCTGCTGAAAAAATGCAACATTGCATTCCCTCATTGTTGATTTAGCAAAAGAGGGTTGTGAAATTGTTTGCACACATCTATAACTTTTAAGTGTATCTGAAGAAAAAAAAATGGGCACATTATTATAACCACTAACTGCACACCAAACTCCTATTCACATTTGTCTTTATAATATTCCTCTAGAGGAGATTAGTTTTTCGAAACTTCAGTATCTGCAGTTTTCTTTAATTAATGTTTCCATACAAGTAGAGCAGAGTTGTGTTGGAAAACAGAATGAGGTTAGAGTCAGTTTCTCCGTCATGTATTTGAGTCAAAATACACTCATAAAATTGATTTCTGGTTACAGAATACCCGATCTTGCGCTGCTATAGTAATTATATATGGTTTTAATTTAAGCAACTTCCATCATTCGTACGAAAATGTAGAAATTTCCCGCCAGTTGGGAATGAGACTAAGAAATTTTAGGGAACATCTGCAGCGGTACTCAGTGTTATCTAAAATTTCTTGAACACTGTACTTCGCTTCTTGCCTTAAACAATTCCTTTTTCACGAAATGTACTATTCACCTTACGAATAGTAATAAGATCTGAACACTGGAACTTAAACAACTTATCTTGAAAAAATCTTCTGCGCACGAAATGATTCTGTATCATAAAAACAGGTTCTTTAAGGAATAGAACGATTAGGCCAGTTATTTTACATTTGACCTTTATTAGCTGACTGTGTACACATTAACAAGTATGTGGATTTAGTGTCCACTATCGTAAGGGACTGCATACCTCACAACTGCGGACTTCCGTTCATCTGAAAACAGCCAAGGTTAAGTTAACCTTCTTCACTCAGGTTTCAGTATTTCAGTAATTATTTTAAAGCATGGTACTCAAGCTATATCTCAATATTTAAAATGTATAACTAAAGTGTTTGCGAATGCTTATAATGTATCAATGATATATGTACAAAAATAGTAAATTCAAACTATAATGACTTGTCAATTTTTAATTTTTAGAGAACTCAACTGCATTTTACATAATTAAGATAATTTTCCAAATATATTAATAAACAGATATGTAATATTCGAGCATTTTTCTTCAAGAAACTTTGTCAGTAAATGAGATTTGAATTTTTGAAACTTTGTGAATAAATATAAATGTAAAGCGAAAAAGTGAATTTAAAGTTTTATGAACAACTAAAAATAACCTACATATTTTACAATTTTAGGCTATAAATCACCCAGAAATTAAACTCTTTTTAATTACCACACAACAAAACTAACTTCTTGATTATTAGAGAAATAGAATTATTGAATAAATAATCCGTTAGCAAACCTGAATGCACGGGCATCGATGACTTTCTTCTTTTTTTTTTAAAACGAATAACCAAACATTGATAACCAAACATGCTAAGCTAAACTTTACCTAACGAGTTTTGTTCGCCTGTATGAAAATTTCATGTTTGCTCATTAGGCAATTACCCTACACTAAGCTGTCAGAATTCCTCCAACTTTGGAAAATGTCCCTTGTAGGCATGACCTACCAACTGTGTACAAAGAGCAAGAGGTACGAGCACAGAGTGAAAGTTTCAGGCTTTGAGGTCGAGTTGCGGGGCTTAGATGACCTCACTACATTCTGCTAACATTTGTAACACTGATATCACTCTTCTGTCTGCATGGATTCCATCAAAGTTCACGATAAAATCTAAGGTCACAGATTCCATGCATTGTAGTTGTGATAACGCAACTGATTTGCGAGTGTGCTCTCGTGACTGTCACGGGAAAAGAACCTGTTTAGATCTTTTGTTTCTACAGCCAGCGTTATTTTGTGCTTTGTGTTTATATGATGCTTAAACCGAATGCGCAAAATTTGTGGATTGGAAAACTGCGCCCTTTTTAAAATAGAAGCTTACAGTTAACTTACGTACTCTAGGACATTTCGAGAATTATTTCTGTGTTTATGAGTTTCAGTGTTTACGAATTCAAGAATATACCCCACCATGTAGAGTAAAACTTCATTTGCAAATAAAATAGTATAGTATAACTGAAAAAAGTGATATTTCTATTTAGTATATTCTCTAGATAAAAGTTCGGAATATGAATGATTGTTTGCTGTCCATTAGACTGTTTGTCTCTCATGTTATGATGTACAGTACGTACAGTATAGTATGAACCGGTGTCTCCGGAACAAAGTGTGTTATATTTTTAAAACTGCATCGATAAAGGAGCGCCAAAGCGCGGTTTAAGATTCGGAAAACACCGGCAACATGCTCCATTCAGATGCTAGTGAAAAATGGGAAAATGCAGCTATATTGTTATATATCCAGGATGCGCAGCAAGTGAAAAACAGACTATAGACCTCTTCACAGAAGTTCTTGTGCAAATTGTCGCAGCAAATGGGGGCCTCCACAGGCATATGCCAACGAGCTGCAAAAAAATCCAAGGTGTATTGCAAAGCAAATTACTGCCAGTGGTTCCAGGAGTTGTGATCAGCGCACAAGCGAAAGTACTGGATTACACGTGGATCCTCGGTATGGTTCCATCTAAATGGTCACGTTATTTAACAGTAGCTATTTTTGATTAGTGGCAAATTTCATATTGTGCTTAAAACATTTCTTGGTGATGAAAAAGGACTTTATTGACTTATATTCTTCCACACAACGGAGAATACCACAGTCTACAAGGAATTCTTTCATGGGTTTGTAAATAAGTTGGACGAGGAGAAACTCCAGGCTAGTGTTTTTCCCCCCTTTCTCCCTTTCCCAGAATGATGCTACACGCCACACCTCCAATATCAGCATGGCTGAAATTGTTTCCTTCTTTGGAAATGTGTATTATTTTTAAAAATCTTCGGTCACCCAGGTCGCCTGATTTATCTCCCCAGACATTATGAGACGTGTTGAAAGAGAAAGTGGATTGCAACAAGCTAGGAATTCTCCTGGAACTTAAGAAATATTCGGCGGGAAACTGAGGCTGTGATTCCGCATGACGAATATTTGCCATATCATGAAGAGGCGTGTTCAGGCAGATATTATTGTTTATATTTTTATTTATTTGTGTTTTCCTTACAGTTTAAATGAAATTCTAAAGAGTTTTTTTTTTTTTTTTTTTTTTTTTTTTTTTTTTTTTTAATGACAACCACTTTCAATACTTAGTAGTAGGAGTAACGATCTGGTAGCCGAAGGCTACTTGTGAACGGGATGTCCGGTTCAAATTCAGCCTGAACAGTCTTTCCTGAATTTAGTTATTTCCAGACTTTCTTCAGTTTCATCATAGCAAATGCCGGAAAGGTAACCAACTGGGAAGCTATCTCATGGAGAGGTAATGTCCTTACATCATGAAAGCCACATGTGAGAGGTCGGGAGACTGCGATATGTTGACCACATGTCACCTGTAATAGTGGACTCTGTCAATAATGTCGCAAAACGGAGTTAAAATATGCAGTGGTCGTGCGGTAAGCCCAGGCCCTTCATGGGCCGCTGTGCTCGAGGTTTATTATTATTATTATTATTATTATTATTATTATTATTATTATTATTATTATTATTATTATATCATCTCTATCTCTTAATTCCATCATCTGAGACCCTTAATATTTTTCTTCCCAATTCTATTATCATCATCATCATCATCATAATCATAATCTTTATTTTATTGCATGATGCCATTCAAGATTCTTTGACTCTAATGGAATAAATTTTCCGGTATAATTCTGAAGAAAACCTTGTGATATCACCTATGAAAATATTTCATTTTCTTTTGCGTTGTTTACAATGCCCCTCTGCTTTTCTACAAAGCACACTCGGAAATACCGAAAAATTGGTACAACATTGTATCTTTACTGATAAATGAATAATTCAATAAGATCCCTCTAAAGTTCACCCTGAACCATTCGTGCACTAAGGAATGGGCGGCCGTATTAGAGTTGAACTTAAGGAGCCTCAAGTTTGACCCAAAAAGAAATGAAATCAGAAGGCGCTGAACTCGAATAAGGAAAGTGAGGCAGGTGTCTCCTTAAGCGGCACTTGCTGTGTGAGGCCTGTGTTGATGGAGACAGACGCATTTGGACAATAGTCCTCCTGGCTTTAGATGGTTTCGCAAAAGTCAAGGTAGCTTCAGCTGTTCACAGTTTCACCCTTGGGTGGACAGTGTTTAATAATTGCCCTTCTTGTTCCAGAACACCGTCAGCATGATAATACATAATCCATGTTCATTAATGCAGAAAAGCGTCGAGATCAAGAGTCAACTGCTTTAACTAAGGCAAGATTCAAGACCACCATGAAAAGGACATCTTCAAGGAAATGGCACAGATTTTTAAATAGTTTTACCCATTCTTACACTAGAATTTAATTTAGAATTTAATAGAATTTAGAATTCTGCGCGCTAAAATCGCAACAATCCAAGAAATTCCGTTTTAGCACAATTTTCGATTTGACCTACCAAGTTTGATAGTCAAAGTACCCTTCCCAGCATTGGATGCCAAACTACCAACTTCTGTACTCGCTAATTGCCTCACTCTGTATACATATTCACCCTAAGTTCCCACATCGGCGGGAATTTTTTTAATAATTACATACATTTTTATTAAATTATGCTCTCTTTCAATATAAAAAAAACCATAAAACGTATTTCTCGCATTTTTTGGAGCTCTGCCGTGGCAACGAGAGAGAAATTCTGCAAACCATTGTTACGTGGATGAAACTATGGTCCTCTATTATGATCGCTTGTCCAAAAGAGAATCAATTGGGTGGCGTAAACCTGGCGAAGCATCGCTTCTAAATGCCAAGGTCACTCAGTCAATCAAGATGATCATGGCCACAATCTTTTGGGACTGTGAAGAAATACTCTTCATTGACTTCAAGGCGAGGAACACCACAGTAAATGGGAGTACTGTGTTGGCCTACTGCACAGACCACATGCTTCCATCAAAGAGAAAAGGTGAGCAAAGCTGAGTGGTGGTGTGCCCTTCAAGACAACGCGCTTGTGCACACAGCTCTTGTTGCAATGGAAGCTGTAAAGAAATGTGGCTTCAAGGAGATAGACCATCCACCCTACAGCTCAGATCTAGCTCACAGTGACTATTTCCTCTTCTCAAAACTGAAGAAGGTCATTTGAGGAAGGAAATTTAAGTGAAACGAAGAAGTGGTGGATGCTGTTTATGCCCATTTTGGGGACAAGCCTTCTGACTATTTTTGGGAGGAGGGAGGATTGAAATGTTAATTCAAAGTTGTGAGAATATAGTTACCCTTTAATGCAATAAAGGGTAACTATATTGAAAAGTGAAATATAGTTTTTGTCTTTATCATACCTAGAAAACGGTTAGGCCAGAAACTTATGGACCTACCCTTGTACCACGTGAAGGCATCGCCACAAGCGTTGTCTTTGTTGTTGCGTTATTGTTACAAATATTTTATTTTGACAAGCATAATGTTAAGGAAAGCTAAAATGTATTGTTACATCAAATTATGAAACTAAATACTGTGAAACTACATACTGTGTCCATATAATTCTTTAAATCAAATCAAAAGCAAACGGCATATGCTTCCCCAGAATGTAACGATTTCTTTATCAGTTAAAATGTTGTAAGCTCCCCTGATATAAAGTCTTATGTACTACGTTCGTATTTATTGCAACATTCTCACAGAACTTCGCTTATCATATGACATAACAGTTAGTTATTTCGACAAGGTCGAGGGTAAGAACTTGCGTTAAAAGTCAATGTTACTACTTCAATCGATAGCTGGATGTCACAATTGCAATGAAGTTTTTAAAAAAGGAGATTTCCTTTGTCACACAATCTAATATTACTTTATTGTGCATTGACTGCCTTTTATATGACTGAACACCTAAATGCTTTATATATGTTTTAGAATCATTAAAGATTTAATTCTCTCATTTTATTTTTTATAAACGATCTTATTGCTCACTTAAAATGAAATAACAAATTGCATGATGCAGAGGGTTAAAGACTTTCAGCTGCCTAGAAAGTATACAAGTGACAGATGCATTTATTAGTAATTAAAAACATAAATACGTCGCCTCATACTTGAAGCCGAAAAAGATTGTTTCTGTATGCCATACGCATGTTTAAGAACCATATCGTTAAGGGAATTGTGTTTTGCTGCATAAATAAATATAACTAATGTTTATATTTTACACCTTTTAGTGTGTATGAATGATTCCAAAACGACTTTTCTCATCAGCAATAGCAAATATGATTGCTTCACATTTTCTGTTGCATTGTAAAATGACCAGGGTGAGGGCATGCAACTCATCGACGCCGGCGCATTAACGCGCGTGCCACTGAATGCCGTGTCTGGAGGTTCGGAATCTAATTTAATGTAGAGAAAAACATAAATTTGGTAGAGTGGAAAATGTATGAGCATATTTCCTTGTATTTTTGTTTAAATTATATTTTTTAAACTTGGATGTGAGGCCTTCCCTATCAAGGAGGGCCACCGTGAGAAAGGCCAGCTCTTTTAAAATGAAAGAATTTGTAGAAATAGTCCAAACTCTAATATAACTAAATAAATGGCGCTGCCAGATGAGTAACTAAAGCCTGTTCTTGTTCTTCAACTTTGTTGTTGAATTACCGATGTCTCAGAGTAGGGATTACTAAAAGGGCATTATTGAATCTTACTGTGTTGTATTAAAATTGATCTGTTGGTGCTCTGCTACCATTCCAAAGAGAAAATCCTAAAATAATTTACGCTTCCACAATTATTCCTTGCAAGATGGAATAAACCACGTTGGGGTAGTTATCCTTGGCTTTAAACACAAACAATTAGAAAAGAAAACAAACACTTGTTTGGAATACTTGTCACCCAGGATTTGTTTCCTAATAAAAGTCCTGAATACATCTGCTGAATTAATTGAAACAAAACAAAGCAAGCAAAATAAAAGTTTGAAACCAAGCCTTACTTGATGCACACAGTTGCTACTTCTTTTCCACGCAGAGCTGCTTCCTCACCACACTCACACTCTTTAGCTGCCTCACTAAAAATAAGCCACGGTTTCTACATGACATGGGCACAGTGTATGTGACTGACTGATAATAATTGAAGGATGTAAAAAGATCGTTCAGAGGTCAAGCCTATGTTAGCTCTACGTCACAGCACTACATGGCATTGGGAATTATCTTCCTTGTGCACACACACGCGAAACAAAACAGCAGCGTCCTCATCCCAATCCAAAGCCTTGCGGCCAAAAGCGACATACGTGCTTCTAACTTCCTGTTTACCTATTTAGTATTCAGTGCCGCATTTAGGCGTGTTCATGGCTATTTTTACTATAGATTTGTTGTGGCAGTTTAAATAACATCCATCAGCATATCCCAAATTCTCAGCTTACTTCTTAACCGACCGACCTTCGTACTAATACTACCGTGCTTGTCCAATGGGAAGAAGAACTTTAGACAGCAATGAATGAGGAGCAGAACGTTGCCAAGTCGCTAACCCCCACTCCTTAGTAGCACGCTCTAGCACAACAACAGTTAACAATGATTAACTTATCATTGTGTTTAATAGCTATGATATAACCCCAAGCTGTATACTTTTATTTTTATTACTATTTAACCTTATTCTGGCTTACTTTCATGTTAACCGTTTAGAACTCGCTAGTACTGTTTACTTTATGTTACTAGTGCAAAGAGTAAATAATACTTTACTAGATATAGGAGGGAAGGAAAACATCGTATCTATTTATGTTACATGGCAATATTATGATTAAGCTTATTCTGTCAGATCTTTTATTTAATCAAAATACTACACACAGTACTAAAAATAACGAATATTTCTGTGTAGTGCACATTAGTTGATTTGTTTTATTTACAGCTGCTCTTTAACATTTCAGGTGATTAGTGTCCCATTCAATTCAGGACGTGAAACGGCCAACAAATTTTGCTCAAAGGCCTCTTATTTCAAGCTTGAGGTTCTTTTTCGTGCCGTAAATCTACGACATGGGACCCACAGCTTTATTTCCCTTTCGAAGGAAACCATACTCATGTCTTTTACGTCCCGAAAAAATCCATCGATCTTGGGTTTGGGAGGCAACTATGGTTACCTCTAGACCGCCATGAGTGAAGCGAACATTAACATTCAATATAGGCATGAAACATGAGCATACTTTGGACTTGTAAACAAATCGTTGAAAATTGTTCCCGTCCATTTCAACGCAGATTTTATTCTTTAACGCATATTATCAAAGAACCTTTTAAGCGACTCTTCTGAAATTGAATTCATGTTTGATAAATGCAATTCTTTAGTTTTCTATTTTTGTCGGATATTTACCATACTGGTACATAGCTGTTTTACTTTTTTTTTTTTTTTTTGGTTGATTTATTTATGGACGCTCTTTAACAGCTCTGGTCATCAGCGTCCCATTCAACTCAGGGCGTGAAACGGCCGACAAATTTTGCTCAGAGGTCTCTTCTTTCAGGCTTGAGGTTCTTTTTCGTGCCGTAAATGTACGACACGGGACCCACGGCTTTACTTCCCTTCCGAAGGAAGCCATACTTAGGATTTTTACGCCCGAAAAAATCCATCGGTCCTGGCCGGGTTCGAACCCGCGTTCTTGGGGTAGGAGGCAAGTATGGTAACCACTACACCACCAGGACCGACATAGCTGTTTTACAGCAACCCCATAAGCAATAATAAAAATGACTCAAATCGAAAGAGTGGGGGCTATAATTGGCGCTAATTAGCCTGTTGTGATACAATTCTTCCAAATGTGCTATTTTATTGCCCGCAGTATGTGCAGCAGCACCATTTGTTGGAAATATTTACTTGCAGCTCATCATATGGACATCTTGTAGAAATTTATCCAGGAAGTTTTCTTTTTATACCTTATACGATGGTTTAATCGTAAAATACATATGATCTTTCTTCATGACATGGCAGCAAGACTCCAATTTTTAGTGGATGCAATGATGTCCCAACAAATACATCCCGATTTTCTATACTCCATATCGAAGTTAATTGTTCCCATAGTGATAGAGATAAAAACAAAATTCGTTCATAAAAATGGTCAGTTAAGTGTCTCGTATCTTGAAACCAATGAGATTACTAGAGTCTGATCATAGAGTTAACAGTTAAAGCTCGTAAACCACGGTTACTTTTATGGGAACTTTTCTAATTTCTTCCTGAGAATTGTGTGAGATTTCCGTGCGAAACTCCAATTTCTGCAGAGTGTTTCTTGGCTGTCGTATTTGTTCCTATGCATTCTTTCTCTTCAACGGTGTCATGTGTCACCTTTGTTGACTGTCTGGCGTTTCTCTATCTGTACACTGTGTTCCTCGAAATGTATATACTAGGTTAATTATATTTCTACGAAAATTTTCCTTAAGGGCATACTCAGGAAAATGTAAGGCGAACTGTTGTCACATTCCGTTCCAATTTTAATTTCCAGCTTTGCCTTTAATACCTGGAAGCAATCAATTTTGTTAAAATAAAACTGTGTTATAGGGTAGGTAACTTCAATCCTAATTTCCACCTAGATACATTTATTCAAATAATAGGCTTCATACCTTTGCGAAAATATACTTTGATAAAGTATATCCTTTCTTAAGCAGAAAATGCGACCCATTTCCGAATCGCACAACACTCATGCAATCAGTTCTGTTCACCATGACTGCAAAACCAATTTGAACTCATGTCTTTGAGAAGGACGGGGCGTTAGTGTGCTGGTAAAAGGGATGGGAGTAGACTACATTAAAAATACATAGATATAATAAAAATGTTAGTAAAATAAATTGATGTCCCTGTATATTATACGAGTAATATACGTTAACTCAATAAATTACCTGTTTTATTACTCTAGTGTTACTTCATTTGTTTCACTGTCATAAGATCCATTAGCGTCGATATGTAGTTCGTCATCTGAGTCTGCAAACTTTTAGATTCTAAAATTTTGTCGCATTCTATTTAAATCATTAAGTTATCGTCCTGTAACTTTTCAGCATGTTGGACACAAGATTCTGAATTATCTTGTCAATTTCTTCGTGAATAAAATGTTCTAAGTCTTTCAGTTCAAAATCCCGTTTCTATTTTCAGTCACCCGGCTAATGTGAGCTATCATATGCTATTGGCAACTTGTTTTCGGATCATTCCCTAAATCCACTACTCTTGTTACTTTATGAATGTGCATTTTGTAACAAAGAAAGGCTCAAGTTGTTTCCCTCAACTTCATGTCTTGTTAATCAGCTGAACGCCATATTACCTCTTTATTCATAGTTTGAATTTGTGCAGGATAAGCGCTTCATGTTGCCAGGAGCTCTGGTTTATGTTTCGTTTTACGATCATAACCAGCGAGTTTTTATCACAAGTATTATCACAAGAGGGTCCCAGATTACCGATAAATTCACGAACGTAGCGAGTGGAAAGCTCAGACCCTCGAGTGATACTATTATTAGGATTATTTCACGAACAAAATAAGAGTTTAAATATAATTCCTCTAAACTTGATTACAAAATGGTAAGAATTGTATATTTGTACTTAACCTTTTCAAGCAATCTTGTGACAGCAAAATGCTAATTGTCACAAATGCCAATAAAGAAGAGCAAAATAGGGTTTAGGATTATTTTATGAATAAAATAAGATTAAAAATGTATGTATGTATGTATGTATGTATATATATATATATATATTAAATGCACGCACTAAATGTTAACACTTGTATAAAATGTTATACTTATGCATATGTATTCTATTCAGAAACCGTGAGACTGAAATGGACCAAGGTCGACTATTACAATCGCTACAGTTAGATTTTCTAATACCAACTGAGAGAGAGAGAGAGAGAGAGAGAGAGAGAAAAGAAGATAAAATAAAGTTTCTATTTTTCTTTGTATTTATGGTTTGAATTTCCTAATGATAAGATTAATTTGCACATTTGACACATCACCAAAAAACTTTGAAGAGCCCTGCATTTTGCGTTATCATTGTCGATTGTCCATGCTTTGGTTGCTTTCAATAGCTCCTCACCGCCTAAGTGGTCAGTGATGCATGTTCAAGAATTATATAGTCGAGGTATAGAGTTGGCTACACTGACCACAAGACAAATGCATGTCGAGTGATAAAACATATTTGATACTTTTTTCGATAATTTCGCTCCGTAATCCTGCTGTGATTGATAAAATCAGAGAGACTGAAATGGACAAAAGTCAACTATTACAATCGCTACCGTTCGATTTTCTAATACCAACTGAGAGAAAGAAAAAACAAAAAGATAAAATACAATGTCTCTATTTTTCTATGTATTCTGTGGTTTGCAGCTCCTAATGATAAGATCAATTTGCACATTTGACGCATTACCAAATCGCTTTCAAGAACTCTGCATTTTGCGTTATGATTGCCGATTGTTTATGCTTTTGTTGCTCCTCACCGCCTCTAGCAAAAGTGGTCAGTGATGCGTGTTCAGGAATCATATAGCGGAGGTATAGAATTGGCTATACTGATGACAAGACAAATACACGTGATTGATAAAATGGATTTGAAACTTTTTTTCTCGATAATTTCACTCCGTAATCTATGATTGGTCAAAATTTAACATTTTATTTCGTTTCATTGGTCAATTTTAAGATGACATCAAATGGGTGAAATAGTTATAGTAAAATACAGTGCGTGATAAAAACTAGACTCCATCTAATCTTGAAAAGAATCAAAAGTTGTTGCATATTTTTATAAAGTTTCTTAGACGCCATTCCACTCACTACCAATAGATAAAATTAATAATATCTATAATGAAAAATAAATGGATTAAGAATATGAAATGTTGATGAGCGTGCGACAAAATTCGCTGTTTATCTGCCTGATTGCTTCAATAACGTAAAGGGGCATTTCTTTCTATGCAATTGAATAGCTTAACTCAATTCTGTAAATATTTGTCTTATTTGCAACCAGCGATACTGCAACTTATTTTAAAGATAAACTATTCGCCACTGACGAAAAAGGACATTAAGATTAATATGACATTTTATTGAAGTAGCAAATGTCTTTTATGCAGAAAGTTTCAAATGCGTTATTGTGATTTTTTTTATTAGATTTATTTACGGACACTCTTTAACATCTCAGGTCATCAGCGTCCCATTCAAATCAGCGCGTGAAACTGCCAACAAATTTTGCTCAGAGGTCTCTTCTTTCAGGCTTGAGGTTCTTTTTCGTGCCGTAAATGCACGACACGGGACCCACGGTTTTACTTTCCTTCCCTTCCGAAGGAAGCCATACTTAGGATTTTTACGCCCGAAAAAATACATCGGTCCTGGCCGTAATCGAACCCGCAATCTTGGGTGTAGGAGGCAAGTATGGCAATATTCTGAGAACAAGCGACAAGAGGCTTTATTCATTGTCAACAAACAACTTGCTTATTAACGCATTTGATCAGCTTGCGTTAAGATACTGAACGCCAGAACTAAACAGAAACATTAAGCCAGCGTTAAATGAGCAAGAGATAACATTGTTTCAAGCAATATTTGTTTGTTCACTGGAAATCTACCCAGCTACTGTGTGAGCTTTGGTAGTGATGAACTCTGACATAAAAAGTTAAACCTCATATTGTATTGTCCCAAGGTTGAAACGAATTACGATCTTTATGCTACATCAAAATAGGAAAAGAAAACGGGGGACTATTTCTATCTATTTTGTTAAGATGGTGAAACGTACCGAAGAGCGTGTAAATGAAAATATTGAAGCCAAGAGTGAATTACATATCGCCTCGTCAACCAACACAAATGCATACTATGTAGCGCGTGATGTTTTCCTATTTCCGACTCCACACAATATTGCTTCATACACCGAGTAAACTTATTTTCACAAACTGATATGCAGAGTGTGACAAAAAATGTATACACACTTCAAGCAAAGAAAAAAAACTGTGTTAACATAACAAAACTGAATTCACACAAATAGAAAATGATGAGCACTAATCATCTTAGACTGTTATAGTTACAACAGTTGCTCAAAATGCCTACCATCGGCGTTGATACACTTCTGAGTACGTTGAACTACTGATTGAGCAACGTTAGCGAAAGTATCCTCAGCGATTGCAGCACATGCCGTTTGAATTTCTTCCCGAAGTTCTGCCAGTGAAGCTGGTTTTCTACGGTATACATCCTTAAAAGTTACCCATACAGTGCCCAACGGAGCTGTAGAATGCGGTGGAAACTTAATTGGACCTCTTCGTCCTATTCAGTGGCTTGGAAGATTGTCACCAAGTGTGCACGTACATCTAGATAGTAATTTTGTGGTGCATACACCAAATTGTGAACACCGCATATGATATCACAAGTCTCAAATGTCTCAAATTTGTCTCGAATGCGTGCAATTGTTACTCGCGTTGGTGGTTCTGTTCTGTACACATGTCTCCATTGCCTTTGAACTTTAATAATATTCTCGGTTTTTCAATACCACTTCAAAATTGTTTTTTTGCTGTTCAAAGGATAATCTTGGTTCCATTTTGTTGTAGCAACGCTAGCATAACTTTATGTGAGTCGCATCTGTTCACAGAACATCATACGATAATTTCGGTTTCATTTGTTCACTGTTGATTTGCCTGTCACGTAGCAACGCTATCATAATGTATGTGAGTCTCATCTGTTTACAGAACTTTATAATGCACTTTACTGGTGTTTTTTCGGTTCAACTTTGAAATATACCAAACAGATATCTAATATGAAAGTGTGTATACATTTTTTTGGCATCCTCGATATTTATATTATTAATTTACGTTTAAACTGACCATTAAGGTGGTTTTAGGTACGATTTTGATGAACAATTTTGCCATCGTAATTTTATGACATATTTCTATCTGCAGTCATGTTTAAAATAGATGTTTATCCAAAATACATTTATTTTTTGAGAGTTAAATGTTGATTCAGTCTTAATCTATGAGTGTAGTTTTCAAAATGTTATACCAAATTGACCTGAAATTGATGAGGAGTATATAAATTCTGTTATCTATGTGTTAACTCCAGTTTTAGAACCTACAATGACAAATGGCGATCATTCTGATTGGTTGTGACCTGTTCTTCGAAATGCAGGTTCAATAGCTCCTAGGTTACTAACAATCAGGTTAACGGTTAATTGGAAATAATACTTCATTATCTTCTTTCATTTTACAGTTCATTACCAAAACACGTGCCAATCTATTCCGCGATATATGAGATCCTGGTCTTTGTTTTACTGGAATATTGTGTTAATTCAAATATAAAAAGTAGTTCTTGTTTTTATCCCTAATTATTAAAAAAAAAAAAAAAAAACTTGGAGCCCCTCCTTGAGAAAACCGTGGTTACGCCACTGTTTATCGGAGAGGATTGATTCCGCGAGAAGTCTGGCAAAGTGGCACGTCTGCTGACTGAACGAGAGGTTCAAGGCCAAATATAAAACATTGTAGTTCATGTCAGATGAAACACCAAGCCCATCGTGTGCGTGACTAGAAAACCTTCCATGAAAGGTGTCAATGCTTCTGTTATTCGGAATGCAGAGGAGCCTAGTAATTGATAATGCAAGTAAAAATTTTATTCACGTAACCTGCATGGCTATTGCTATATCTCTCCCATTCTCATGAAATAACTGAACTATTCCGACCTCAGTTAACATCATTCTTGCTCCACCTATATCACGTTTTGTCTTGAAAGTCTATATGAATTCATACCATTTAAATGGTCTATCCATTTATGCCTATACTTTAAAAAGCACAACCTCTGACTGTATTTAAAAATTTCATTTCTGTTGCTATTATTTTAATTATCTTATATTTCGCAGGTGTCCAAGTTTCTGAACTGTATAATGGGAATGAACAAGTTTTACTTTGTGATATTTCCATTGAGTATCTCTAGTTTCTTTTTATTCATTTTTTTTTTTAATTGGCACTTTAAATTTTATTAGTTTTAACTTGATCATAATCACAGCATAGGCAATATCGTTTTTTCATCTATTCTAAAATATTCCTTCCAATGAAATATTGTTTCCAATATGTTGTTCTCCTTAGCGAGTTACAGCTTTCGTATTCGCCATTGATATTTCATGTTGTATTCTTTATATAGTTTACTTAACAACACATGTTATTTTGGATTTCGTTTTGTTGAATACATAGCTTGATCATCAGCTATATGCTCGTTTTAATAAAGGTAATTTCCTTCTTTAATTTGTTCATTTCTTCCGTTTTTATCACTTCATTTTGTAATTATTGAACAAAACAGGTGAAAGACTATATTTTATTCTTTATTTCATTTCTATACAATTTATTGCATAATTTATCCCCTATTTTAGAATATATTTTATATAAACTGTTATTAATTCTGTTAGATATAAATTAACTCCGTTTTCTCTTAAAATCGCCCATAGCGTTTGCTCCATCAACTTTGTCAAAGTGACTACCGCATCATGGAATTTTTGAGTAACACAGTTTTTTTTTTCCTTAGTTATTCCTTAACTGGCCTTTAATGACAAATTAAAGTTAAAGCAGAATCAGAAATATGGTGAACTATAAATGCTTAATTTATTGAAAACATACAAGCAACAAGAAACAAATAGAACAAAAGAAAACCTTCAAGCACAAGGACTATTATAAGATTGTCAACTAATTTATAGTATCAAACTCAAGTGGCCGGTCCTGGTGGTGTAGTGGTAACCATACTTGCCTCGTAAACCCAAGATCGCAGATTCAATTCCGGCCCGGGTCGATGGATTTTTTCGGGCGTAAAAATCCTAAGTATGGCTTCCTTCGGAAGGGAAGTAAAGCCATGGGTTCCGTGTCGTACATTTACGCCACGAAAAATGACCTCAAGAATATTATAGGATGAAATATTAAAATTAGTAGGTTTAACAATAAACACCTCAATTTCTGTAGAGTATGTACTTTTCACGTCATATAAGATAAGGAAACAGAACTTGTAGACTGTTAATAAGCTAGAATAAATGTCCACATTATTATCATATAAGCACCTTGCTAATTTCCCTCAGCACCTTATCGTTCTTTGCGGAGAAGTTCGCAATTTGTGTTTTACAACTTCACGTGGTCCACCACCTGCTGCTTCCACACATTAATTGAATTTGGGAGTTTCCTATTTATTTCATGATGTCCTTGCTGAAATGAACACTCCAGCTCTATGGTAAATTTTCTTTGTCAAATTGATCTTGACTTGTAAATAATTGCCAAAGTATGTCTGTTTTTCTCTGCCTGCATGTTGAACTCAACCAGTTGAGATTTTGTGGCATCTAATCTAGAAAGTAGGAATTATCATTGCTTCCTAAGGAGCTACTATGTAACAGTTCAAATTACCAAATAGTTCCAATAACCAGCCTCCAATTAAATGCAAATTGATAAAAATAAACCGTTAAAGTGTACCAAGAAAATAATCACATTTCTTTTTTGCATAATTGGCAAAATACATTTCCATCATTGCTTATGCATGGACGATATTTGATCCACTCTTGAACCAAGGAATTTATGCTGGTCTTTCTTTAGGAATTTGAGTGTTTTTATGCAACTATCCCAAAATTATGTTCACTAACAAATAATCACTAAATGCTGGCATACACTTCTACCTTTTTCCATTTTATCAAAGTTTCACTAAGTAGATAAAGGTGGCTGTTGCTGTTTAACTGCTTCCAAAAATAAATAAACAAAACTGTTAAAATTATAAATATGACCATAGCGTTGAAATATACGCTAACATTCAAGATGTGCACATATGTGCACGAACAAAATATATTTCTGTCCTCTTAATTAATTATGAAACATGTAATTATTCAGTTTTATTAAGATATACAACAACTTTATAAATACATTTTTCATCACTGCGTTATGTACGATAGTGTCCAGTAAAGATTGTCACTTTTTAAGGGCATAATTTGTTACGCTAACATTTAATTTACAATGTTTTGTTAGCTTAATGCGTAATACACGTGATATCGATTTCATTGTTATACACTACGGCTTCTGTGAGAGGTGTGCAAGTTGAAATATGTTCACTTTCGTCTACAGCAAAAATGGAGGTGATACGCGACGAACATTGATTTCAGAGCAGCATTAATATTCGTCGCGTGTCACCTCCATTTTACTGTTCTGAAATTCTGCTTTCGACTCAACAAATCTTCAGCTGAGGCCTATACGTTACAGGAGCCCTATGGAGAGTTTGTTGTTCTCTACAGTATAGCTCGATGATGATTTAAAATTATTAAAAAGGGGACGCATTCAATTTTAAAAGGAAGGTGAGCGCTAGCCTGCAGTCTGTACTGTAATGGAAGAATATATTAACACCGCTTCTGTCTTTGTGAGAGAAGATCGTCAAATAACAATAAGAACACTTTCAGAGGTTCTAAACTAGGTGACATCCACCCGGTGGTAAATGAAAAGTTGCGCATGTGTTTTTGCACGATGGATTCCAAGAATTCTGATTCTCAAACATATGAAAGTTCGTATGCACTTTTGCCAATATAGAGGATGCCAAAAAAAGGTATGCACATATCAAGCAAAGAAAAAATTGTGTTAACATTGAAAGAGTTATTGGTGGGAGGATGGGAGGGCGTAATTTTGATTGCCCCGCGTTGGAGGGTCAAGGTTTAAAGGGTTTATAGGTGGCGGAAAGAATGGTGACAGGAGTTTGATTGTTTATGATGTAGCTCACCACTTAATAACTCTTCACGTCGATCTCAGGGATGTAGCTGGTTTTCGGGACCTGGTAGTGCCGGGTTGAGTGAAGGGAATTAAAGGTGTCGTATTGATCAGAGAGAACACCTTGTTATCTTGTTGACGTCGTTTATTCAACAAAGAGCGCATCCCATGGCGTTTCTGTTCGGACCGCAGTAATGAGACGTCGGGCAGACACGCGGAGTTGTAATGCTTGACTAGCAGTATGATTCCTGACCGCTCGGAAGACGTGTCGAGCAGAAGTGAAGCTCGAACTTTGGTGTTCCTATGACTTCTGAATGCTGAATACTTGTAGGAACAAGATGACGAGAACAGATCAGAGTTCCCAGAGTAACGGAGTAGACGACCTAAAAAAACCTCGAAAAGGGCTATTTCACGTCCTTAAATACCCAATATTGCACGCTTTACCACGTGATGCAGGGACGATCTGTTTTCCCGCCACTATGAGTTTAGACATCCTCATAAGTTATCTGTCTTGCCACTCTCATACTATTGGCCAGTTTGATTATTTGAGCTTAACCACTCGGTGATTCGTCCAGCGTGTAATTTCAAGTTCAACTGAACGTTATAGGTCGACGGCCTTAGCAGTATTATAACGTGGTTCTTTCCCAGCATACCTGACCGTAGCGAACACCCGTCCTCCTAATGAACAAAAGAAAGTGTTTGCTCCATTGTCTGCCAAAACGGTCTCTCTGCAGTCCGAGCAAAATTCCTGCTTTTCTTGAGATTCTTACAAACAGAACCCTTCACTTAAAGCTAGCTGAATTAAAAATATATTCTAATCAATTTCTCGCAATTAATGGAGTACCAAAAACTGTGTCAACATAACAAAACTGAATTCACACTAACAGAAAATGATGAGCACTAATCATCTTACACTTTTAAAGTTACAAGTTACAATAGTTGCTCAAAATGTCCACCATCGATTCACTTCTGAGTACGTTGAACTACTAATTGACCAACGTTTGTGAAAGTGCCCTCAAAGATTGCAACACATGCCGTTTCAATTTCTTCCCGAAGTGCTGCCTGTGTAACTGGTTTTCTACGGTATACATCATTAAGAGTTCCCCATAGATAGAAGTTCAACGGAATTAGATCAGGAGAACGCGATGGAAACTCAATCGAACCTCTTCGTGAGTGCTCTGTGGTGAGCGCCATTATTTCTGAAAGGAACTCCTAGTTTTTTTTTTTTTTACCTGCTAGGATTTGTGCTGAGAATCTAATTTTCCAAAAAGCTTTATAGACTTGCAATAGATTCTTAAATTTGAAGTCGAAATAATTTTTATATGAACAAATGTTCAGAAATATGTGATGTTTCGGTTGAGTTACGATGTATGTGCATGTGACATGGAATGAATTGGCGCTAAGCCTATAGTAGTTATTTTTCTTGCTTCTACCAGAAAAACTTTTTATTACCAAGTTATAAAATCGTTTTCTTAGTTACACATTTCAATACCGCCACGGCTGGCCGAGATCGTTAAGTCGCGGACTTGTGAGGACCTTCGAGGAAGGACATTTAAGTGTGATGAAAACGTGATAGATGCTGTATATGCCCATTTTGCAGAGAAGAATTCTGATTTTTTGGGCGGAGGGGGATAGAAATGTTAATTCAAAGATAAGAGAAGTATATTGCAATAAAGGGTAGGTATATTGAAAAATGAAATATAGCTTTTGTCTTCAGCATACCTAGAAAATGGTTTGGCCGGAAACTTATGGACCTACCTTCGTATGACAATTCATTTCCCCCCCCCCCATATTTTATATTAAATATTCCTTAACGTTATATGCAATTTCACATCCCAACCACATAATGGAAACCTCATTGCATCACTGGAATTCCATGGTGTCATTTCTGTAAATGCTGAGGAAATGGCCAATGAAACAAATTAAATAATTCAAAAGTGCATTAAATAAATTACTTACTATAACTAGTAAAAACTTCTCATTCTCACCATTACAAAGTGTAAGATCACAGTTTATGCCGAAGGATCACGTATTTGAAACAGATACCAAACTCTCCTAACGATAACATTTACTACATAAGTACCACAGAGAATGTAATAGAATTAGGTATGCAGGGACAGAATTCAAATGTTTCGTTTCCTTAGAAACTACATCTTGTTCTGGGGTGCAGTAGAAATCACATATTCTCAGAATCTAAGACAAGAATTGCAAGAGTTCACTGATATCCTAAACATGTGCCATCAGAAGAAATAAATCGACATGTCATGGTACCCTCTGCAGGAGGAGCACTCTCGGAATATTTATTTCATACGACATTCCTTTTCACTGTGAATTAAGGGATCCGAAATTATTAAAAGTAGATAAAGCATAGAACAATGTAAAGGGATCAATAAGAAAATAATAATACATTCCGCCTCTACGAGCCCCCCACTTTTCTGTGTCAACAAATCACCTAAACGATAACCTCATTGGACCGGTTAAGCTCCGGAAATATTGCACAGTAGCATACGAGGGCCGATTTCCAAATCTGGTAACTTTCAAATGGCGGAAATTTTGGTTAAGTTGGCAAGCGTGAACCTCGTGACGGTTTTGTTCAATTTTTCAAACAGATGCAATTAGTATTTCTGTGTTAGAGCTGTCTTAAGTGATTGGTGTGGCACGTTTCGAAAAAATGGTTATATACCAGTATGATGCGTGATAAATGAACTTAAACGTGGCCTTACGAACACTGCAGATGCTGCATGTTCCGGACGCCCGAGGTTTCTTCTAAAGAAATGGTCGATACCGTCTCATTAAGATATATGAGAGTGCTGAGATGATAGGCATGTCATATGAATGAGCACATAATATCCTGCAAGAAGTTCTGAGAAGGTTACAGCGTTCCTTGACTCTAGAACAAAAACGCCGGAGAAAGGACATTTCAAAAACGTGCTTGGAAAGATTGCAGCATAATTCGAATTACTTCTGGGGTCGTTTAGTGCTTGTAGATGAAACTTGGATTCACCACTACACCCTAGAGAGGAAACAGAAGTCAAAACGGTGGATTGGGAAAGGTAAAAGGGCATCGAATAAAACTAAAACCGTTTGTCGGCGGGAAAAGTGATCTCAACCTTTTTTGGGGACTCACGAGTATCATCACAATTGACTGTTTGGATTGTAAAGCAGTGACTAACTGTTATTAAGCAATGTTTTTGGAGCATTTACATAAAGAGTTGAAGAAGAAACAACCAAGATTGACGCGTAAAAAGTGTTTTTCTACCAGGTCAATGTGCCTACTCACATGTCGGCCGTTGTAATAGTTTTAGTTAGCACGAGTTAGGCTTCGAAATAGTTCCCCACCTACCCCATTCCCCAAATTTGGCCCTACGTGACTTTGTTCTCTTTCCTAATCTTAAAAATTGGCTTGGGGGATAGAAATTTTCTCATCTGAGCTGTAAACGAATATTATGCACAGTTTGAAAGATTTTTTTCTGATGGAATAAAGGAATTGTGTATTATGAAATTTACTAGACTTATCAATTCGATCCCGCATTTCCGTGTATTTGTTACCTTATAGTAAGATGCTGCTGAATGGCAGGTTAGTGGAGTTAGGTGAAAAACATTTTTGTTTTATTTCATTTTGTATTAATTGAATGTAAAGAAACTGGACACTGTACAAAGTTAAGTTCTTAGCCATTTCCTTTGAGACCACTGGGAGTGAACATTGCAATTTAAAAGACTGGACAAACTCCAAGAGTTAATATAAATCACAATATTAAACTTAGGAAGTACATAATGTTTTCTGTACAGACACACCCCATTATGCAGATTACAGACTAATAAAATGGTCATTGACAAATTTGTTGCTATTAAAATCAGTAGAAGGACTTTTACTTTTGTTTTGTTTGAATAGGTGTGTTACTACTAGATTTTATTAAATTTCTCAATCTTTTTCTCTGTTTCTGTTTTGTATATTTAGCAACTCACAACTATAGTTATTAAGATTCTAGGACCTTGCGATCTACATCAGCAGTAGCAGTAATAAAGTTGTGCAGCCCGGATTTAAGCAGCCCCTGAATGCCATCTTATATATAGATACTATTATTGAGATGCTATTTTTCTGCTTCTCCATGTGCTGTTACCTTTAATGACGTCTTACAGGAAGGAAGGTTACTTTATCCTTGTTCCACAAGGTTCCAAAAAATAAAGTAAATAAAAGGCCATCACGTAGGAGCTGCGTAAACTAAGCGAATTCATCACCAAGTTGAATAACTCTTAAAAAAACAAATATAAACTCCAAATTTTATCTTATTAATAAATGAAATTAAATAAATACGAGTATGGCATTACTTGGTGGTATTAGGGGAACAAAATTCTTATAACCTATAAGTATTACTAAAGAGAAACTACATTCTTAAAATTATTATTATTAATAATAATAATAATAAGATTAAACTGCAAAAATTATTGGTATACTTAATTAAATGAAATGTTTGACCACTGATAGACAAAGATAAATTGTAGCGGGTATTTTTAAACATTTTGAAATATAATCATGTTTATGATTTGAACCATTTATATCATCTTTACATTCACTTAAGTGGAGAGAAATAACAGAAAGTTTCGAGTTACATTGCGCATATAAGATGATATTCATATGTTTCAATAAAACAAAATTTTGTTACTATTCCGAAGCAAATACAGTGTAATTTTTTTCGAAAGCTACTTCGATTTTCATTGGCTTTAAAATTTAATTGAAAAGTTAATGTAGATAAAACATGTAACGCAAATGTTTTAGGAAGGTTATTAACTTATTACAAAGCGATCTTACATACAAATATAATTCTCACTTAGTATTAGATTAATGTTTAACTATCTTCAGGACAATACTATTCTTAAATATAAAACATATGCAACGTTTATATGCAGAATTAATTTGTCTTTTTATTTTTAAACAATATAGAGAATATTAAACACAAGAGCGCTTTTCAAATTTTGATTTTCTAGTATATCCCCGCTCCTAATTTTCAGAGACTATTTTTCTTATTTGATTTAAATGGTATATTTTGAATTTTGTTGTGAAGAAACAAATATTGGTGCCGCTAGAACGATTTTTAAATTTTGAGTTTCAGGTAAACCCCTACTCCTAATGGCCCGATTTCCCTGATTTTCAGAAAATTATTATTTTGTTTTATTTAAATGATATATACGGAGCTTCGTTGAGAAAAAACAAGTACTAATTCCGCTACAGCAATTTTTAAGTTTTGAGTTTCAGATATCAAGTGATTTCACTGATTTTCAGGAACTATTCTTCTTCTTTTATTTCAATGGCATATACGGAATTTCCTTTAAAACATTTAAAATTGCGGCCACTCAAACGATTTTTCAATTTCGCTTCGTTCATAAAAAACAAAAATTACGACCGCTAGAGCGTTAACACATATCTATCTACCTACCCACTCACCCACCCACCGACCCATCCATCCATCCATTTATCCAACCATCCATCCATCCATCCATCCACCCACCCACCCACCCACCCACCCATCCATCCATCCATCCATCCATCCAACATCGAGGGTGCCAAAAATGTATACACACTTTCGAAGTAGATATCTATTTAATTAATATATTTCAAAGTTGGAGCGAAAAACAGCAGTAATATGTAGTATGATATTCTGTAAGCAGATGTGACTCAACAATGAACAAATTAAGTCAAGATTATTGTAAATCAACAATGAGCAAATGAGGCCAGGATTATCGTATGATGTTCTATAAACAGATGTGACTCACATTACGTTATGCTAGCGTTGCTACAACAAAATGGGGCCAAGATTATCGTTTCAACAACGGAAAGCAATTTTGAAAGGGTATTGGAAAAGCGAGAATGTTTTTGTAATTCAAAGACAATGGAGGGGTGTGTATAGAACAGAACCGCCAACGCTAGTAACAATTGCACGTACTCGAGACAAATTTGAGATTCATGGTACCGTATGCGATGTTCACAAGGACTGATCTGGGAGTCCTCGCACAGTAAGCCCCGCGTTCTCGGCTATGGTTTTGGAACGTTTTGAGCACTCACCGCAGAAATCTACAAAGCAATGTGCACATGAGTTTCCACCGCGTTCTCCGGATCTAACTCCGCTGGACTTCTGTATGGGGAACTCTTAAGGATGTTGTATTCGTAGAAAACCAGCTACACTGGCAGAACTTCGGGAAGAAATTGAAACGGCATGTGCTGCAATTGCTGAGGACACGTTTCCAAACGTTGTTCAATCAGTAATTCAACGTACTCAGAAGTGTATCGACGTCGATGGTGGGCATTTTGAGCAACTGTTGTAACTGTAAAAGTCTAAGATGATTAGTGCTCATAATTTTCTGTTTGTGTGAATTCCTTTTTGTTATGTTAACACAGTTTTTTATTTTCTGAAGTGTGTACATATTTTGGCATATATATCACCTCCATAGTAAACTTTGAGTAACTTGGTTACAAAGATTTTAAAATCCGACAAGTAAAGCCGCAATTAACTAAATGTATCTGTATTATTGCTACAGCCCATTTATGTCTTATCCAATGTAACGGAAGTTTTCAAATGATGTAATATATAGCTGCTGTTATGGGATAAATAGTTTAAACAAAGCGGCCCCATTCTTGGTGCAACAATATGTCCCTAGTAATATCGGCGGCGCGTAAGACAAAATCAAATTATAACATAAAATTTTAAGACAAGGATAATTCAAATTATGGTAATTTACAGCTGCTCAGTTCAATGTTAAAACTTTTCATTTGCAGGCAAAGTAACAAGAAAAAGGTTACGGACTTCAACATAATATCTACAATTTTAGGTTGCAAAAACTGGAAACAATTGGTGAAATAAGCAATTATAGGCACTCCCAACAAAATACCTAAAATTAATTTGGAACAAAACAGTTCTCATTCTGTGATTAGATACACAATAGACACTTAAGATAAAACTCGTAAACTTAATAATGAGGTATAATCTACGTTATAAGCTTTTAAGTAAAATTTTATTCACAAGTAAAATGTTTAGTTAATTTTAACATAGACTTGAGGCTGGTTTGCTCTTTTGATACATACAATATTTTTCCATTACTAGTATTTAAATCAATATAATATAATATTTAATTTAATGAAGCATGTATATTTATCGTTGCTTAAACGGGAGCCCAATGTTATCGATGACAATAATGTTGGTTGTTAACCAGATAGAACCGAAACAGTTCGGTTTTTTTATGGACAAGTAACAGTTGTAAATTGAAATGCCCAAAGGAAAATATATATTTATTTCCAAAGTGGTTTAATTTGTTTTAAGAGATACTGTGTCATTATTTCAGTTCCGTTTAAATACACAGTACCCCAAAAGAGCATTTATTTCCCTTTAATCCTCATAAATCAAGTATAAATAAGCAATATTAGTAGTGAATAATTTTTTAATGTACTGCTATGAATAACCCCATTGTTTAGTTTGCCAACAAATACAAAGACAAGTTTAAATAGCAGCAATGAACAAACTAAATTTATGCTTGCGAAACCTCGCAGTTCGCTTTATAGGCACCATCTTCTATTCTGAATAACGAAACTTATGTTTGAATAAAATTGATAAACTTCTTAGAACCTCTATAAAAAGTACTATACACAGATAAGGCAAGGTGTTTAATAGAAACCGCCATCCTTATCAATTTATATGAAAAGTTTGCTTGGAATCGTAATCGGTATTTTGTTCGACTAATAAAAGCTAGCTTAAGATAACTATAAATGTTATCTTATTTAAGATAGCCAAGCGTTGTTATGCGAATTTACCATTTGACAGTTCACAAATTTTACTAGTGGCGGCAGTGCTTTGTTTTGTGTTTGTCTAATTTCTTCTTCTGTATGCATTATACAAGGTAAGCCGAAGTTATTACATTAAGTATTTATATATCATTAGCAGATCTCGGAAGTTCAGACGTTTATTTTGAAATGACTGAACTCCCTAAAAATATGCAGGTAGAAGGCACTTAAAATAGGCAGCAATATAATTCAGTAGGCATCTATTAAAAGTGAAAACAGAGAGTAACGCCACTCTATTTAAATGCATAATGATTTCTTTATCACATAATTAAAGCACTTAGAGTTGCTTTTCTTGGTTACAAGCAACAAGATGGTTTTTTTCTTTCTTTCTTTCCCCAAGATATGCGGTGTTTTCTGATCGAGTTCATTTTCTGTTTATGTGTTCATAGCGGAATCAAGGGAGTATCTCTCTTACTTCTGTACCGTTTATTGTACAGCTGTACCGCTCTCATCTTTCTCGCTTGCAATTGTTTGTAACATTTATGCAGCTTAGAGGTTACTCCCATCACAAAGTTTCTAGAATGGTTTCGCGCATTCGATACAAGGTCATTCTCTTAAATTTGTTTTACTCCGGTAGAAAAAAAAAACATTTTGCCTAACTTCCGGGCTCTGATTATTAGCAACGGTCTCTGCCTAACCACATTGGCGTTTCTGGACAAGTTGAGTGAATTTTCTACTAACAAAGAGAGACTCCAAAAGAGAAGCTCGTCCTTACCTTTCGTCAACAATATCCCAAGCATCCTACATCCTTCGTCCTATACAGCGGTTAAGTCCAAGTACGCTTGCAACACCATTCAGTCTTCAGCCGGCATTTCATCTTCATACATGGCATTTTTGTAAAATAATGCGATGACATTCATAGAAAGTATTTCTTTTAGAACCAAAATCACTATGAGAGAACTGTTGATGGTTCAGCTTTGCCAACTACAACATCGTATTAGCAAGAAGGTTATATTTGTTTGAAAGGAATCTAAGGGCATTTAGTATTAAAACCACAATCTTATTATGGACCAATGGTGTCGTAGTCCCGTGAGTCCTTGTATGTTTTTCCCGGTATATTTTAAAATTTTAAAAGTCGGCAAAGTCTTCTTTGGGAATAGACCACTCACATTATTCTAAATGTTGTCGTGTTCATCTTTAGAACCTTAATAGCTAAAGGACGAAGGGGATAGAATCTGATCTCTAGAGCAGACTGGTAGACAAACATAATGTTTGGTTTCGGTAGTTTACATTATGAAGGAACAGATCTCGAGAAATACAAAGTGATTGTATACTTTCTGCTCTGACTTCGAATGATGATGTATTACGATTCTTTATGGAAATATACCCAATTTTTTAATTTACAGTCAAAATTTTTTTACCAATTTCCTTTCTTGAATCACATCTCCTTTTATGAATGCACCTTTAATTTTTGCTTGTTTGTTGAGTTATAAATAGCCTATAAATGTATAGGCTATATATATATATTAAAATCAAAATAAAACTCATAGAGAGCAATAAAATTAAATAAGAATAACTAGAAAAATAGAAAAGAACAAAACAATGAAAAAATCACACAATAACGCAACATTTCCAACTGCTAGTGGTTTTCTTCAAAGTCAGAAGACAATAACAACAATAATAATAATGTTAATAATAATGTAAAAATTGTGTTATGATACAATTTTAACTATAAGAGAAGCATTGCCATAGCAACTTGTGTCGACAATATCAAGTTTTAAAATGTTTAACTATTAGCACAAGTACACGGAACATTACTGCTACATTCCTTCTTTTATTATTATTATTATTATTATTATTATTATTATTATTATTTATACACCTTATATAAGCATTATAATTATCACACTTTAATTTTAATTATCTGAGCACTATTTAATATATCAAAATATACTTAACATTATAATTACACATTAATTGAAGTAAAACAAGTTTAAATCCATATACACAAAAATTACAAATAGAATTACTCTGCTGTTATTTCTTGAAATTAAACATTTTAATCACATAGACCGTAATCAAAAATGAAACAATGTGGGTGATGAGGAATAATTGCTATATCATCATTGTTGTCGATCGTAAAACTAAACAATTTTACAGTGAGACTGTTTATTTTCTCAATTCGCATAAATATGATCCATCAAATTAATTTTTATTTATATTTGAAATTTGCCGTCATTTTATATTAAAAAAAAATTAAAATATACCTGCAACATATATGTATACGTATAAGTGGTTTTATAAAGTGGATTTTCTAGGTCTTTTATATGTGTAATTTTCTGTTAGTATATGTTACATTTTTTATTCAAACTAAATTTGTACGCGTGCTCTTTAATACGACACAAAAATGAAGTTCAAAACTTGGACGTACTACCCCTTCACTCCTTTGACATATGAAAAACAAAACCTCTGTCCCCGGTATTCAACCAACTTCTACTAAAATGCAGAATTTCTGTTTCGGTCCATTCTGTTATTTAAGCTGCATGCCATCCTATTTTTCCTCGATTTGTAATTCCTAGCAGGAAAGGAAGTTAGATAGACTTGGGACATTGTATGTAATGAACATTTATAACTTATTATTATTTTTTTAAAGTTTACTTTCGGCTACCTTAAAATTTGAACGTCACTCAAATTTCATTCTCTTTTTGCTTGGAAAAAATTGAAAGTTCTGCTTCGAATGTTCGTCAATTAAGACAAAATAGCATAATTACTCTCAAGAACCTTTATGGTAATTTTAAATTTACCACACCTCTCCTGCTGTCAATGGGTGGAGAGATACCGAAATAGATGGTAAACCCCAAGTTCTCCCAATTTAACATCAGAGATTTTTCGGGACAGAATACCAGTATACTTTTTTTATTTAATTTAACCCCTGCAACAGCTGAGTACTTTATAACACGCTTTTTATTTAAAAAGTAAAACAAATAAACTTAATTATAAGGAATTCTTTATACAATTTTTGAGATATAATTGTGGGTACCATAATTTATCTTAGTTGAATACAGATAAAAGAATTTATTTTGAAATATATGGAAAACTTAATTATTTTTAAGCGCGAAACTTCGAAAAATAAATTGTAAAGTATACAAAGCCTGGTACTTTATATTTATATATAATTTTATTTAATTTAATAGTTATTGCGATTCATCGATCAGCTTTACACAATGACTGTAAAATAGAATGCGCTGTCGATTTTGATGTCTGGTAATTTATGAATGTCTTTCGGGGAATTCAGCGAGAGATACTCTTTATATTTATTTGCTGAATGAATATGAGCTATTATCGAAATAAATATATACTAAAGAGGCCATGCTGCATCAAGAAAACAATGGAAATACAAGCACTGTATAGGAGTTCTTGTTATTGCAACTTAACCTTGAATTCAAACTGTTTAAATTCACTGTTTTTTCCTGCTGTAGAGTGCTGTTCATGATAACTTATTGAATAAAAGATTGCTTACATTTTAAGTAACTAAAGGCTGATAATTTTTGTTCATATGAGAAATAAATACAAACTTCAGAAGTGTTAGATATCAAGCGAGCGATTAGGGACTCTAAAAAGTCAAACAATAGAAGTTGCATATTTCATATATGGAGATGAATGTGGGACACGTATAAAAAGCAGAACTGGAAGAGACTTAAGGAATATGCAAATGTCTTTTCGTTTAATCAATCAACATATTCAAATATACATTTAAATAATAAATCATTTTAGAGAACCTTCTTAGATGTGCTTTCCAAGCGCCTGTTTTCAACCGCTGTTGACTGCTTCTCCGAAAACCTTTTGCATTCCAGAATCACACAGAACGAAGGTGTTGGAATTTACCCCTCAACCCTAGTGCTCTAACCCTGCATACGATTTTCTTGCGGCGCTACCTTCATCGCCTTCCCTCCGCCATGTGGGCGAGGGGTAGAGCGAGAAATGTAAATGGGGCACTTCCGTCTAGAACCAACCGACCGTCTTCTCCAGTTTCATTTAATTTCAAACCTTGCGTCTTTGCTAGGGGTCGCCCAAAACTCTTTTCTCTCCTCTCAGTCTCGTTCTTGCGCCCGCGCTAGTCGTTTGTCTTCGACCAGCAAATTAAAAGTGGCTCGCAGGATGCATACATCTTACGGGACGGCTCGAACTTGGCTCCTAGTAATAGAAATCTCTATCCAACGTATTCGACAGAACGTTAGCGCTTCGGACTCCAGATCTGTAATGGCTCCGTTGTTTTCACGTAGCTGCCGGGTTTGTCAGAAGTGTATTTACCATAATGCTGCACCATCTCTCAAGAAAATGATTTGCTAAACCGAGTTCGACACCCTCTGGTAGAAATCAGACTAATTTATTCTTTGGGAGTATGCTGGGAGGGAGAAAAAAAAAAAAAGCTAGGACCAGGAAAAGGTACTTCAGCAGTCCAGCAGCAGAAAACTAAATTATAATTCTAATAATAGAAAACTAATAAAATACTTTTTAAACATAAAAAGACATAAAAATGCAAAATAGATATGAATTTTGAATAAAATAAATTAAAGCAAAATCGTAAAAACTGTAACATACAAAGATATAAACTTATGCTAGCAATACACGATTAGAACTTTTATAAAACTTTGAATCTTTAAATTTTAAGTTATAAATATTTATATATTTATAGCTTAAACTACGAGTGTGGGTCTATAAGTTTCCGGCATCGCCGATAAGGACTGTCGCGTTCATAAAACCGTCATCTGGTGTCATACCTTATTTGTTAAGTTAATAATAACAGTTGTAACTTCCCCTTCGCTGTGTTCAGTTGTTCAGATATAGTTGCATAAAGAAGGCTATGTGTAGAAGATTGTGACATGTTCAAAATGGAGTTTCGAGCTCTTATTAAGTTATTCATAAAAGAAGGACTTACTTCAAATGAAACTAAACAGCGATTGGATGGTGTGTATGGGGAAGCATCTCCCCTTAAATTCTACCCTAAAAGAATGAGCCATACTTTTTCGAATGGGTCAAGAAAGCATTGAAGACGAAGAGCGTGCAGGTCTGCCCTTTTGAGGTGCTCACTCCTGAAAACATCATTATTCTGGAAGGAGAAATTATGGAAGACCGGCGGCTCAAAATTACAGAAATAGCAGCAAGGTTGAGCCTTTCTAAAACAACGGTCCTTCGAACGATTCATGAACATTTAAACATGAATAAGGTTAGTGCAAGATGTGTGCCTAGACTTCTTTCCTTAGTCCAAAAGCAGCAACGAGTCATCTGTTGTCAGGCATTTTTGGAGCTCTGCCGTGACAACGAGAGAGAAGTTATGCAAAACCGTTGTTACAGGAGATGAAACTATGGTCCTCTACTATGATCCCTTGTCCAAAAGAGAATCAGTAGAGTGGCGTAAATCTGGCGAAGCACCCGTCAAGGTCATTCAGTCAACCAAGAAGATAAAGGCCACAATCTTCTGTGACTGTGAAGGAATACTTTTTTTTGTTAATTTGGTTTAATTACGGACGCTCTTTAACATCTCAGGTCATCAGCGTCCCATTCAAATCAGGGCTTGAAACGGCCGACAAATTTTGCTCAGAGGACTCTTCTTTCAGGCTTGAGGTTCTTTATCATGCCGTAAATGTACGGCATGGGACCCACGACTTTACTTCCCTTCCGAAGGAAGTCATACTTAGCATATTTACGCCCGTAAAAATCCATCGACCCTGGCCGGGTTCGAACCCGCGATCTTGGGTTTAGAAGGCAAGTATGGTTACCACTACACCACCAGGACCGACTGAATTCTCTTCATTGACTTCAAGGATAGGAACATCACATTAAATGTGGAGTAATGTGTTGGCCTACTATACAGACTACGTGCTTTCTTCAAAGAGAAAAGGCGAGGAAAGCTGAGTGGTGGTGTGCGCCTTCTTTACGATACGCGCCTATGCACACAGCTCTTGTTGTAAAGAAAGCTGTGGAGTAATATAATTTCAAGGAGATCGACCATCCACCCTACAGCCCAGATCTAGCTCCCAGTGATTATTTCCTCTTCTCAAAACTCAAGAAGGACTTTCGAGGAAGGAAATTTAAGTATGACGAAGAAGTGATGGATGCTGTTTATGCCCATTTTGCAGGCAAGACTTCTGAATATTTTTTGGGAAGGGGGATTGAAATGTTCATTCAAAGATGTGAGAAGTGTATTTCAATAAAGTATAACTATATTGAAAAGTGAAATATATTTTTTGTCTTTATCATATCTATAAAATGGTTGAATGGGCATGGAAAGGATTCAATACGATATTTAATACACAGAAACTATTCATAATCTTTTTTTGAATAGCTTAAGATTTACTCGCAGGTCAAAGTGACTTTCCAACCAGAGGGATTTCAAGGAGACCGCATATTATTTACATACTAGGTAGGTATACAATATTTAATTTGAAAATTAGCTTCTTAGAAGTATAAAAATGTGGAAAATATGATATCTAGATGATTAACATTACAGGGCGATATTAGAAACGCTCATTACAATTTATAATTATGATTATATGCTGGTAGGTATTTAATTTGAGGTAAGGATATGTATAAAATATCTACTAGTGAAGAGATCAGAAACAAAAATCCAAATCTAAGAAATGTCACAATGGAGCGGTATATAAAGGGAAAACATTACAATATTTAAAATCTATGTACATCTCATTACTCTTAAACGTTTAAAATGAATTTTAAAATTACCTGATGAAAGTTAAACAGTGGTCAAAAAGAGTTCATAGTGGTCGATATACGATACTCTCCAGTCAGTCATCTGCCAGCCACTTGCACGGGCTACACTGCCACCCAAATGGTTGACCGGACATTTGTTTATAGATCAGTTAACCACATATTTCAGGCACCAAGTCAGGTCTGCCATAATGTCAGATGATGTTTTGTTTGCAGTGCGTTCACAATTATTGCCGTCGATGTGTAAATGACTTATTGTGAGTATGAATTAAAGCTAGTGTATTGAAATGTCACCCAGAAGTTAACACTAGAGCAGAGAATATTTACGTATAACACATGATAACAAAAGCCTGTACAGCAGTGTGTAGGCAATCAGCAGAAACATTTCCTGGTGACCTGGTTCCCCATACAGATACTGTAAGAAAACTTGTTCTTAGATTCAAGGAAAAATTATCGATAAACTACAGAATTCCTTACTGAAAATCATGTTCTAAAAGGAGAAAAAATTAATGATGTCTACTAGAAAAGCTATTTAGCGTTTCTCCAAAGATACGTCGAATACTAAAGGAAATAAATATTTAAAAAAGCTCAGTCTGCAAATAATGAAACCGCTTGACAACGCAAATCATGTGAATTTTTGTAATTTGGTTTTGCTCAATATTGCTGATGAGCAGTTAATTATTTTTCTAAGACGAGGATTGGTTTAATTTACACGGTGTGTTTGTTTGCACCGAAGCAAAGCAAATCTGCGATTATTTCATCAGGTCGCCTAGCATGGTGAAAATATTGATGGGTGGTCTGCTGTAAATGCAAGGCAAATAACTGGGGCCAATGTTTTTTTCAACAAACCGTAGATTCAGAGAAGTATCGCCTACATACACTTGCATAGTTTTGTGAACAATCATCCGACAATGAGGGTACGTAAACATGGATATTTTCAACATGATTCTATCACAGCCTGTGATTCTTTCGGACTCTAAATGAGATTTTTGATGAAACATGCCGAAAGAATCGATAGAAATAGGTTTTTTGACTCGCATATTTTCTATATCTGACCAATTGCAAGCATTATTTGTGGAGAATCAAAAAAGAGAAATGATATAAATATAACTATTATACTATAAATGAACTAAAAGACAACATAAGAATATAATTTGGTAGAAAATTTTATATGAATGCTAACTTTGTCGCAATATGTCAGCAATGCCTGAGTTCAGACACACACCACTATGAGCATGTGCTATAGTATGGGTTAGCGCTCATTTTAAGTAAAAATATGGTTTTTTCGGTTTGTGCATTAAAGTTGTACGAGTCTTTGATGCACGAATAGATTACGGATCGATAAGGCGACACTCGGTGGGTCGACAGGCAGCCGCGGCCCATACGTTCCACCGGTAGATGGCTGGCTGGAACGCACCGTATGTAAATCACTGCTCTATGTCCATGGTTTCGTCAAACATTCTCCATAACCGCAACCGGCAGTTGTTTCGTTCAGAAACATTCTTGTGTTTTCTCACGCTTTGTAAAGGTAAATAGCATAAATAATGTAGCACTATTGGACCCATTTTTAGGGTAACATTAATTAATTTATTCGTCTATCAGAAGATGCATGGTAATCGTTAGTGGACATAAATGCTTCTCGGAAAAAATACTCAGTAAAATTGAAAGAGAGAGTAAAGTATTATCGGCATATAGACTATTTCGATGTATATTAATTACTTTTATAAATAAGAGGGTATTTTGTAAATACCGATAAGCTTAAAACGTATTAACGTTTCAAAATGATATCACTGTTGGCAGGCATCATTCTTGTAATGACAAACTTTCAGTGAGATGTGACGGACAGTTTAAGTGTGACAACCAATGAATTGCATGTGCGCAAAATTTAAACTTTTTTTTAAATAAAATGGGCGTTTCAAGTCAAAGTCGAGTTGAATAAAATAATGAAAAAGTTCTTGGGAACTCTGCACTAATGTTAAGGACTTCATTTCTGAAAAATGGGGTATTTTTACAGGTACCGAAGACGAAGCGCGATCCAATTGCAGACAGCTGGAGATTATCATTGAAAAAAAGTCATGCAATTGCTATTGCTTGTGAAATTAAACTTCACTGAACAAGTGGACAATATACTGCTCAAAAAAAAAAAAAAAATGTGAAGAGAGCCACATGATGACTAGTGATGAAACATTTGATACCATGGTCACGAAGTTGGTTTAGCCTCAACCACACAGTAAGGCTGACCATGAACTCTACCTAACGTCCCGGTGTAAATAACAGCATGTTTATGCATTGCAGCCACAAACTCTTATCCCCTCATGTACCCTAAGCATCAGACGTATGCCGATATCTTGTTAGCGAAGGAATTGTTCTAACTGTAACAATGAGTACCGCTTTCGTTGATTGTGAATCAAAGGACATTTCAACGCTGTATTTGGCAACAAAAATTGAGTCCACCGTTATACACATGAGTCGAAACGGCAGTCAAGATGCCAGACAACGACATCATTCTCCCACATGATTGCAGTCGCAATAGCAAAAGTACGCGAATTTGGCTGCATGTCCATTTGTCTAATTTTCAAATTAAATACTTGAGTAGACGGGAATGAATGAGCCTATCAATGATAATTTTGAATATATATAAGGTCTTCTTGCCATAGAAGAACTCAAGCAGTTCTAAATATATTGATTACTAATCTGTGACTTTTTCTAAGTGTTTTATCCTTTTCTGGTTTTCTAGTTATTGTTATTTTAGTAGATTTTTTCCCTCAAATATGTGACTTTTTTGTTTATTTTGTATTTTATCAAACCTTTCAAGCAGCCTTCGTAAAGACAGACTACGAAAATTATTTAGGAAATATATTATTTTTTAACATGGCCATGCCTCATTTATGGAGGCGCATCATATTTTACCACTGGAAACAAAACCACTCCTTGGAAAGTCGCTATAACGTTCATTTCGTTCTTTTCCTTGGTTTAGAATGAACTGCACTAGCTATCACAGCTAATAATATTGATCGTATTTTTTTCTGCCTCTTTTTCTGCAGTAAAATATTCGCTTTGTTGTGCTGTTTTCTGAAACATCTTGCGATATAGGCTTACAAACGATGGTAGTTCTGGGAGGGAAATTTATAACTTCAATAAGCAGAGAAAAGAGAGGGAGTGGGCGAAAAGAGAGAATGTATGTAGGGTAGAGGTAGCCTAATGCCCAGGTGTTTCCCCAGCAATGTCCTGCCTCAAAATAAACTTTTCTTTTTCGAACAAAAATAAAACTTTATTATCCGTAATATTTATGTTTCTAACAGTGCCTCTGTATATCATGCGCTAAGCTCGTTGCGTGCACTTTTTCTCCACGGGCTGTTCAAGCAAAAATTATGGCCGTCAGGACTGTGCCCTACAACGGAAATTGAATGAGAAACCCCATGTTATCGATAAGCAAGACACCTGAAACGGTTCAATCGTTTCATTACCGGAACAAAATGATGTATAGCTTCACTAGAACGTGTTGCAGAAGACGAACCAGACATCCAAATCTGCAGTTATATTTTCCGCGAGAGGCACTCGGTATTTCGTGTGGCTGTGGTATAAAATAAAAATAAACCCACTTTTTGTAGTTATATCCTACTGCTTGGGACATAAATTTAGTGGTATAAAATACGGCGGAAAAAAGGAGTTAAATTTTCTATATTTATGGCTGCAATCCACGGTACATATGATTCTCTTGTACGAATATAAGGGACAAGAAGCGTTTGGATGTACAAATTAAGCTGATAATAAATTACACAGCTCTAATTTAAAAAAAAAAGCGCCGTAATTAACTTTGGGCGCTCCTCGGTGCTTATATAGAATAAAATAATCTTTAAGGAGAGAGAATTAAATGCTACCCTGCTACAAAACAAATGAGATTTAAGAACATACACACACATATATGTAAAAGTGTTTTGTGCTTCTAATACTCTTATATAGGTTTCAGAATGTGATCAGTTACCCTGGTTTCTGGAATATACATTTATTGCATAACTGCTATCAGCTAGAACTTTTGTTTGGGGGAAAATAAAATTAAATCCTGTAAAGTATTGAACAAGAAGATTATACAAAAACATAATTTAAGAATATAGATAAACCAACGAGTACATATACAACAGCAAATTTAAATATGCTTATGAAAAAGGTACTGATAAGTATAAAAATAACGTTGAAGGCAGAGATGAAGCTTCTAGGATCATTACTTGGGGCAACAAGAGCAGATACAATTAGAAATACACATATATAAAACAGCTAAGAGAATGGGGGAAAAGATAGAAGAAGTAAACCGCTCTAAAAACATTAAAAAGAATGCTACCTTGAAGAAGACATTCAAGGCAATTTTTTTCTATTAACTTATTGTAAGCAAGAGTTTTGGACGAAATAGAAGATGAAATTATCAATTTGATATGCTCAGAATGGTCTAAAGGCCTAAACCTTGATAGCAAGGAGAAGAGAAAAGTATAAATGAATGGTATTACTATAAACAAGGAACAATTATCTTTCTGCGCCATACAAGTTGAAAAATCATGGTCACTTTTGTGGTTGATTTTGTAGCATCGGTTAATACATGACATCACATGTCGGAATGGGATCTGCCGCACGGCCGCCGCCTCATCTGCATCGGTCATCGTTCAAGACAACAGTACTAAGGAAGCATCTCGGCTCCCGCGGTCCTTTATACGCCTTTTTCTAAACCGAAGGGACGAATTATATAAATAAGTAATAATGGGAAAGAGAATGAAATTGAAAATGGGGGATAGTGGAATAAATAGCAGAAGAAACCGGAGGTCCCGAAAATCCAAAATAGGCACATAGGGCTGCTGGAAATCTATACTTAACCTATTGACAATTTCATACTGTGATGTATGTCCTGCCAAAGTTGTTCAGACTATAGTATATTAAATAAAACCAATAATAACTAGAGGAGACTGACAGTTTTGAGGATTTTAGACAGTCTATAAATTGAAAAAAAAAAAAAAAAAAAAAAAATGCCGCAATGGAATTTATGAAGACATAATGATTAAATAAAAGAACAAGGTAATTAAATGCAATAATTTAACCCCATATTAACAAGTAACAAAAAAGTAGTGAATGAAAAAAAAAAAAATAAAATGAGACACGTCTGTATAATGCGTTTAGGAGCCGTAACATCTAACATTAAAACAAACAAATAAAATCCTTGAATAACGATAGTTTATTTAGTAACTATTTATATGTTTATGTATTTAAATAAATAGAACGATATACCAAAAACATCAGCGAACCAAAGCGATCACGTAATTGTTACTCTAAGATAAAATAACAAATTTAGAAATAAAAGTTTATTCATTATATTACCGAAGATAAACTTGGACGTGTCGCTGCAAGTAATTCATAAGCAGGACGACGTAAACAGGGATAGCCGCAATAATGTGCATATCGTTCTCCTACTTTAATATACGAGACTTCGAGTATTGCTTTTTATAGTGTGTGATACAGTTGGACCAGGTTAAACCTTTGAGACAAAGTCATATCGCAAAGATCATTGCTAGAAGTATTTTATAGTGCTTAATATAGGTGACTAAAACTTATTTAAGAACAAATATAATTTTTTTAAAAATACTTTTTAAATATGTAAAACGTTTATAATGTTAAGTTAAAACTTTAAAACAGAAGTAATAAAAATGTCACTTTTAATTCTGCATTATATATTGTAAATTTTATATGCCATTTAACAAAAGACTTGACGAAATAAAAAAGAAATACTTTTTATTCTACACTTCCATTACTTTAGTCATACAATCTGGAATTAAGATTGAAAGATCTTTGACTTAGGTTCCAAACAACCTATATTAATTCAGCTTGATCACCTAAAACGATCATATGTATTTAAACTAGTGTGTGGTCCACACATTACTCAAGCAAAAAAGGCAATACTTGCTTAGCAACGAATAGCTCTATCTTTGCAGTCATACTCCACTTGCAATATAATAACAAACAAGAAATTTCAATTATACCTTCTATACTCCAATTCCACACTTAGTACATAGAGGTGTAATATCTTTTATGGATCATTACACCAAAAAAGAAAATGTGGTTGCTTCGGCTGAGAAGTTATGGTAATCTCATTTTTCGATATTGTGACGGCCCTCGGCGCTTATGTGATAACCCCTTTATGACAATTACATAACCACCTCCACTCAAACTTATTATCCTTTAACTAACATTCACTTATAACTATCATTCTACATTCTATAAAATTGTTGTAAGTACCGATAGATAATTGGGAAAAGGAATGGTTAAATGAAACGCATATTGCTTGCTAAGTCAGATTAACATATTTTATTTCTCTACGATGTATAACCCTGCTTATTTACCTTACATATTTGGATGAATCCGGGATGTCGTCCTAGGTATTTCGGGGAAGCTTCTTCTCGATCGTCGTTGGAAAAACAAGTCAACCGTTAGTCACGCATCATGCGTAGACCAATCGCTATCTATATCTTAAACTTCCCCCTTCTACTTTTACTGTAACGGACTTTGCTAGTTTTTTTAAAACAAACTGTCCCACCATATTCTTGCTGACAATGACTCTATAATACCTCGCTACTTCATTATCAATGAGTCATTATTAGTACCATTTTTACAATCGCCACAATATTCAAAGAATAGTTTACCAATATGTCGTGCGTACAACTACGCAATACTGCAGAGATGTAATAAAAACTTTACAAGGCAAAAAGTCACTTTTCCGTGTAAAAAGTTGGATACTGCATGAGGATAATGCACAGCCGCACACCGCAAATGTTATTGCTGAATATTTCACACATATCAATATGAAGTGTGTCCCTCGCCTTCTCCGTAGACCAGATTTAGCCACGTGTAGGAGGCAGCCGACATCAGTATCAGTGATGAAGACTGCTGAACGATTCTGAAGGACCTGTCAAAAATTGGTTTCCAGCATGTCTTTGAAGATTGGCAAAATATGTACACTACATTTAACGGCGACAAATTTGTGAAAGAGCATCCAAATTACAAGGGTAAGTAAAATTATGTTGCCAAAAGATTGTGATTATTCTTTATTGAACATCCCTCGTGTCATACTGAAGTCTGTGCCGCAATATTTTATATTTCCATAATAATTCAAATTCTTTGTCTGTAATTGTTGATGCTGCTTTACATTCTCTGCTTTTGTTTACTCTAGTAGAATAAATAAAAATAAGAAATTAAGAAATTAAGTAGTTGGAAATGATAAATGACATTTGGATTAAAGTTAACAACAAATGTATTTTTAAAAGATACTTCATACTTCATAATCAATGTTTGTTATTGTTAAATTCAAAAAGTGTTAAGTCTCTGTCGAACTAAGGCCTGGGAATTTCACCCGGGTAGTTTGGAATACCCCAGGTCATTGAGTGTTTGGATTGTTAACTCTGTGGCTAGTTTTAAAAAGTTCGTATTTAGAGGTTTTCATGCCTCTGAGCCACTATGCACTATAATGTTTCTGATTCCATTGCTACTGTGTTTCGGCAAATTGCCCCTGTACTATTTTGGAGAGTGGTTTTGACCGTGAACTTTCAAGATTCGTGAAATTTTTCTGTTAAAACTGTATGTTTTCGCTCCCCCCCCAAACACTGTCCCAATAGAATAATATTTGTGCTTGATACCGTGAATTGCAGTTTTAGTAAGGAAAGGAAAGCTATGAATAAGTTCTGCATTCACCTGAAGAGATGATTCATATTTAAAATAACGTTTACACACAAAATGCATTAGAGAGAACTATCCAATGAATACTGCTATGAGAGCGGCAGGAAACTGATTCAGATAGGTTATTCAAGAACATGACAGAGGAAGGGGAGCAAGCGAAGCTCAAGTACGTGCTCCGACGGTATATTGTATACACTGTAGCCGAGAGTTAAAATGCCAATAAGCGGACAAGGTTTGTAACTAAAACGCTATATTTTGAAGCGGTTTAGTAGGCTCCGGTTGAATGCTCCAGATTGGGTACCAATTTTGAATCGGTTCGATGTGATGTATTTTTTTTATTCATATTCAACAGGACTGGTAGAGGAGTTCAGTAGTATAAATAAGCACGCGATGCGACAATATATATAGTGACTATAGATATTGTATTAATACATAGTAGAAAATTATTTCTATGTAAATGTATTAAATGATTTACATTAAATCACAAGTAATCTTCACGAAGACATTACTTTTCATTCCATTTATATAATATTTGAGTTCATATAAATGCTAACTTTTGAACCTCCTAGTACATACCACATCGTAATTCATACAATTTAATGACTCTGTATTTAAAGGATAACATAAGAAGGAAAGAAGTCAAAGTTCTAATACATACAAAGGCCTTCCTTAAAATGAAAACTTTCTTTCTTCTCTTGTTTTCTCCAAGGCATAGATGTTTATTTGTTACACTACCTGGCAACAGTTCACTGGTGGGAAATTTATAGAAGATTTTATTTTCTTCATATATTTACCTCTTTCCTACCACCTTCCTCATTCTTGTAGAACAAAGAAACTGAAAATAGTAAATATTACAGAAGTTCTACAATTTGTTTCCTCGCCGATACTATGAGAAATGAAACTCAGTTATACTTTAATTATTTTATTCCAGGAGTTAGGTTGATGTCCTGCTGATATCAAAAATCAAAATTACAAACTTGAAGGCCCCATTATGTTACTTACATATACATGTTAGCGAATATGAAATATGCAAATTATGTACACATGGGTAACGTCACATTCTTTTCAACTCTCTTAGCATTTTTAGAGTTATAATTATAAGTCAGTAAATAATAAAATTAGTATGAGCCTTCATCAGCAATAGATTTATAACTCTAATCAATAGATAGAACGTTTTCAATTTATTTTATTTACCTCTCTATATTAATTAATATATTCTAAAATTACCTGTTTTCAAATCATTATCTCTTTGCATGTTTAGTCCACTCAGACTAGATTGTGATACTTTAAATAAATATTTGTTATAGTAATTTTCTTGCTACTCTAAAAGTTAGTTTTTCCTCTTTTATGAATATTAATACTTAAAAAAGCAAATATTTTATACTGCATTAAAACACTTAAATTTTATTTTTGTCAGTGCAGATACATTTTTAACTTCTTTAATTATTTTCAGTATATTCTATACGACAACTGCAGCAATCAAATATCTATCTCTTTCTGTTTGACTGACAACCGAAGAACAATGGTCTACAGTGATTACGTAATTTAAATATGTTTTTGATGGCTACAAACCTAAAACTCTAAAGAGCACTTCATATGCATTTGTGTTAATTTATAGGTGCCTTCAATATTTTTGCAGTGTCATAGGAAACAGGCAATATTCTATCAGTTAGCAACTTAAGCTAAGTTAAGTAACAACTTCCTTCTATTTGTTTTTCTGAATTAACTACAGAACTTGTAAACACAGAATAGGTAAGTATGGCTAAAAACCGTTATTATTTTCTTTATATCATTATTTTCGACAGGAAATACATCAGGTAATTAAAGAATAATGTGCAAAACACATTTTAACCGTAATAGCTTTAACTGGTATAGCAAAAATAGTATTATTATTTAATATATAGGCCATCATTTTCGACCACTTTCATTCCTTCCTCTGCTAGTATTGCAATTTATTGACGAGAACAACTTTTGTATTTAGAGGCAAGAATTCCTGAACATGTATTTTTGACATCTTCAAGATATCAAGCAGCCTTAATCGAAGATATGTGTACACGTCTGGAAAAAAAAATAGTAAGAATGCGCATCATCTGGATTGTATGGTGGGTGAGGTAGAAATTGTATTCCTTCAAATTCCTGGCTTCAGCGTCAACACCATTACCGTTTGAGAACAGCTCGATATGGACAACACCTTCCAAATTCTATCATACGCAAAGCATCAGTCCAAAATAACTGACAATTCACTGAGGTTGTACTCCAGACTATACTCATTGCTTTCTCTTCTCAGAATTACTGAATAAAGGTCATTTTTCATCACAGGTTACAAATACGTTTCCATGACCAGCCGTCTAGGAAATTTTTAAGAAGCTATTTGCAAATATTATGTCGCCTTTGAGCCTGGGCTTCGGTAACTTCATACGGAATTTTATAGATTATGGCGAGTTACACAGGTTGTAATAAATATAGTGAGTGGCGGGGTTGTTTATTATTGGCTTCACTTTGGGCTTCAGTTTGAAAGAGGTTCGATAGTGGGAATTGGGCAGTATGGTTGCTGAGGTAACTAATTTATGCCACTGATCGCAGGTTTCGCCATGGCTGCTTCAGACCACCCCCACTCTTCTTCGACGAGACTCTCTCGAGGGCATTTCGCTGGTTTTTGGCGGCTGTGAGCCAGCTGGGTCTGAGACGGGATTCCGGTGCAAATGGTGACGACAAATAACGCTTCGTTATTTACTTGTTGATGTCGTTTATTCTCTTAACATAAATATTACGGCAAACTCACATCTCACGCCGAACCACGAGCAAGGTAATCTTGGCAAACGCGTAAGTTTATTGCTTGCTTGACTAAATGGTGCCGAGTGCGACAAAATTGTTAATTTAACTGAATTCTCAATGCAGCACAATGATATATCAGCAGTTAGCATGGTGACTAACACCCAAGCTTCGTTCTCACCGGAATGGTATTTGGTACTTAGGCGGCTCTTCCGCTGATTTTCGGGTGACGGCAGCCGCACGTATCTGAGCCCGGAAAATTCTGAGACTGTCCCACTTTTGAGCAAAGTCTTCCTTTTTATGCACAACACAAAATAACGCTATCCAAGGGCAACGGCGCGAAATACTCCCGCCAATTTTTTGTTTACGTGTCTCATAGGCGAGTGCTTACCTCACTGATTTTCATTTATATTCGCTGGACAATTTTGGTCAAGCCAAATGCTCCGCCATTGGTCAATAAGATGAATTTAAACAGATTTCATACGTTACTGTCAACGACTCTTTTACTCGGACACCTGCAACTATGACGTCAAACAGGCCGATTTCCGTCTTTAGGTGGGGGGGAGGCATTTTCAACCCTAGCTGCATACCAGAAGGGATTACTTTGCGTTGTCTGACTTTTTGCCGAGTCTATCTGTGTCCGGAGAAAGACGTGATTTTTTTCTTACTTTGCTATATTACTACATGCCATCTCTTAAATATTACCAAAATTACACTTTATGAACGCATTTAAACAATATTAATTTCACATATACGACTTAAGTTATTAAAATTCCTCCACTGAAAGAAAATGCACAATACACTTGCTCATAATTACTGAGTTGCTGATTCTAAAATTACAAATATTAATTATTTCAATTGAAATAATCTCTTCTTCGAGTTCAGGCACAGAATTTCCATTCTATAGCTGAAGGTTGTACAAAGCATGGCTTATCCTAAAAAGCTATTATCTCCATTGAATCGCCTGCTCCAGTTCGATGCAGTTCTCAAACAGATATCATCGTCACCTTCTACTTGCCCATATTTCTTCAACAGCTGACTTAACATTCAAACGTTTTCTCCAAAAAAAATCCAAGAACAACGGGAACAATTATTTTGTCGTGTCAAATTCTCTATTAGAATTGGAGAATATATTGATTATTATATTTAATGTAATAAACATTTTTAAAGTCGTCTTAAAATATTTTAAAACATTCCATCAGCAAATATAACTCAGTGTCTAGTAACTCAAGAGACAAATTAAGGGACCTTATAGGAATTATCTTTCTGCTCTACCCAATATATGAATTAGGTAAAATCAAAAATATAACATGTGATTGATTTATAAAAAATACAAAATGTTAATAATAGTAGCATAATTGAACATTTATATTACGCTAACACTGGTTTTAATTTTAAATCTCTTTATTTTTCCTATAAATAGAAACAACAAAAATAGTTAGGTCTTTTTCTGTACACTTTCAGAGTTATTCATAAAACATTATAGTGTATTCCGATTGCAGTATATTGCTATAATATGCATACGAAAAAAGTTTGTAAATGAAAAATATTTGAGAACCAGTAAGTATAAGCATTGATTCTTCTGAAACCTTTCAGAAAAACGCTTTCCTTTAATGACACCGTATCTATAGAAATAATATTCTTCTAAACAATGAGAGTAAAAAGATATGTCACATTGTTTGTACATGCTATTACTTTCTTCTTGGGGGAAGCTTTCCCTTCACTTTTGTAGCTTCAATTGAATAGCCAGAACAACAATATGCTAACACCTTACAGTAGTACAATATGGTATCTCGACGCTTTTCATCTGTCTTGTTGAAATTCGCTGTCAACCATCTCTTGTTTATACTCCTCTTGACTTCGTCCTCCCGGTTGCATTGTCTCTTTATTCCTGTTTCAGAGAGGGGAAAAGTATCGCCTCATCTTTCCTCCCCCTAAGGGAAGAGAGTAGATGAGAGAAAGAAAGTTTTATTACCAGCGAGTTTTCATATCAACACTGCCTACCATTCCTCCATTTCGGTTCATTTTTATAAAACAGAATCGGACCAATTCTAAAGACTATCCCATATAACAGAAGTATGGGGACAAGTTAAGTGTGCTTATCATAAACTAGGGTTTCCTTTATTACACCCCTGTGATAAGTTTTATTTTGCAGGGGGAGCGAGTAAGGTAATAAAGTGTCTTCCACGTTGGTTGAGAATTATGCTAAAATTTAAAAAAGAATGCTGTCCTTAGAAAACCGTAGAGAAAGCAGTGGCTACAATACTTTCAGTCTAAGCCCATTAGTTGTTCACTTTTTTGAGTTTTGAATAAATATATACAATGCTACACTAAATAAAAGAGAAGGCCAAAATCTGACTTTTGACGATTTTCATACAGTGAAATAAAACTTTAGAAGGCAGACAATGGCCCTACAATATTTTTTTTAGCACATAAGTTCTTCTTAAACAGTAGTGCTATTCATATTCCATCAGTGGCACAGAAAAAATGCAGCGTCTTCAAATTTTCCAAGCCATTAACATGTGGCTAGTGGTATGGTCTCCTGAAGATCAGATTGTTTTAGTGTCAGACTCAAAGAAGGAGCTTAATTCAGTTTAAAAATGTAAAGAGAAACTAAGTACACTTTTTGTAGTCGTGGAACAAGAAAATAACTTAGCCCCTCATTATAAGCAACGTTCACCCTTTGGGGAAGGGAAAAAGTTAATCATCGCCAAAGTGCCGATCGGAGAACTTCGGGAACGATCGTAAAGGCTGTATTCACAAGTGCATGCAGAGAGTGCACTTTGCAGTGGGCGCTTTGCCTAGAAACGTAGGGGTCACAATCATAAGCACTGAAAACAGAACTTTAGGGCAGAGTAGCGGTGTCCCAGCTGTTTAGAAGGGATTGCTCTTCTGGTAAAATTCCACAAAGCATTTATTATTTTTAATGGTTTTATAAAGGTATAACAAGAACATTATATTGTCTTAATATCATATTATATTTTAAAGCATCATTTGAGTTTTATCCTATCCACCTTCAATCTTCGGGGCATAGATGTTGTCAGATTTCTACAGTAGTGTGAACGAGAAGCTACAACATCCCAAGTTTCTCGAATGTGTGCCCTTAAATCTTTTGTCCTTCATGCATTCCCTGCACATGCATTTAGGTAAAACTAATACCGAAGAAAATATTATAATATTCATTATTTTTTACTGTTCCTAGACATAGACATTTGTTTATGTCATGGCTCTTTTCTTATGTCTGTGCACATTAAGCCTATCAATTTACAACAGTATCGTCATTTTGATAGCTGTCATCCCTTGTATATCAAAACATCTATTCCTTTTTCTCTTTCAATCCATGGCCATCGTCTTTGTAACAACGTTTCATCTCTTGGCTGCACATTAAAAACCTAGATCAAAATTTCGAAGATAAAAACAATTTTCTCTCTTTTGGAATCCCTTATCATTCCAGCACACAAAACTCTCCAATGCAAACCCAAAACTTACAATAAAAACCTCGTTAACCTTGTTACTACTTACGTGCATCAGAACTATTTTGAAAGAATGCCACGACACTTTATTAATTCCTTCTTCTTTAAATGCTTTTTCTAAATTCGTACCACGCCTTTCTTTTAGAACATCCCCTAACCCTAAAAGCATATTTCACCTCCACCTGTCTCTTTCCAATTTAACTCGTTTCGTCACAGACTCATATTCTTGCATATGAACAATCATAAACGTTCTGTTAAAATTAAGTTTACCTTGCCGGTTGCCCAACATGCCTTATCTCACTGTAAGGATCTTGATGATGCTTTTAATTTAACACTTATTAATGCGTTACCTTCACATGGCTCTGAAAGTTTACTCAGAGGTAGAGAAATGGCAGCTATATTTGTACATAAAGCGCGTATACCACCTGGTTTAAATCTTACGTATTAATCCTTTTTCCTCCCTCTCACACACTCATGTTGCTTGTTTTATCTGTTTCCATGCATTACGTTACTTTCGATATTCAATATTTATTTTCACTACGTTTACTTTTCTTTTTGCCTAAGAAAGACACGAGTTTTTGGAATATTCAGATACTAAATCTGTGACTTTCTAAGTGTTTTATCGTTTTCTGCGAATATATATATTTGCCCAGACTCCGTCTACCGAGCTAATTTGTCATCTTGTTCTTACCCATATATATATATATATATATATATATATATATATATATATGCGATCTCAAGTGTGACTTTTTCTTAGTGTTTTACTACTATTATAATTACTGTTAATACGTTACATTGTTAATGGTGTTACTTTATTTTTATTTTTATTTTATATTATATATATATATACCCAGGCTCCGTCTACCGAGCTAATTTGTCATCTTGTTCTTACCCATATATATATATATATATATATATATATGCGATCTCAAGTGTGACTTTTTCTTAGTGTTTTACTAATTTATAATTACTGTTAATACGTTACATTGTTAATGGTGTTACTTTATTTTTCTTTTTCTTTTATATTATATATATATATATATATATATATATATATATACCCAGGCTCCGTCTACCGAGCTAATTTGTCATCTTGTTCTTACCCATAAGTTGTTCAACTTTGAAGTGAGAATTTTCTTCAAGCTAAAGGGAGAGCTATGAGAACCAGAATGGCCAACTTAATCATGGCTAGGTTGAGGGAAATTTTCTTTACTCAGGACCTAAAGCTCCTTTGATATGGCATAGTTTTATTTATGACATATTCATTATCTGGGCCTCCTTTGATGCCCTTTTACTTTTACTAGATTAAATACCAACTATTCAGTTACAAGTTACATTTACCTCCACTGTCTCCCGCACTAAAGCCATTTTTATAGGTATTCAGTTGGTTAACAAACATTTTTAACATTAGTTCATATCAAACCGATCAACTTGCAGCAGTATTTACATTTTGATAGTTGTCACCCTGCTCATATGAAATAGCTATTGCTTTCTCTTTATCGCTCCGTTGGCACCGTATTTGCAATAATATCAACTCACTCGATTCTATCACTGTGGACAGTTTATTTGCAATAATATCAATTCACTCGATTCTATCACTGTGGGCACCGTATTTGCAATAATATTAAGTCACTCGATTTTTCAACTGTGGACACCGTATTTGCAATAATATCAAGTCACTCGATTCTATCAGTTTGCACACCGTATTTGCAATAATATCAAGTCACTCGATTCTATCACTGTGGGCACCGTATTTGCAATAATATCAAGTCACTCGATTTTTCAACTGTGCACACCGTATTTGCAATAATATCAAGTCACTCGATTCTATCACTGTGGACACCGTATTTGTAATAATATCAAGTCACTCGATTCTATCACTGTGGACACCGTATTTGTAATAATATCAAGTCACTCGATTCTATTAGTGTGGGCACCGTATTTGCAATAATATCAAGTCACTCGATACTATCAGTGTGCACACCGTATTTGCAATAATATCAAGTCACTCGATTCTATCAGTGTGCACACCGTATTTGCAATAATATCAAGTCACTCGATTTTTCAACTGTGGACACCGTATTTGCAATAATATCAATTCACTCCATTCTATCACAGTGGACAGTTTATTTGCAATAATATCAACTCACTCGATTCTATCACTGTGAACACCGTATTTGTAATAATATCAAGTCACTCCATTCTATCACTGTGGATACCGTATTTGCAATAATATCAAGTCACTAGATTCTATCACTGTGGATACCGTATTTGTAATAATATCAAGTCATTCCATTCTATCACTGTGGATACCGTATTTGTAATAATATCAAGTCACTCCATTCTATCACTGTGGATACCGTATTTGCAATAATATCAACTCACTCGATTCTCTCACTGTGGACACCGTATTTGCAATAATATCAACTCACTCGATTGTATCACTGTGGACACCGTATTTGCAATAATATCAAGTCACTAGATTCTATCACTGTGCACACCGTATTTGTAATAATATCAACTCACTCGATTCTATCACTGTGGACACCGTATTTGCAATAATATCAATTCACTCCATTCTATCACAGTGGACACCGTATTTGCAATAATATCAAGTAACTCGATTCTATCAGTGTGCACACCGTATTTGCAATAATATCAAGTCACTCGATTCTATCACTGTGGGCACCGTATTTGCAATAATATCAAGTCACTCGATTTTTCAACTGTGCACACCGTATTTGCAATAATATCAAGTCACTCGATTTTTCAACTGTGGACACCGTATTTGCAATAATATCAAGTCACTCGATTTTTCAACTGTGGACACCGTATTTGCAATAATATCAAGTCACTAGATTCTATCACTGTGGACACCGTATTTGCAATAATATCAAGTCACTCGATTTTTCAACTGTGGACACCGTATTTGCAATAATATCAAGTCACTCGATTTTTCAACTGTGGACACCGTATTTGCAATAATATCAAGTCACTCGATTTTTCAACTATAGACACCGTATTTGCAATAATATCAAGTCACTCGATTTTTCAACTGTGGACACCGTATTTGCAATAATATCAAGTCACTAGATTCTATCACTGTGGACACCGTATTTGCAATAATATCAAGTCACTAGATTCTATCACTGTGCACACCGTATTTGTAATAATATCAACTCACTCGATTCTATCACTGTGGACACCGTATTTGCAATAATATCAATTCACTCCATTCTATCACAGTGGACACCGTATTTGCAATAATATCAAGTAACTCGATTCTATCAGCGTGCACACCGTATTTGCAATATCAAGTCACTCCATTCTATCACAGTGGACACCGTATTTGCAATAATATCAAGTCACTAGATTCTATCACTGTGCACACCGTATTTGTAATAATATCAACTCACTCGATTCTATCACTGTGGACACCGTATTTGCAATAATATCAACTCACTCGATTCTATCACTGTGGACACCGCATTTGCAATAATATCAACTCACTCGATTCTATCACTGTGGACACCGTATTTGCAATAATATCAATTCACTCCATTCTATCACAGTGGACAGTTTATTTGCAATAATATCAACTCACTCGATTCTATCACTGTGAACACCGTATTTGTAATAATATCAAGTCACTCCATTCTATCACAGTGGACACCGTATTTGCAATAATATCAAGTCACTAGATTCTATCACTGTGCACACCGTATTTGTAATAATATCAACTCACTCGATTCTATCACTGTGGACACCGTATTTGCAATAATATCAACTCACTCGATTCTATCACTGTGGACACCGTATTTGCAATAATATCAACTCACTCGATTCTATCACTGTGGACACCGTATTTGCAATAATATCAATTCACTCCATTCTATCACAGTGGACAGTTTATTTGCAATAATATAAACTCACTCGATTCTATCACTGTGAACACCGTATTTGTAATAATATCAAGTCACTCCATTCTATCACTGTGGATACCGTATTTGCAATAATATCAAGTCACTCGATTCTATCAGTGTGCACACCGTATTTGTAATAATATCAACTCACTCGATTCTATCACTGTGGATACCGTATTTGCAATAATATCAAGTCACTCGATTCTATCAGTGTGCACACCGTATTTGCAATAATATCAATTCACTCCATTCTATCACAGTGGACAGTTTATTTGCAATAATATCAAGTCACTCGATTCTATCACTGTGAACACCGTATTTGTAATAATATCAAGTCACTCCATTCTATCACTGTGGATACCGTATTTGCAATAATATCAAGTCACTCGATTCTATCAGTGTGCACACCGTATTTGTAATAATATCAACTCACTCGATTCTATCACTGTGGATACCGTATTTGCAATAATATCAAGTCACTCGATTCTATCAGTGTGCACACCGTATTTGCAATAATATCAATTCACTCCATTCTATCACAGTGGACAGTTTATTTGCAATAATATCAAGTCACTCGATTCTATCACTGTGAACACCGTATTTGCAATAATATCAAGTCACTCCATTCTATCACAGTGGACAGTTTATTTGTAATAATATCAACTCACTCGATTCTATCACTGTGGACACCGTATTTGCAATAATATCAATTCACTCCATTCTATCACAGTGGACAGTTTATTTGCAATAATATCAACTCACTCGATTCTATCAGTGTGCACACCGTATTTGCAATAATATCAATTCACTCCATTCTATCACAGTGGACAGTTTATTTGTAATAATATCAACTCACTCGATTCTATCACTGTGGACACCGTATTTGCAATAATATCAATTCACTCCATTCTATCACAGTGGACAGTTTATTTGCAATAATATCAACTCACTCGATTCTATCACTGTGAACACCGTATTTGTAATAATATCAAGTCACTCCATTCTATCACAGTGGACACCGTATTTGCAATAATATCAAGTCACTAGATTCTATCACTGTGCACACCGTATTTGTAATAATATCAACTCACTCGATTCTATCACTGTGGACACCGTATTTGCAATAATATCAACTCACTCGATTCTATCACTGTGGACACCGTATTTGCAATAATATCAACTCACTCGATTCTATCACTGTGGACACCGTATTTGCAATAATATCAATTCACTCCATTCTATCACAGTGGACAGTTTATTTGCAATAATATAAACTCACTCGATTCTATCACTGTGAACACCGTATTTGTAATAATATCAAGTCACTCCATTCTATCACTGTGGATACCGTATTTGCAATAATATCAAGTCACTCGATTCTATCAGTGTGCACACCGTATTTGTAATAATATCAACTCACTCGATTCTATCACTGTGGATACCGTATTTGCAATAATATCAAGTCACTCGATTCTATCAGTGTGCACACCGTATTTGCAATAATATCAATTCACTCCATTCTATCACAGTGGACAGTTTATTTGCAATAATATCAAGTCACTCGATTCTATCACTGTGAACACCGTATTTGTAATAATATCAAGTCACTCCATTCTATCACTGTGGATACCGTATTTGCAATAATATCAAGTCACTCGATTCTATCAGTGTGCACACCGTATTTGTAATAATATCAACTCACTCGATTCTATCACTGTGGATACCGTATTTGCAATAATATCAAGTCACTCGATTCTATCAGTGTGCACACCGTATTTGCAATAATATCAATTCACTCCATTCTATCACAGTGGACAGTTTATTTGCAATAATATCAAGTCACTCGATTCTATCACTGTGAACACCGTATTTGCAATAATATCAAGTCACTCCATTCTATCACAGTGGACAGTTTATTTGTAATAATATCAACTCACTCGATTCTATCACTGTGGACACCGTATTTGCAATAATATCAATTCACTCCATTCTATCACAGTGGACAGTTTATTTGCAATAATATCAACTCACTCGATTCTATCAGTGTGCACACCGTATTTGCAATAATATCAATTCACTCCATTCTATCACAGTGGACAGTTTATTTGTAATAATATCAACTCACTCGATTCTATCACTGTGGACACCGTATTTGCAATAATATCAATTCACTCCATTCTATCACAGTGGACAGTTTATTTGCAATAATATCAACTCACTCGATTCTATCACTGTGAACACCGTATTTGTAATAATATCAAGTCACTCCATTCTATCACTGTGGATACCGTATTTGCAATAATATCAAGTCACTAGATTCTATCACTGTGGATACCGTATTTGTAATAATATCAAGTCACTCCATTCTATCACTGTGGATACCGTATTTGTAATAATATCAAGTCACTCCATTCTATCACTGTGGATACCGTATTTGCAATAATATCAACTCACTCGATTCTATCACTGTGGACACCGTATTTGCAATAATATCAACTCACTCTATTCTATCACTGTGGACACCGTATTTGCAATAATATCAACTCACTCTATTCTATCACTGTGCACACCGTATTTGTAATAATATCAACTCACTCGATTCTATCACTGTGGACACCGTATTTGCAATAATATCAACTCACTCGATTATATCACTGTGCACACCGTATTTGCAATAATATCAACTCACTCCATTCTATCACTAAGTTACCTAATAGACTGGTTGTTCGTGGCTATCCTGTATCTACAATACGCTCTAGAATTGTGTCTGCACAATTAAACTATATCCCCAAGACCTTGAAACAGACAAGAATCAGTTGAATTTCACAATTGCTTATTTACCCTGTTTAGAAGGTCTTAAGTCAATTTAAAGGATTTTAAAACTTATTAAGCCAAAATGCTACAACTTATACATTGTTTCATAAACCACCATATTTAAGTTTCACGTCTTCACAAAATTTAAAAAGCATCTTCCGCAGGACACTTAAAAGCACACAGGTAACTCTGCCTATCCGAGTTCCTTTCCCTGCAACCGTAGTATGTGCAAAACGTGTGCCTTAATAACGCCAAGTTATTACTATTTATTGTATAGCAAACTGCATTGGCAAACGTGTGGCATTTACCAGCTGATCAGTTAATTCCTAATTCAGTATAATCTCCTGAGTAGAAAGAAACAGTAAATGCGCTTTCTGAAAAGTATGAGAAAATGTGCACTGAAGAAAATATAAAAAGAAAGAAAAGGATTCACTTAATCTGTAATGTATCTTTCTTCTGTAATTTTAAATAAAATTACGGAGATTAGCTGCAGGAATAAGTCACAGCAAAATGGGCTTGTTGGGGGGCATATGCACGCGGTTCTAAGTACCTAGGTTATCGGTATGTAACTTGTTCTACCTGTACAAGGAAATGCAACCAGTCACCTTATTTCCAAAGTCATGAGTAATATAACGAACATTTCTTAAACATAACTTAAAATATGAAGTTAAACACTAAATCAGGATATTTAAGGCTATGAAATATCCAACTCAATATATTATTATCTTAGCAAAATAAAGTGAAATCCGAGTAGATATTAAGGAATCACAGTATTAGATGTGCTCCTGAAATAAAAAAAATTCATAATTAAAGTTCAATATCGGGTAGCACTGGATGGTATTCGATATAGCTGCGAATTTATTTTCATTCGCTACGATTCCAAATAACATCCTGTACGTCACACACAAGCACAGAATCTGTTTCAAGTATTTTAAATAAATATGTAATTATATATAAATTAGAAGTTTTGTAATTTAATATACTGTATGTAAATGAATATATATATATATATATATATATATATATATATATAATGTATATGCCAAGTAAGGGATAATGCCATCCAAAAGCATAAATAACATAATAATTATAATAGTAACTCAGTTGACAAGAAAACATTACAGAATCAAAAGTGTTACATTTAAATGGAAATAATATAACCACAAAATAGGTGAGTGCATTAAAAACAGGAATATTAAAATATTGAATCATAAAATGGAGTTACAAGAACATAAATTAGAAAATGAAATCGGAAGTCTGTAGGTAGGTACTGAGTACATATGAATAAATAAGGTTAACAAGTTTAAGCAGACTGACGGGGTTGCTCAGGTTGGCAACGCAACTCGGGAGGTCTCCGTTCAAATTTCTTTCACCGTCCCAGGAGGTTTTCGTGGTTTCCCATAGTCGCTTAAGCGAATGCTCAGATGAATCTTTGCTTTTTAGGAATTTTCCGTTTTCCCATTGCAATATTGTATTGAAATAATTTCACATGTTGGCTCTGTTAAGAGGGTTCAAAGTGCCAGGAAGAGATGCCCGGTGTGCTGGGGTTGCGCTTTGGAAATGTTTCTACCCTGACATGTGGTATGGAAGCGGGGCATTCTGAGGGGTCCGAACTCCTTGGGAGACGTCAACGGGTGTCGAGTGTTCTGTTTGGAAATATGTTGCGGACCCAGTTTACGTCTGCGCAATCACCGTCCATGAATCCTGCCCGCCGGGTGTCTCCCTCATCTCATCACTTCCTCTCGCACAAACGGCCAGTTGTGAGCAAGGTTGAAGCACCAAAATATTCTCCTCCGCCCCAAACAATCCATTTCAAACTAAGATTGTTTAATTAGTTCTAATATAACTATAAATAGTAGATGTTGAAGATTAAAAAATATTGTAAAACAATTATGTAGTGTTAAACGCTATAAATATGTAATACATACACATATTATAGAGCATAGGCTCTGGGAAATTTAGCCAGTTTTTATGTAGAACCATTCTCTCTCGCTGGTGCAAAGAAAAATTTCGGGAAAACAAATCTGGCCCTTTTGATTGGTTAACCTCTTATCGTCGCGAAGAAGCAATTTTGCCACGTTTGCGGTTTGGGCATTATGGTTTTAATCATTGTCCCCTTTTTAAAAGTGAACCTGTTACAGTGTGTCTAAATTGTAACCACGCCTATACAGTGCGTCACATTTTAATTGAATGCCATCATCTGCGGGTTTTAGAACTTCCCAGGGTTTGCCTTCTTTTCTTGAAGAAGTTCTTGCGGATGATGTCGTCGCTGCCGAGCAAATGTTTTGTTTATGCGTTTCTGGAGCCAGGTATGCTTTTTATTTATTTTTTACATTTTATATATTAAAGTTTCCCTTTAACGCATTTAAGCCCATTTTGTTTCTGGCTATTTTATGATCAGTACGTTGTATTTGTTGAATTTCTTTTAGCCTTGTTATTTGTTAATGGGATTTTTACTTGTATTAGCCGGCTTATTAAGTCTCGTTTTCTGCACGTATGTCACTGTGGAAAGATTATATATTTTTTATTATTCGTATAGCTTTGGTGCGGTTGGGCGCTAATAACCTCAGCAGTTTTTCTCCCTTAAACAACAGTCACCACCATCCCCACAAATCCATTAGCACAATGGCCTGGTATTGAACAAAAAATGTATAAATGTGAGAACAAAGCGTACATGTGCCTACTTAGAAAGATTTCTTCATTGTATTTCATGATGTAAAATAAAACGAACATCAGCTACACAGATATTAGCGCACAACACACTCCTGCGCCTAAAAATGAAACCAGAGCACCATTATTATGTTCATAATTTCTAGATGATATAATAAATTAACCTCTATATAACCAAGAAACAAGAAAATTTTTCATGAGAAGAACATCCAAGCCATACAGTTGAAATAGAAGAAATCTTTAAATTCATTGAAAGGCCCAAAAATAAAACAATATAGAATTATATGTATTCAATAAATAAACATTAAACTAGTAAAGACAAATAAAATATTGAATGACCATTGTCACCCACTCGATCACTTATGTGCTGGCAGCACTGCGCCGTTAAAACTGCTGAGTACAACTCACTGCGTTACATGTTAAGTTTATCATGTTTTGCTATTAACCTTACGTTAGTCTGCTGAAAAAATACTACGCCATTAGTCTGGTAGGGTGTGATTGTATTATTATATACTGCGATAACATAATAAAACATGAACTTTATTATAAGCTAAACTGTGTGTGTTACAAACAATTTTTTTATACAGGGAGGCATTACTTTTGTGATTAGTTTTATTTAATTTAACATTTTTTAGGAATTCTAGTTAAATTATCAACACCGCAATTTTTTTCCATATTAGAGATATTGTAGTAACAATACATTAAATTTGGGAAACTAATATATTACATTTCTCTTTCCTTTATGGAGGTCACTGGAAGTTAATCTAATTCATTATCTTAATTTTATGCAACACATGTTTAACAGTTGTTGCACTTTTCCTGTATTTCAGACTTATTTCTTAGGCGAAAGATGGGCGCTTCCCATATATTTGTATTTCCCTGGATGCAGCTCGCTGTTCATGGTGATCCTCTATTAGATCCACTGTAATACTTTTAGAAACTGGCGACGTGTCATTTGTTCTGTACTAGTGCTTGCAAATATAACCTAAGCACTGATATCAGCAATATTCCAAAGCGCATGAAACACTGCGAGTGGCCATTGCCTAGAAATTTAGAAACATCATATGAGGCACATATTTGATCGACTGTATCTACATCTCCTTATTTTGATTATACCAGATATCATCCCCGAATTTATTCCTGTGCTCTCATCATTTCTGTCATTATAATGCAATGCATCTAGAAACTAGCAAGCAGCACAACTTTTCCTCTCTTTGGAACTTAAGAAACTAATGTGAACCAAAATATGCTACTGTTTACTGCTCTCTGCTTGGTTTGAACTAGCCACATTTTTTTCTTTTTTCTTTTTTTTTTTTTTTTTTTTTTTTTTTGCTGTACTAAGAAGTGCAAGATTTAAATCTGCAATTTTATTGGCCAAAGGAATGCTAGAAAACCCATTGTCCATGGAGTAATTTCTTCCAGACCTTACAATTGGTGAAACCATTCTTTCCACACTTTCGGAAGAACTGTTTACCTTAAATAGTCCATCTGGTATATTTGCAGGTTTAGGGTGTAGAAAACCCGTGAGTTCACGAGAATAAAAAGTTTAATGTCGTATTTCCCTGGTTTACTGGGTACATATTGCCGGAACAGACAGTGGCCTTTAAATTTTCATCTACTGTTATTATTTTTCCTATACAATCATGCAATTTGCAGTTTTCAATAAATAAATAAATAAAGAAGATATTATTGACGCTAATTTATTAATTCTTGATCTCTCTCTGTTTTAGTAGATTTGTCGTCAAAACAAGAGCTCTGAAGCAAAAATCAAAATCGTTGTAAGGACATTGTGTTCCCAAAAATACGTCATCCTTAGCTCATTGATCATCCATATTTTGTCTGCTTGATTTTAAGGTCCATGATATACAAAAAAAAAAAAAAAAAAAAAAAAAAAAAATCTTTGCTTTCGCTTCTGGTAATGTGATTGCTCTTATCTATTTATTATAGCTATTATCATTTTCAGCAAATTTTGGAATGTACTTGTTGACGTTTTCTACTATTGCATTCAATGCGTCATTGCTAAAGAATAGATGAAAACATCTAAAAGGATTTTTGCTTTACTTAGACTCAACTCTTACCCAAGGGAGACATATTCTTATAACATTGCTGGTTCGGATTGTTGCATTCCTAAACGGCGCTGCTTTATTTCAATGTGTTATACCAATTCATTCCCATTTTCAGTTCGATTTCCTTCCAAATCAGCACCCTGTTCAGAATCAGTACTTTGTGCACTTTCATTTTCATGTTCTGACCAAAAATTACTTTCAGCTCCACCTTCATCTCTATTCTCTTTCTAATACCTTGTGACCATCTCATTGGTCTTGTGATTAGCGTTGCTGACTATGGTCTGGAAGTGTCGTGAGGATAATTGGGGAGATGCCTGATATAAAGGCGGCGTTTTTCGATCTAGGGAGCCCCGGGGCGCGGGGCATGCTGATCACAAGTCCCCCTCCCCATGCAATATTGCCCTCTATCAGTGAAGTCGTGAGACGAAGGTAGAGGAAGCAGGCCTAGGCTCACCGCGGGCTGTAATGCCAATAAAAAACGATTGTTGCTTAAGTCGTCTATTACATTCTTCTTCTGCCTCCATTCATAAAATTATACCCTAAGTTTGAAAATATTTGTGCATACTTAAGTGACACCCCAGAGTTCATATTGCATGTGAACAACACGATATCTCTTTCAAGAATGATGACAACAGCAGTTTTTCAGTCAGCTACTGAAGAACAGAAGAAAACGTAAACTCTGCGGTTTGTGAAAATCTGCCAGAGTAATGCAGGAAAACTCTCAGTGTAATTCAATGTTTACTTTTATGTTTTACTATTAAGTTAGATGTTTAACTCAAGATTAAGAAAAAGATGTATATAATTATCAGATAGGAACGACAACTGTGTAATCTGCCTTAAAATCTATACAAGGTATTTCAAATACTTATTATTGTTCAATTCATCACTATGCACTAGTATTCATTTGCAAATTTAATCACATTGAACAAAATTTCAAAATAAAATTATGTTCACATTTTATACGTCCTATATCCTAAAAATATTTTAGAGAACTTTTTGTAGCTTAGGAACTCTATAATTTGACTACATTTTTTGCACACCAATTTTAACCGGCCTAAACAGGTTTCAGATTTTACAGTAAATGTTATAGATTTAATATTGGAACTTTGTGTTAAATTATAAAAAAAAAAGATAAATTTATTATTAAAAATTAAAAAAATATATCTTCTAGCTGGTTTTTGTAACCTAAAGACTGTCTAAAATAAGTTTTCTAGGCTTAATCTTATCAAATAACCTAAAATTCCACGCTGTTCAGATTTCACCTCAAACCGAGGTACCGCCATTTCATTATCAAAGCTCCCTTCGTTATACCTCGGGCGTAAGGAATTCCACCCTCTAGAGGCTGTAACCAGAGAAGTGCATCCAGTCATCACCAGGTGGAATGAGGTTTCAGAGGTGATAAAAACCTAAAGCCTCTCGTAAGGTATCACGCTTCATAGCATTATACGAGAAACTGTAAATTATACATATAAACCTGCTACTTTTAGTTTATATTTGCTTAGTTTATGTTCGAGTTTATTCTGATTAGAGTAGGGAGGAAAAGAGAAGTGTACAGCACAATCATATGTCATATATGTTTCGTTATTGTTCTATCAAACTGCGGCGATAACAGGAATATGTTTATCTAGTGCTCCGTTTGAAGTTTTCTCATTATTTTATTCTTATTTAGTCCGGAGACCCAATAAATATGTCTGTATTAAAAAGCTTCTCATTTCCAAGTAATTTATAACTTTCTCGTAGTTTAATACTATTCTTCACATTCAAGTTTATGATATAAAACTTTAGATTTTTTTTTTTTTCGCTTGCAAACGTTCCAGCTTTAACTGTTGGCAGAGCATCAGAAATTTTCGCATTATTTTACGAATTAAGGAATTTTAATTAACGCCCGTTTTTACTACTGTGGATACTGATGTAAGATGAAATGAGAAATTGGGAAAAGAGTTTAAAGAAGGAGGCGATTCAGCCATGAATTTAGAATACCTTTCCTATATTTATAAGTTACGAGAACTAAGGTAGGATTTCAATTGTAGACTGCGAGTCCTTGCCCTTGGCGAATTGACTACCCGTGTGAGTTTAAGTTGTACATTAACTAATCACATTGCTAAGCAACAAGTAATTATTGTAATGTACGGAGTTCGTGATTATTAGTTTTATAATTTTTAAATTAGCCATTTGAATTATAATTCTAGCATGATGAGCTGTTTATGATTTTTCATATTAACCTAATGTCAGTTATTAAGGATAAATTAAATATTGGGATGAAAACAAACTATACTATAATTTAAATTTAAGAAGTCGTGATCAAAGTTACATATTTTACAGAATGTAGCAAAAAGAGTTGTCAAAACTTTGGGGTAACTATCCTCACATATACAGGATAAAAAATATAATATAGACATGGGTTCGGAATTGTTTTATTTTTTGTCAGAGTCCTTTTTCTATATCTGTACCACATAGCAAAATATTAAAAAACAGAACTATGGGAAAGAGAAAGTTATATGAAGCGTTAAAAATGTCCTCAGTTACCACAGATACAATCATAACCCGCCATTGCATAGACTCCCTGCTGCGCTGATGTATCCCTGGAGTATCTCATATTTTTCTGGCAATCTTGCAGAACACGAGCACGAAGGCGCTCTATACCTTCGGCTAATACATAGATCATATCAATATCGGCCAACTCCGCACTTGAATACCTCATTTTATAGTACATGAAACGACGGAACCGACACTACGTGCTCGGTACTGCGTCAAGCAATGAAGTGAACTATGCAGTACGATCAACCACAACAATGGTGAACCTAGGAACTACAAATATACCAGATGGACCATTTCAGGTAAACATTCTTCTGAAAGTGTTGTGGAAAGAATGGGTTCACCAATTGTATATTTTCTTATTGTACTAAGAAGTGCCAGAGTTAAATCTGCAATTTTATTGGTTAAAGGAATGCTAAAAAACCAAAAATTTCTTCTAGACCCTACAAATAGTAGTAATAATACACCCCCCCCCAATTTAACCGAAGGTAAAAGTGAATGTTTACCTACTGTACGTATTAAGCAACCGAGGTAATTGCCATAGGAAACCTCTGCTTGCATATCATGCCGTGTAAGCTGAGGTGTAGACAAAGGGAATAAAGCATAATCATGTGTATATTTGCATCCTCTATATGCAAGGAATTTTCCCCCAAAGTTATGACATACCTTTTTGTTACATCCTGCATATTCAAGACATTTAACGTTGCATGTTTGGATTTTAACGTCTTTCATTCTAAATTTTCCGCCTGTAGCAATAAAAATATATTTAATGAAAAATATTTCAACATCAACCCTATTTGCCTCAGCTCTTATATATTTCAGGGACACAGAAAATTTGAGTTGGTTTATTTACGGACGCTCTTTAACATTTAAGATCATCAGCGCCCCATTCAATTCAGGGCGTGAAACGGCTAACAAATTTAGCTCAGAGGCCTCTTCTTTCAGGCTTGAGGTTCTTTATCGTGCCGTAAATCTATGACACGGGATCCAAGGCTTTACTTGCCTTCCGAAGGAAACAATACTTAGGATTATACGCCCGAAAAAAGTCATCAATCATGGCCGGAATTGAACCCGCGATCTTGGGTAGGAGACAAATATGGTTACTACTAGAACACTAGGAGCACACAGGAAAAAAAAAAAAAAAAAAAAAAAAAAAAAACGTTAACTTCAGAGCTATCAACATATAATCAAAGCCAATAATTTATTATTCCTTATGTTTCCACACAACTGTATATGGAACTGTATTTGAACTTCAGAGTTCATCTGGTGCAACACTATAAAAATAGCAGCTTTAATTCTCCTGGGACCGCTCTATTTTGCCCTGAAATTGCTGGGTTAATGAGATACATAGTATTGTACATATAAGTATACATTGTGTAATCTGAAAGAAGACTTTTAATTTGATCATAACTACATGTGAATCAAGTTTTGCTACATATGACATGAATTCTTTACGCTTGTACGGCCGGCGTTATTTTTATTAAAATGTATCATTACCGGGATATTTTGCCGTGGTTGCAGTTTTGAATTAATATAAAAAACAGAGATTTTGCTGACGCTACGATCGTCGACATCGTCAGTGAACTGAAAGTGTCTGGAGAACCAGAGATACAGAATCGTTAGAAATGGGAGGGGGTAAAAATGTTTTCCAAGTCATGCTTATTTGAAAACCTCTGTCTTTGTTTATATCGTCTAGATGCTGCTGAACTTCTAACTTATAGCCAGATTGAAATATTCTGTTGTTGAAATGACTTGTAGTTTTTCTCCCCTCCAATTTTATTCCATGGTAATTTTGAGTGGCATGTTCTGCAACCGCAACATTTTTTGTCTGATTAAGATGTAAATGTCGCTTATGTTCTACGGGTCGAATTTTAATGGATCTTCCGGTCATACCAACATTCCACGTTCGCATGGTACATTATATATTCCTGTGGATGTGAGAATGTCCCTTGGGTCTTTCACGGAACTCAGTTTTTGTTGTTGTTGTGTTATGTTTGATGTTCTTTCTGAAAACCCGAGCAATTTCGTAGCGAAACGTCTTCTATAAATGGTAAGAATGCTGTAATAGGGCCCTTATAGTCTGGTATAGAAGTCGTGGTTTTCGAGATTTCAAGGGCTCGATAGATTTCTTTCATGCGGTAGCCATTTCCTTGCAACACTCTCTGGAGAATTAAGTTTAGCTTTTAGTCTCTCAGGTTCAGTAATGTTTTTGGTTCGGTGGATCAGTATTTAATCAGAATTCTTTTATGAGCTGTTAGGCTGGATCCTGCGTGTATATATCTATCGGTATGCCTACATTTTTTGTAAACCTCATGTCCTAAAGCAGCCAGATGCATCGAACCATAACCTCTTGGAAAGGAAGCTTGTTGTTATTTTCTGTTTCCATAGCAAATTTTGTTTTGGTGAAACGTCATAAGTTGTCAAGGAAAATATGTTGTTTTTCTTTCCCTGTGGCCAGACTATGAGTCATCTATATAACGAAACCAGTTTGTTGGCTTATGTGCTGTTGTCTGTAAGGCTTTTTTTCTATAGGATTTCCATGAAAAACACTCGCCAAAACCGGACTTACGGGGCTTCACATGGCCACTCTTTATAATAATAATAATAATAATAATAATAATAATAATAATAATAATAATAATAATAATAATAATTTGCTAGAAGCGTTTTTCCTATTAAGTTTATTTCTTTTGGAAAGCATCCATTTACATTCTTTTCCAAATCCACCCATAATAATAAAAAATTATCCCACATTTTAGATGCAAATGGATGGATATAGAAATCAAAATACTTCTTCATAGTGTCAGTTTAAAGAGGATTTTTGCTTAATGTTTGAACATAGATAACACCGTAATCAATAGTCAATAATCAGAAAACTTTACTGAAATATTCAACACAATCTTGATTTGAAGTTTAAGCAAAGAAAATATGTTCCCAACTGTATATATATGTGTGTGTGTTGGGAGCTGGAGAGATGGCTAGAGAAGGAATGTGTGGATGACGTCCAGCTGTTCACTATTAATATTCTGCTTTTGTTAAGCAAAGAGATTTAACGACTTTTAATTATTTGAATTTATGATGATACATATGCAGTGCGTAATGTTTTACTTGGCAGATAAAAGTCCCCTCCCCTCAAATGTCCCCAGTTCTCAACAGGCTGTTTAATACGCCTATCCAGAGAATTCACCTCAAAATATTCAAAGAATTGGGTAAGGACAGTAATATATTCATCAAGATAAAAACAAAATTACACAAAGAATTCCATCTTGTTATTTAAGTCAAAAACAAGACAACACACTCTTGTAGTACACAAATTAAATAAACACTTTTTAACTTTCATGAATGAAGGAAAACCATTTTAAATTTTTAAAAAGAAAATATTAAACTGTAGCAATACCTTCAGTACGACATCTTCCTTTAGCATAACCTGTAGAACTATCTAAATAGGGGGATTGATTGGTGGTAGCCATTTTATTTGCTCCTGGGAATATATACCCTTAATAAACATGATTTATTTCTCAAAAATAAAATCTTATCGCATTTTGTGAAAAATTCAAAAGTAGTAAATCTTCATTCTAAAACGGGTGAAAAATGAAGCGCATATAGGTATTTTGTATTTTGAAGACTTTTTTCAAACATCGCTAATACTAAAAACCACATAACAACATTTCCCACCAGAGTACCTACCCTGAATTTCAAAATCGCTCGGCATAATTTAATTATCACGTCTCCCCTACCTCATTTCAAACTTTAAGTTCATGTAAGCCATTGTTGCTAAGTGGGCAGAACTTAAATTTCCAAAGTAAATAATGAGTTCAGCCCCAACACGTCAAAAACGGGTGTCTATTAATTTTCGTAATACATGTATGGTTCGGGGAAGCTGGTAAAACAACATTTAATGTTTAGCGGATAATTTACGAGCGCAAGCTTTTTAAAATATGTGACTTTGCACTCTACTGCGGAGATATTTTAATTTTTATTTATTCCTTACATTATGAAGGAATGTTAGCTTCTGTTTTGGAACGGGCATGCGCATGGCGGACACATGAAGTTATGCTTTGTCTGTTTACAAGAGATGTAAATGTTATATTTTGTGTTGTATTTATGCATTCTGTGACGTTGATGATGATCACAACATGAGACAGAATAATTATTTTTTTGCGTTGTGGAGAGAGAAAATAAAGCGGAAAAATGATGTTTTACAGCAGCAGTTTTGCAGTGGCGAGCCATGCTGTATACTTTAGTGAACACTTACCGCTCCTGGCATGCTCAGAACTCAAAAACACATTTCAGCCCCAAACTTGCCTCTTTATAAGCACAAGATAGCACTACAGTCACGGCGAAGTTTCAAAGCGACTTATTGTTTATCCATTATCATTGTACAATCAAATAAAATATTATTTCATGAGTTTTAAAGTGCTTGCTGTCTGTTATTTTACATACATCTAATGGGTACTTCAATTCTTGCTGCACACCACTAAGATATCGGATGTGCAAATTGAATTGCTTCTCTGATTCTCCCTTTCAGGTATGCAATATTGTACATTTTTTTCTTGGAACTTTCAGAGGTACGAGAGTCTATACGGACAGATACAGCGATCTTATTGAAGCGGCCTCAATGCACCACTTTGGAAATTATTTTAAGAAGCTCAAGAACGCCATCTTGTTGACAGTTGCATTGATTTTTTTAATATCAGTAATCTGGATCACTATGGTACTTGAAAAGTTCAGAAAATTATTTTGTTAATTTACAACGTTACAGTCATACTGACTATTACAAGATGATTTTTCCTTCGCCGGACCGCTCCACGTACAGTTAGCCGTAGTTGGGCCTAGTTCTCATCTCCTTCTAACGCTTGAAAGCCGGCCGTGGAGCCGAAGGGAGGGTCAATATGAGTTTAACTCTTGGAAAGCATTGCCCTATTATCACATGTAAGGCCGAAGGGTGCATTAATTTAGTAAATAGTCAAAAGTATTATGGGAACAGTTCATTTTATTCGCTTGAATATTTTATACATTTACATAACTTAGTTGAATCAGAAAGTGCTAATTATTTAAATCCATTTGGTTTGCGACTTTCGTTGACTTTATTATTATTATTATTATTATTATTATTATTATTATTATTATTATTATTATTATTTGTTTTATTTAAGGACTCTCTTTAACATCTCAGGTCATCAGCGTTTATTCAATTCAGGGGGTGAAACGGCCGACAAATTTTGCTCAGAGGCCTCTTCTTTCAGGTTTGAGGTTCTTTTTCATGACGTAAATCTACGACACGGAACTCATGGCTTTACTTCCCTTTAGAAGGAAGCCATATTTAGGATTTTACGCCCGAAAAAATTCATCGGTCCTGGCCGGCATCGAACCCGCGATCTTGGGCTTAGGAGGCAAGTATGGTTACCACTACACCACCAGGACCGACTCTTCCGTTGACGACTTAAAGGATCATGACGCAATCGTTCCTTGTTAAGGCGTGAGCTAGGGCAGCGTAGCGGCAGGAGTACTCAGAGGTATAATTAAAGGCATTGCTACCATAGCTACTTCTTTTATTATTTGTCAGTAATAAAATACACACATTAAAATCTTCTCGATAGCTGAAGACTTACGTCAGCAAATAATAATTATAAGTCGGATCATTAAGGCCGACAAGGCCCTTACCTTATAAACGTTGTCATTGAGCCGAAGTTGCAGAGCGAAGAGCAGCAGCACAGGGTATCTCGAGCGAAGAGTGAAGACTCTGCTACCTCAATACAGTTTCAAAACCGCATAGGAGGGTCTTTACTTTATGTTGTACTATTCACCAAGTATGGTGTACCAACAACTAGGTTTGAATTACAATGGCCAATGAAAAATGAGTACGCATGTGTTAGGAAAAACGTAAGTTCAGCATGATTCTGCCTGTTGCGTAAACGAGGACGAATATGTCACGGTAAAATCCTCTAGTCGTCAACGAAAGTGGTATACCAAATGGATTTAAACAAGCTACCACTTTCTGACTCAACTAAGTTATTTAAAAGTATAAAATATCTAAGCGAATAAAAATAATTGACTTTCTTACTAATTTAATGCATCTCTCGGCGTACAGGAGACAGTATTCTTGTATGTTATGTGACAGTGTATTAAGTATTCATTAGGCGGCGTTATACAGTGAATAATTACAATAATATGCCTCAATTCAGATATTAGGTATATTCTCCAAAGAACATTTATTTGCGATTCGTATGTACTTATAGAATCGGCTCGTGATGTACGGAGAGTGTTTCAAGAGAGAGTCCCTGATATTCAACTTCCAAGTCGAAGTTTGATTCACAGATTGGTAAATAAGGTCGGTGAAAGCGAAATGGCCATGTACAGTACTCGTAGAAGTAACGTTAGATAACATTGGACATGCTCAGCCTTCCCCTAAAAATACTTCGATATCTTTCTCAATAAACAGAAATTTCCTCAGCCTCTGTTCGAATGGTTACAAAGACGCTGAAGTTAAAACCTTGTGAAAATACTATAGTGTAAGAACTTAAACCGGGTGACCCTGCATCCAGGGCTTTTTTGTGGATTAATTTTGAATAATGTATATGAAGGAAAAATCGATAGTGAAGTTCAGAAAAACCTAACTGGCTTCACGAAGCACCCTTGCATGATCAAAATGTAGGAACGGGGTGCGCCATTAACGCCGAGAAATTGATAGCCCCCCCCCCTTTTAAGAAACTATTAACAGTGATAGGTATGAGTAGAATATTTTGCAACCCGTTTTCGGTGAATTGACTGTAGGGAACGTAAGTTCGCAACTTTCCAACAGGACTGTGCAACGGCACATACAACTCATGTCTCCTTGTATGCAATTCATGAAATATTCGACGATACAGTCATATTTTCTCCTCGGTCCCCCGATTTAACGACCTGAGAATTTTATCTCCGAGGGGCATTAAAGAAAAAAATGTAAAATATAAATCTACACACATTAGATGAACGAAAAATAAATTCATGAAACGTTTCTTTCATTTCTCAGAGGGAACTGCACATTGGTTAATTTCATAAGCCAATGTCAGAAATGCATGGAAAATGAAGGGAGGCAGTTTCAACGTGTTCTTGCTTGATTAATGGGGAGTAAATATATCCTTTAAGTGTTTAAATGTTAGAAAAGCTCCTAACTTAAGCGACAATAAATAGGTATTGACTTTCTGACTTCCGTTTACACCGGTACCAGCTTGAACCGACAGAACGGCCGTTACGCCTGAAGGGGTCCCACACATGAAATGAATTAATTACAGTACAAATTATTGTAGATTCGCTCTTTTGTACTGAGCGTATTTCTTCGGAAAAAGTTCACTCCAACTCTGCGAAATGATTTAAAATGCCAGCAGGGTTTGTTATAAATATGAGGGGGTTGTCTGAACACGGAATCTGAATCGCGGGTGTGTAAGTCCATTTCAAAAGTTCGTTGGTGCAAGTAAATTCATGCACTAAGTTATGTCACAAAGATAGAAAAGGTTAGTCCTAGTAACAGCTAGCTGCAGCTACCTGTTCAGTGCAGCCATCAGCGTGAGAAACGCCTGTTACTCACAGGTGATCGGCGTGACCTTGTATCAGCGTGCGATGTGCCTAGTTGTGGATGAAAGCCAACAGTAGCTCCTGGTAAAAGAAATGAAGTCAGTTTTCCCTTAAATGTCCCTTTTGCAGCAAGAGACTGGAAAATGGAAAGGCATGCTATAATGCTATATCACATCATAAAGAAACAGTAACGCTTATTAACCGTGAGCAGTTTCTACATGTCGTAACTGCCAGTGCTTGACGAGCGTTTTAATGCATTTGGAGTTAACTGGGCAACAAACTCTGCGACATATTCTCCGATCTCCGCCGTTATGCAGGGTGAACGTCCATCAGTTTATGTGGACAAAATGTTTTATGATTTCTCATATCCTGATTATATGAACCAAAAAATAAAATGCTTTTGTAAGATAAATTAGTTTTATTTCATTTACGTCTCCATAATTCATGATGGGTGATTATTGGGCAGTCATGCTATCTTCCACAAAGGCACCAGAAAAACAGATAAAAATTCAATTTTTCATTTTTAATTCCCCCCAAAATATTAAACATTATGAAATATGACTAAGTCAGATGAAAGTGGCTATTGCAGAATAACGCGAACCTGTGGAAAGATAAGGAGACAGAACAAGGTACTATTGACGAAAGACCAAGAAAATCTCTAGCTATATATACAAGACTTCATTAAAAAGTAATAAGTAATTATTGCCTTAAATATAACAACAAATAAAACGAAGTATATAACAATAAAGTTCAAAATGAATGTCTTAGGTATGTTGCTACTTACTGCTGTTTATTTTAACGAAATGATTATAGAATTAGATTTTAATACCCATAAATATTCTAATAAAAACCTTCAAAGGAATTTCTCTAAACAAAGAACAAATTATGTTTTACTCATCACGAGGGCAAATCAATAAAGGACAGAGAATATTATTTTTTACATTATTTATTTACGAAGTACAGTAGGCAGGGTTAAGGTCTTTTTGAAGTAGTCCCCACTGAGTTGTATGCACTTGCTCCAACATGTCTGTCAGTCCTGGAACATGACCTGGAAACAGTCTTCTGAACCGCCTCGCCTTCTTCATGACAGACGTTGATGAATCAAAACGCTTCATTTTTTTGAGACGAGGGAATAGAAATAAGTCGCACAAAGCAAGGTCCAGGCTGTATGGACAGCGCCACATACATCGGAAGTTTTCCTACCAAATGCTGAGTAGCAATGCTTCACATTGTCATGGTGAAGGCGTCAACCACCAGATGGATGCAGTTCAGGTCGTTTTCAATGGATGTGTTCAACCAGGACGCTATAAACAATCTTGTAATATTACCCATTAACCGTTGTTTACGAGAGGAGTTTATGTTGAACATTTCACTCATGTGACGTCACTTTAAAATCGATCAATGTATCGAAACAAAATTTTGAATTTTGACCAATCACAGCCGGATTAAGGAGTATCAAATCCGTTTTATCACGCGAAGTACATTTGTCTTGTGCTCAGTGTAGCCAACTCTATACTTCCAATATACAATTCCTGAACACGCATCACTGACCACTTTGGTAGAGGCGGTGAGGAGTTATTGATAGCAACAAAAGTATGGACACCCGACAATCATAATGCAAAATGGAGGGTTCTTCAAAGCGTTTTGGTGATGCGCCAAAAATGCTAATTGATCGTATCATTAGGAATTTAAAACCACAGAATGCAAAGAAAAAAGACACTATATGTTGTTTTTTTTTTCTCAGTTGGTATTAGAAAATCAAAAGGTAGCGATTGTAATAGCCGACTTTTGTCCATTTCAGTCTCACGGTTTCTGAATAGAATAAAATAGATATCCATAAGCATAGCATTAATATTCTGTGCCCGAATTTCAAATATATATATATATATATATATATATATATATATCGCTTTTATTCATAATATATTCATGAGATAGTCCTAAACCTATGTTGCTCTTCTCTGTTGGCATTACTGACAATCGGCATTCTTCTGTCGCAAGATTGCTTGAAAAGGTTAAGTACAAATATGCAATTAATGCAATTTTGTAAGCCAAGTTAGGGGAATTATTTTTAATTTCTTATTTTATTTGTGAAATAATAAATATCACACGAGTGAATTTACCTCTAATCTCAGACCCTCTCGTGATATTACTTCTGATAAACATTTCTGTCGAAAAACGATCACCATAATCTTTCCTGGGACCGAACAACCTTCACCTTCCTTGGTGTCGGGAACCAGGTGACTTCTAGACTGAGCTCGCCTGTTTGCTTTCGGAATGTAATAGCGAAGCCAAGTCTCATTACCTGCAGTGATGAAATCCAGACATGCCTCGCCATGCTTCGCTACCAGACACTGAAGCTCCGACACACGTACACTCCACTCCATTCTCAGGCGTCAGCAATCTCGTATCCCATCGGGCCCAGCCCCGTCTCATGAGCGATCATGCAGGACGATGAATGTACTATCATGGGAAGTCAGTAATATGTCTGCCACTGTTATTTGTCGATCTTCCCGAACATTGACGGAAGCTGTGGTAATCGTAGTCTCGCTCATTGCACTGAACCGCCCTGCTTTGTTGTTGAAACATCCTCTTCTTAAATTCTTTGAACTACCAAACTGCGGTTCATTATGGCAGAACATCATCGCCAAGTACTTGTTCAAACATCGCACCGGATTTCTGCGGATGGAAGCAAAATTTCAGAGCAGCGTACTTCCCGTTATGAAGCGACGCTATTTTCCGCAGCCCACAAACAAATTACTCGCTCTTTACTGACGTCCTGTACTAAGACGTATTGCCAAAGGTACTTCCAATTTCATCCACCAATCTGTTCCTCTCATAAAAAAATATTTCACCACCATATCGTCACTATGTGATGGGAGGAAATAACATTCTCAATCTTTAATGACAAATGACTCTTTATTTGCAATAAATAGTAATAATTAAAATAAGAAGTTTTAATGGAATTTGCTATTACCCAAAGCAGCTCATTTAAATAACATGACAGCTATAGCAAAGGGAAAGTCATTTAGAAATTACACATTTATTTATTTCAATTGGTTATGGAACAAAGCTCAGAATGCAAGTTCTGAGGAGAGTTTAGACTGAAAACTGCTGTAATATCTCTCGGTCCATGGTTTCTCCTATAGTTTTCAATCTAATGAACGCAATTCAGTAAAATTTCACTCATTCATGCCTTACTGGTTGATAGTCGTAGTGGATTTGCTATTATTTAGCCCAGAAGTTCTCAAACTGTGTTCTCTGGCCCCCAGTGAATCCACAAAGCATTAAAGAACAGTTAACACCAGTTATTCTTGAATGTATAGATAAAAGCAACGAATTAAAAGGAAATTAAAGATCACACAATTTTACGAAGTGTATTTATTGAGGAAGAGTAAATGAGAATAAAAATGAAGGCGACTTATTTGTTTCGAATCGAGTTTAACCAAACATAACCTCACATAGTTTCCCTGCCAATAGCTCGCATATTGCCAATAGATCGTAAAGCAACGAACTTATTAGCATGGGACTTACCTGCCTCGGCTCGAATTTGGGAGTTCGTGGCCTCACTTCGCGTTGGATTGACTGAGTGCGACCCGAAAGTCTTGTACCTGTGTTATTTCCGAGAACTTTCTAGACCTGTGCAGTATGTTTTCGAAGGAAATGTAATAAAAGGAATATCGCGTTTGTCTGAGTCAATTTGTGACCGCTCGTACGTACTTTTTTGCCTCCTGAAATAGTTTCACCCTTATAGCAAGGCACATCTGTCCATGGGTTTCACGAGTTCAGGGCCAGAAGACAAGCAAAGCTGTGTTGTCTACTAAAAGTCAAAATTGTGAAGAACTATCGAAATTAATAATACAGAACATGCCTCAAAGAGCGTTGCTTTTTTCAGAATTAAAGAGCAGGAACTTTGCAAAAGAAAAAAAATGTTTAAAAAATACTGCGACGAAGGTCCTCAACTTATAATAAAAAACTGAAAATCGCACACCATTGCTGACGAATACAAAATAATGCAAGGCGCAAAAATTGTGATGCTCGTATTGATAGGTGAGAAAGCTGTCAAAGAAATTTCCTTAGTATCTCTATCAAGATACATTTAATAGACGAATCATCAGTTTATCAGAAAATATTAAACAGTAATTATTAGAAAGAGTTCGTCTATCTCCTTACTTTGCTTTTCAACTGGATGAAAGGACAGACACTGCCATCCTTGATATGTTATATTAGATACGAGCATCTAAAACGTTCACGATGACTTATTCTTCATTTCATATTTAGCGCACACTACTACTAAGAAGTGTCTAAAACATAAACAAATTTATAAACGTGTCGTAAAATTATCTGGTTGAAATGCATTGGAGCTAATACATGGAGCTCGAGGATTGTCTGCAGGTCTACTGACCTTGCAGCACATTAGAAAAAACCCCTTGCATCGGCAACATGCCCTCTAGAAGCTTTAATTAGCTTAACAGGATTTAAATTATATAGCCACAATAGTTAATTTTATACAAATCAGGTCACTGAATTCAATGTTTTTTGAAAAACTTTGCAAAAAATTATCTGTGAACATCAACCTTTGCAGCACTGTATAGTTAGTTCGTTGGCTGCCTCGAGATAAAACCTGTTCTTGATTTAGGAAACTGAGAGACATAATAATAATAATAATAATAATAATAATAATAATAATAATAATAATAATAAATCCCTTACGTAAGCAATTTCACCTCTGCGATCGATTGAGTGGTGTTTCTGGCTTAGTAAAATTAGATCTCTTCATCCTTTTAAATAACCTGAATTTAATCCTTCAAGGAGGAAAGTTTTCGTAGTTGAAAACAAGATCAAAGAAATGATAAAAGTTTGGAGTTGTGGCATCAAAGCATACTGAACGAAAAGAGTAAAGAAACATCTAGCCTCTGGAGTTTTCTTTGTTGCGCCAAAGAAGAGTTATCGGAGAGTAAGTCACTCATCGCACAGCATTTAAAGTACATGCGACACACTTTGAAAGAAATTTTATCTGTGCCTGGTGCAAAAAGAACTGGATCAGAGATCCATTTTCAGTTCGCATGCATTTGGTAGAAGAGCTCACAGGAGCAGCAGACCAGTTCATAGAGATATCGATGGATTATGTTCTGAAAATTCAATTAACGAGTGATGCAAATGTTTGAACTCACTTAAGGTAGATTTTCTGGACTGTTAAAGAAGGCCTAGAATGGTTGGTGCCTTTTGTAGCTCCTTGTTTGAAAAATAATTCTCTGCACTCTGCCCTTCGAATATTACTATTGTGCAAGAATACACTACAAAAAAATTGAACAAAATTTTTTGATTATATCTTTATATTTTGTAAAAAAGTGATGAACAGCTTTTAATAAATGTTGTTCAATTTTTTGTAGTGTATTTAGGATTTTAAACTTTAAACTTTGCATTAAATCTTAGGGATTCGCGACAGAGAGAGAGAGAGATCTTAAAAAGGGGTCCGCGGTCAAGGAAAGCTTGAAAATGGCTGCTGCAGACATTTGTCGCTCATGCCTATGAAGATGAGTTCAACGCTCGTTGATCTCGCCAGTGGCGTAATACATCTAACCTTGCTGTTGTTACGGAAGTGTTAGAAATCACCTATTTGCTACGAGCAATACAGTACGTGCAATATAGTAAGGACCGAGTTTATTTTTAATAATGTTCGTTGAAAAATCTTCGTAAACGAGTTATCATTTATTGCGCAGTTGAGATTCCGAAACTTCTGGCAAAAGTTGCTAGCTGGTGAAGAAACGTAAACACACTGCATGCTTTCCATTTTGGGTCAACCAGAGATAGGGTTTTCCATACCACCATAATCATATGTATGCAGGTTACTTGTACATAGTGTTACTGTTTGCAGAACTAAAGCCTGCCGATGAACAGAAGAGACTCCATTGCTGACATTGGTTTCCACAGTTTGTCAATATCGAAGGTACCAAAAAAAAAAAAAAATGTGTACACTTTCACAGCAGGTATCTATTTAATATATTTCAAAGTTGGATCGAAAAACAACAGTAATATGTACTATGATGTTCTGTAAACAGATCTGCCTCACATACATTATGAAAACGTTGCTACATGACAGGCAAATCAACAGTGAACAAACGAAGTCAAGACTATCGTAAATCAACAATAAACAAATGAAGCCAAAATTATTGTATGATGTTCTGTAAACAGATGTGACTCACATTACCTGTGCTAGCGTTGCTACAACAAAATGGAGCCAAGGTTATTGTTTGAACAGCGGAAAGCAATTTTGAAGTGGTTACTGGAATTCCGAGAATGTTGTTGAAGTCCAAAGGTAATGGAGACATGAACAAATTCTCCGGATCTAACTCCCCTGGACTTCTACCAACGGAGAACTCTTAAGAATGTTGTATACAGTAGAAAACCAACTATACTGGCAGCACTTAGGGAAGAAATTGAAACGGCATATGCTGCAATTGCTGAGGACACTTTCGCAAACGTTGCTCAATCAGTAGTTCAACGTACTCAGAAGTGTATCGACGCCGATGGTGGGCATTTTGAGTAACTGTTGTTAACTGTTGTAAGTGTAAAAATCCAAGATGATTAATGCTCATCATTTTCGTTTATGTCAATTCAGTTTTGGTATGTTAACACAATTTTTCCTTTGCATACATTTTTGGCACCCTCTCCATAAATACTGGGCTACAGGTGCTTTTCCTACAACCATTGTTTTATATAAACGGGCAAGGCAGTTCCTGTAACATCGGTGTTTGGTTTAGTGGGAATTCTCACACCATGATTAGTGATGAAAAACTTTGGGAATTGAGTGTGGTGTGTTCAACCCCAGTGCAGCATCATTGATCCCATCTTTTTCCATTCAATGGTTATTATCGCAACATATATGTAAAATCTTCGATGAGTTTATGAATTAGAGCTATTTTTAGCTGGACAGTGCCAATACAACATTTCCAGTATCTGCTGAAAGTGTTTCCTTCTTCGAAGATTGTGTCATTCCTAATGGATTTTGATCATCATGGTCGCGTAACCAGTTCATGCTGAAAGGCAAAGCATATCGCAGCAAACTGCGGATTCTTGTACATCTGCAAGAAAACACTCGATATGAAAATAAATTTAATGCTGGTATGTACCTTCCTTGGAGTATGTGCACACGTGTCTTGGTGCTATCGGCTATCGTTTTAACATTTGCTATTGAGATCAAGCTTTTCAATTACCAAAATGTGCAGATGTCACCGAACTAAGTCCATTAGGTTGGAAGATACATAGGAAAATACTTAGTTAAACAGTGCCAAGCGTCAATAACTATCTAAACTTAGTAATGTTCTATATTGCTTATTTAAGTACTCAAGTTCAATGTCCATTGCTGAGATATTTTTTCAAGCCGGTAAAATGAACACAAATGGAACGAAGTAACTTGGTTTAAATAATATGTTAGTGTAATTTCAAACACTACCCTCATCAGTCGCTCTGCAAATTTGCTAAAGATATGAGGTAAAGTTTCCACTTCTGATCTCAACAATCTTTTAAGCATAGAAGAGTTCCAATTTGTTCAGAAAAAATCCTCGATATGAACATTATTGTTGTCTTTTCAAACTTTGATTTTTTTTTTCTGGATTAGATGTATTTATATTTGATTATATTTGAAACTAACTATCCTTATGAGAAAATAGTGATAATAAAGAATATATAATATATGTATCTAATTACTGACCACGGTATCAATTAGAACAAATTTTAATAAACGTGCTTACGAGGACACTAATTCAGTTTCTACGAAATTTGATGTTTACACTTTTTTCAAACATCTACTATTTTTGCACCATTTGAGCTATAGATCAAATTATGTATGTGAAGGTGGACTAAAGAATTCTGAGAATAATAGCAATTACTGTATTGAAACACATTTTCTTTAGCAATTACTGTATTAAAACACGTTTCTTTTCAAAATACTTTACAGTGAAATACTTGTATTTTGAAATGCACCAAGAATAGCACTATGTAAATTTCGAAAAATTGAGTCCATTGTTTACTATGATGCAATCAGGCTATTTTAAAAAACAATTCCGGAGAAAATAGGGATTTTAAAAAGGAATTCATTAAGAAATATTTTCGTTTAAGCATGTTCATATACATTTAAATATAATTATCTATGTGGTATTCCTAATTTTTGAATGAAGATGCCAATCATTCTTTCATACAACCATAACCCATGAATATAAGATAAATTGATATTTTTTACATTTGTAAGTGAGCGGAACCAAACTTCTGAAAACAGCCTTGCACCCTCCACAAACAGTGCCACAGATCAACTCCAAACCTTAATTCCTACCCTTTAAAGAAAATCAAGCCAAAGAAAAATCGACCACAAAAGCCGTTACTTCACTTCGTTTGACCATCTAAGAATGCTGCCTACCTCAGTACAATAGGAAAGAAAAGAAAAGTTCACTGGCCTGGAGAAGAAAGTATTCTTATAGTGGAGAGAAAAGAGGTTTTATCACCTGACATCTGTAAGAAAAACTGTAAAAGAGTTGTAAAGTAAATCAAATGCCAAACATCTAAAATCTTATAAAATCGCATAAATATCTTTGACAAAAGCAGTCTCTTGCAATAATTCATTGCAAGTCAATTTATTCATAGCTCAGATCATTATAAACTTTATTGAAATACTTCGCCATAGATCAATATATTAAATATAAATTTATCAAAGTTTTATAACTAAAAATGTAGGTTTGTATACATATTGATTTAATTGTATTGCATTTAATTTTCATCTCTGAATTCACCGCCTATGGTGCCTCAGTAGTAAAAACGGGCTTTAAACGCTACTAAAAATCTCTGAAATCAAAGTCACAGAAAAACTAATCCAAACTCCCCCAATCTGTCCTACTTCAATAACTTTCTTTTTTAACCGGATAACTTCTATTTCCACCTCTGTTTTACTTAACCCCAAACTCCTGGCTATAAGATGTTTCACTTGCTCTTGATAAGGAATTGAACCTTATTATTCTCAAACAAGGCAAAATTCATAATCATTTTACACGATGTATATTGGCGTGCGAGACGCCTGCTTACAGTGCACGAGTGGCGGTACTACTCTCTATCCCGTGAATAACGATAGCATTTTTATCCTCGATAGTAGTGTGACGCAATCATCTGTGTTACAGTACGTACAGTACAGTATGAACCAATAGTTTGTTGTCCGCGCGTTTTGAAAAACTACCAAAGATATTTTATTATGCAGCACAAAAATATTCGGTAAATTCTCCTTTCAGCATCTGATGAAGAAATTGGAAACCGCAGAAACACTGCTGGGTGTCAGAAGCAACAGTGTAGTATCTAAAAAACACTGCATGCCTTCTCCATAGAAAGACAAAGAGATGAAACTAAAGTATAACAGCATGCACAATGCGATAATGCTCTGTAAGAACTGAAAGATAGAAGAAATTCTATTAGGTTCCAGCAAATTGTTAAGGCATGTGTTCTCGATGAGGCGTTATTTCATTACATAGACATGTTAATTCTCAGAATGCTGTTTTTGCACTAGTGGAAATTACCAAACCTTATCCCCAATATCAGCATGGGTGAAATTATTTTCTTGTGCACTTTCTTGAGGATTTGGTAGTCAAGCTGGCCTGGTCTTACGCCATTAGATTTCTTTCTATGGTTCATACTGAACGGAAAAGTGTTTGACAAGAAACCTCGACATGTCGTGAAACTGCAAGAAAACATTCCACGGGATACCTTGAAGCTAATATACACTTGCTACAAAGCATTCATATACATATGATATTCACATACGAGGTGTGATCAAAAAATAACGACAATTTTTTATTTCGCGAACTTCATAAATCCGATTTTTCAATTTTTTTTTGCTTGTTGGTACACATATTTCTGACCAAAATTGGAGTTTTCAGCTGTTTTAAATGTTTAGTTCATTGTTGACAGTCGAAAAGGTTAGACGTGTTTTGGTGTGCTGGGCGATTTCTTACTTTCGAAAAAGATGGATCAAAGAATTTGTATTAAATTTTGCTTGAAAAAATGGAATAAAGCGGTACAAAGTATTCGAAATGTTGACTGTGGCTTTTGGCGGATCCACTACGAGCAAGACAAGAGCTTACGAGTGGCACAGTTTCAAAGAGGGCCGTGAAGACGTTGAAGATGACCACCGCCCTGAGACGTCCTAGCACATCCAAAAACGTCGAAGAAGTGAAGAAAATGATCCTGGAAATTCGCCGAATCCTATCAGAGAGGTTGCTGATGATGTCGGTATATCATTTGGTTCATGCCAAGCAATTTTTTCTGATGTTTTGGGCATGAAACGTGCGGCAGCAAAATTTGTTCTGATTGCTGCTCACACCTCACGGCTTATATGGGATTTTTGGCAAAAAAATAAAAACCGTTATGTTGCCTCAGCCCCCATATTCCCCCGACATGGTCCCCTGAGACTCCTTTCTATTCCCGAGGCTGAAGAAAACCATGAAAGGACGATGTTTTACCACCGTTTATGAGATAAAAACACAATCGCTTAAGGAGCTGAAGGCCATACCGAAAAGTGAGTTCCAGAAGTGCTTCCAAGATTGCAAAAATCGCTGGCACAAGTGAATTATCCGGATGGGATACTTTGAAGGGGACAGAATTGACGTTGATGAATAAATAAAGATTCTTTAAGAAAAACGACTATTGCCGTTATTTTTTTATCACACCTCATATTATGTGTTAAATTTCAATGAACTAGGCGCGTTAGTTTGAAATGTATTAGGAAAATTTTGAGGCCGAGAACGTGTGAAATATTACGTAGAAAAGAATGTAAGTGCTTTTGTTTTCTTATTTTATGAACCTTTTGCAATATAAATGTACGTTTTATAATTCATGGTGTAATATTTTAGTATATTTAAGAGATAGTTAAAACTATCTGTATAACTAATAATAAACGTTACACCCAAGAACTTCAGTTACTCAAAAGCTTTATTCATTTTCTATTTATATATTTGTAACTTTGGACGTTCAGGCCTGCTTATTATATTTACCCAAGCTGTTCAACACTCGATTTTTTCTCCCTTCCTTTTCTTACGTATCGTAGTAACTTTGAGCGAACAGCATTTCTGTGCTGGAACAACTTGTTACTTCTCTGTGCAAAGAACGCAGAGCAATAAGAATGATTACAGCGAAGCTTGACAGAAACTCATCTCTACCGAGGGGGAAGTAGGTCGCAATATAACCTGCCGTATGACGTGACTCGGGCATGCATAATGGAGACATACACCGTGCTCCAGATTAATATTAATAGAGTAATAATTTCCATCTACCATCGCCCTCCTCTCGCAGAATGAAAGTGGGGGCTGTTTTACAAGCCTAGCGAAAGAGACGGAAAATACTCTCGTGTAGAACTCTATAGCACTTCGCCGTTCCGTCTGATCAGAACACAAGAAATAGTCGTAGCTTCGAGTCCTGAGAAAAGTCCTCACCTCAAGTGTTTTTCCCCTTTCTAATCTAAATATGCAAAACAAATCTTTCAGGTGCAGTTTTACTAACTGATTTGTGAAGTAAACGCTGTAGTTTACATAAAAGCAAGAGAATCCTAAAAGTCTGAATAGACTTTTGGTTAAATTACAGAAACGTGAATTTAAAGCTAGTTAAGCTACAAACAGTAATAATACTCCGAACAGGTTATTCAATTAAATAAGTTTCAACGTTTTACCTTGTTATATAATTTACCACTTTGTACTACGCCACGTATGTTCCACTTGCTACGTATGCACATTCAGAGCAATAACACTGCATAATAGCCCTTCGTGTTCATTAACTTTCCAGCAATTCGCATACAAAACAAGAACCCTTCGCTAGGTGCTTGGAAATAACCTGAATTAAAGTTGCAGAACAACGAAAACAAAGTCTGTTTTTCCTCGTAACATCCGTAACGATAGCATCGTCAACATATAGAAGCCCTAAACTCCACAATTGACTGGGTTGTGAAAGGAATTTTTTAAAATCACAATACCCTTATGAAATTTATTATAAACTTTTCAAAAATGGTCAACTAGCGAGATACAACTACTAACTTACCTTTGTGCAGATTCTGGATGACGGCGGGAAGAATGTGCTCGCTGACACACTGGTAATTCGTTGTCAACTAATTCTTTATCTAACGGTCTCCAAGCTTCACTTAGAAGAGAATGCTAACAACAATCAATATAGATACAGTAACTAAAGTTTTCTAGTATAACTGCTTACCTCTGATGATGCTAACGTCTTTCGAAACAACAAACAACTTCCCCCCTAACAATTCTATGTTAACGAACCCTCAACAATCCATACAACGAGTGTATATGCCACATTCTTTCCTCGCTCGATTAAAACCGTGTTCTCATTGTTTGATGGTACAAAACACAAATGACTATAACCTAAGAAATATACAAAAGCATAACCTGCAGGATTTATATACATCAAAACAAATGACCCGGCCAATTTACATGAGGTTCCGTTTTAATAATAGTTACAGATGAGCTGATAACATTTTCTCACGGCCCATGTTTTAGCGCCGTATTCATGATCTATACTTAGAAATGGTTGTAATGCTTAGCTTATAAGTGATTCACTTATGTCTGTTACTTCATAAGAAGATGCACACTCATACAATGAGCTGTATGATATGGTATGACACCATTGCATCCTGTAATTTCAGGAGCACAGTTTAAACAGTAGGGACGCTGTGGGATTGATTTCTGAGTGCGCATATCAGGAAATTGGTTGCAACCTCCTGTATTCTCCTTAAGATGGCTATGTATAAATAAAGGGATGGCTTAATTAAATACAAACCGAGAAAATATCACCACTTCTTTAGTTGATATCTGCAGGCGTGTGCCGCCGAGACCATAAATATAATTATTTCCCAATGTAAGCAGTAAGTAGTTCGAAATGTTTACTCTTGAGTCTTATAAAGTTTAGGTGATCGGGTTGGTGGTGGTTGACTGTTACGTTAGTACTCCCGTACATTAAAGCCTGCGCAGAATTTTTGGTTTCACAGGTTACGGCAATAATACAAAATATGATGCAGAATCGAATTCCTCTGAATAATTCTGATCAAATAATCCTAAAAGTTACAAGGAAATACTTTTTCGCTACTGAAAATTATGAAAAACATTGAAAAGTATTTCACCGAAATATAATTAATATAGTAGCTAAAATAAAGTCCTTAATCATGTTGTTGTTGTTATTATTATTATTATTATTATTATTATTATTATTATTATTATTATTATTATTATTATTTCAGGTTATGTTAGGCTGTTTCTTTGTAATGAAACACTGATAAGAAAATGAATATAGGAAAATTGACATCTCGAGGTTGTATTTGTACTCTGAAATTAGTTGTTTGATAATTTATTATTTTATTAGTATTGCTTTATTATTGAGAAATGGGTATCATATAGTGCAACTCCTGTAAAAAGCGGAAAACACAATAAACGGTTTTCAGATATGACTCATTTACGGTAGTTATAAGTTATGCTCTTTAGTGCCTTAACCTACAGTTTCATATCAGAAACATAATACTTTCTCAGCTAAACAAACGTAGGGATTTAGGAGAAAACATAAAAAATAATAATCATAGTACTTAAAATGCCTTATTGTCATTCAGAAACCACTATAAACAAGTAAAACAGAAAAACAACAGTAAAAACAAATTCAATTTGCCCACCTTGATTAATGATCTACATAGTCAGTATTTATTTCTGTGATAAATACTGCAAGTTAGTGTCTATTCTAAAAAAATTACATTACAGTTAACGTATAAAATTAATAATTTGTAACTTACACGGTTAACAGCTGATCGTTCAACACAGGATTTAGTTGCGGAGATAGCCGTGACTTCACTGAGAAATACTGCCAACTTGGAGCCGGACATTACGAGCAACAATTTCAAAATACCGACGCAAGTTATCCCTACTATATAGAGTGTTGTCAGGGATCTCTGTGTTAAGTTGTTCATTTATTACTGGTCAAAACAGGTCATATATCCAGTAGTTTATTACAGAGTGGTGTTTGCTTTAAACCTATAAGAGTCCATTTTACAGACCACGAAATGTTTCGTTTTATTATTGTGAGAGTATTAGTATATCAAACAAATGGGTCTAAATCCCTTACATATATAGGCATTTTTAATTTCATTTTTATTGTGAGACTTTTAACACCTTTATAATTATATTGATTAGCCATTAAGTTGGTTCAAGATGCTGAATCTGTTCCATAACTCGAACATATTCAATAATGCTAAATGGCTGGGGGTTTTTTGCATATGTAAGCTCTTTTCCTACTAGCTTTGATCGGTTATCTACCGGTTAAAATCTGTAGGCATAGGTTCATTGGTATTTGAGTTGTGTATTGATGTTGATTACGATATAACGAGAAATAACGGAACAAGCTCCTTCACTGTTATTTATTTAATGTTATACTTTCAGTGTAGTGATTTCCTCCTCCTCCTTCTCCTCCTCCTCCTCCTTCTCCTTCTCCTCCTCCTCCTCCTTCTTCTTCTTCTTCTTCTTCTTCTTCTTCTTCTTCTTCTTCTTCTTCTTCTTCTTCTGGGATATTCAGTAAAGCAGTTTTATGAACTGAGATTACACGTTGCTTTAGGATTTCAGTTTTGCCAATAATCTCTCGAGAAACTCTTTACAAGGTAAAAACAGTTCCAAACTTCAGTCATATTATTAAAAAAAAAAAAAAATGGATAATGTGGAAGGATACACAGTTTCCTTCCACATCAAAATAACAACTGACTTTAAAATAAAAAGTAGGGTGGTAAAGTAACATCAGCATTCAATAAAAATGATCAGCACAATATTGCTGCAATATGTTACTTATGAGCAGATAATTTATCAGATCACATGATGTTTACCGAAGCTCCCTTTTATTATAAGCCAGACTTACATTTTTCGAGGCAAAGTGTGATTTTCCCATAGTCATGAAAAGCAAGTTTGAAAATAGCTATATCAAATTGCAATTCAGCACCCTTTATTGCCCTATTACGTTATTTTAAAAGATATTTCTATCTTAAGCATCTGTCTACAATATTATAAGGCAGAGGAGCAGATTTTATTCTGGAATCGGCGATCGAACCCCCTCAATATTTTGGTACCTGTTACGTGTTATATAGAAGCTTATGAATAATGTGTCGGTCCTGGTGACGTAGTGGTTACCACACTTGCTTCCTAAACCCAAGATAGCGGGTTCGATCCCGGCCAGGATCGATGGATTTTTTCGGGCGTAAAAGTTCTAAGTATGGCTTCCTTCGGAAGGGAAGTAAAGCCGTGGGTCCGGTGTCGTACATTTACGGCATGATAAAGGACCTCAAGTCTGAATAAAGAGGCCTCTGAGCAAAATTGTCGGCCTTTTCGCGCCCTAATTTGAATGGGACGCTGATGACCTGAAACGTTAAAAAGCGTCCGTAATTAAAACAAATAAAAAAACCTAATTAAACAATGTGCATTCATAGCCCGATTTAAATTTTCGCCATTTTGTATGCAATCGAAACCTACATTAGGGTCTGGGCAACGTAGTCGGTCTTGGCCAATCGCCTCTAGCGTTGTCTGGCAGGAAACTAAACTGTTACCTAGATCATTTTGTACAGTGACCTCTTGTTTCAGAAATGGGGTTCCTTAACGTGCCGTAAATCTGAGGTAAGGAACCCAGTGGTCCCTCCTAGAGGACCCAAGGTTGACAAATCTATGCATCCCGGCCGGGTGTGAACCCACAAACCGTGACATTTTTATAGCTTAAGAAAATTTTGTTGTCGCAAAAAGAAGCACGTCAATTTTCGAATGAAGTTCGTCGCATTAGGAACCATGAAGGATTTTCAATAAGTAATGAAACTCCTTGGGCAGTATATATTGAAAAAATACAATATATGTAATTCAGAACCTTCGCACTTACTTTATACATTTTCACCTTACATTAAAAAACAATACCTCTAATGTGTATTATAAACAAAAACCATTAACTAATTTTCTTTGGCCAACATTCAGAGAAAGATCTTTAAGAAATTTATCAGACGTTAGGAAGCAGATCAAACATAAAGAAGGCTAGTGTAGAAGATTGAGACATGTGCAAAATGGAGTATAGAGCTGTTTTTAAGTTCTTCTCAAAAGAAGCACTTATTCCAAATGAAACTAAACAGCAATTGGGCGGTGTATATGGAGAAGCATTCCCCTCATATTCTACCGTAAAAGAATAGGTCAAACATTTTCGTATGGTCGAGAAAGCATTGAAGAATAAGAGCTTGTAAGTTGCCCTTGGAGGTGCTCACTTATGAAAACATCGCTCTTGTGGAAGAAAGATCAGCGGCTCAAAGTTACAGAAATAGCAGTAAGGTTGGGCCTTTCTAAAACAACGGTCCTACGAATTATTCATGAACATTTTAAACATGAATAAGGTTAGTGCAAGATGGGTATCTAGACTTCTTTCCTCAGCAGCAACGAGTCATCTGTTGTCAGGCATTTTTGGAGCTCTGCCGTGGCAACAAGAGAAAAATTCTGCAAACCATTGTTACAGGAGATGAAAATATGGTCCTTTACTGTGACCCCTGTCCAAAAGAGATTCGGTGTAAGCATCGCCTCTAAAGGCCAAGGTCACTCAGTCAATCAAGAAGATCATGGTCATAATCTTTTGGGACTGTGAAGAAATACTCTTCATTGACTTCAAGGAGAGGAACACCACAGTAAATGGGGAGTACTATGCTGGTCTACTGCACAAACTACGTGCTTCCATCAAAGAGAAAAGGCAAGGAAAGCCGAGTGGTGGTGTGCGCCTTCTTTACGACAATGCACCTGTGCGCTTAACTCTTGTAGCAAAGGAAGCTGTGAAGAAATGTGGCTTCAAGGAAATCGGCCATTTCCCTACAGCTCTCAGTGGCTCTCAAAACTCAAGAAGGACCTTCGAGAATGGAAATTTAATGTGGCGAAGAAGTGATCGATGTTGTTTATGCCCATTTAGCAGACAAGACTTCTGATTGTTTTGGGGGAAGGGGCATTGAAATGTTGATTCAAAGATGTGAGAAGTGTATTGCAATAAAGGGTAACTATATTGAAAAGTGAAATATTGGTTTTGTCTTTATCATATCCAGAAAATTGTTAGGCCAGAAACTTATGGACCTACCTTCGTATGACAACCACAAGGAACAGAGAACTCATATTTTGGAGTTTTTTGCTAGTTACTAGACTGGAGGTGAAACATAGTTTCATCAATTCGAACTGAGACTAATAATCCATGGAGTGGCATCACAAAGCTGCTTCTCGGGGGAAAAAAGTTCAAGACACACTCTCAGTCGTTAAAGCCATGGCCACATTCTTCTGGGAATATGATTGGGTCTGTGAAGGGATTATTATAATCAATGTGTTGCCTCATGGTGATACATTTAACAGCGAACAATATGTCAAAACTCTTCGGAAGTTAAAAAAGCGGTTCCAGCGCATCCTTTCTCATAAATATGTGTCATGTTCTTTCTCACAACAACGAAAAGCACGCACACACACACACACGCATGCACACACAAACACACATTAACCCCATCCACCTACAGTGAGAATATTGTATCTTCTATTTTCATTGCTTCAGTCTTGTAAAAGGTGTAATCCAGAAAAGTGTTACCTTTGTAAGAAATTATATTAAAAATATCATTGGTTAGTAGGAGCGAAATATATAACTGAGCTTACCCGACATTTGTGTGTGCTAATTTTTATTGACATATTTCC